>CM062820.1:1735595500-1735837797 GCA_031772625.1 Pinus tabuliformis
TAACTTATTTAAGGAGGAAACTAACCAAGGCCCATTGTGTAATGGCGCGAACATTGTTATTCAAAACTCTCCCACCTCAGATATCATTGGTCTTGGCTCTACTAGAATGGTGCTGCTAAATGTTGTCCTACTGGTGTCCCTGTTAGCTGGTAGGACTTGAAAAAGTATGTAATCATCTAAGTGTTACTTGGAATTGGGCGAGGAGTGGGGATGGGGAAGGTAGTGATTGTCTTAAACATGGAATTATGGAGACCCAATGGCTCACTCATAAAGAAATCTAGTGTCCTTGTTAGATGGTAGGACTTGAAACAATATGTAATCATCTAAGTGTTTCCTAGAATTGCGCTGGGAGTGGGGATGGGGAAGGCGGTGATTGTATTAAACATGGAAGTATGGAGACCCAATGGCTCTCTCATAAATAAAGCCAACCACCATTGGTCTAGGTACAGGAAAAATATGGAAAATGGTGTTCTGGGACTCTCCTAAAGGGGTTATCATAGTAACAGATAGATGACTTTACCCTGCTCTTTTATTACTAGATTTTTTCTATAAACTAGCCATCTAGGACTTGGACATTAGTGATTCTATTGCTAGTTTTCTTTTCAAATCCCAAACAATAGCAGATGATGACTTCACAATAAAGCCAACATGTTTGAAATATTGGGATGAGAAGTTCACTCATTGTCTCTTGATCAACTAATTAAGTTATCTATGCTTGTAATTGTAAATGGATCTTCCACCTAGCACAAACTTTACCTGTATTTTATTAAATCCATTCGTATTTTCTTATGTATCATTCACCTGGTTCATTCTCATCTGGGAGATCAAGTATGGTACATAATTTGATTAGAAATTGTGTATGATGTTGGTATCGAAACTCAAATAATCAGCTTACCCACAAATTCTCGAAGTTTCTAAAATGAAAAATATTGAAATAATAATATACATAATAATCCTTACCTCTTCTGGAGGTAGTTGATTACATGCCACTGTATCTTGTGAATTCACATTTATTATATATTTCCCATATTTAGATTATATGGCGCAATTCATTTTGCCATGAGTTCCTATAGTATTCCGCAAACACTGCAAGGTATGCCACAAGTAACATTAGAACAAGTTAGATTGTCGGCTTGTGGACATTGTCACTTTTGAAATAAAAATTCTTTTCCAGCAGTGAAACATTGCTCTTCCACTTAATCAGTGAGAAATGGATCAAAACATTTGATCTACCTCTGTTTCTATTGAGGGAACACCACCATCTAAAATATTTTTGCTAGAAGATTTTGACCTCTATTGAAATAATATAACATTGCACTTACAACTACCAATATTTCCTCTAGTTTTTATGGAAATTGCATCATTCTATCCTACCCCACTCACCATAGTATTTCATTGATCTATTGAAGAAGAATATTGGTTATCCTCTATTTAGAAATATGTTGTATTTGCATAATTCAATGCCCTAATCCTTATTCTGAAGCAAGATGATGTTTTCAATTTTTAGTACCATATAATTTCATTTTCAAGTTCTCCTACCCTTATTTTCCTAGTTCTAACACCCCAAACATTGCACTTACTTGAAGAACACTAGAAATGTTGCAATCATCATATTCTATGAAACCACATCTCTTTGAGATATTTTGTTAATATATGTTGTGCATCCTCCAGAACCTTGCATAACCATTTAATGGTATCATGCAGATCCATTTTAGATCAGATAGACCCCTTCATTGTTGCGTATATATGTTGTTTTCACTTTTCATGAGTCCAAACAAGTTAACGGATATGCATGTATACTTATTTAGACAGTTGAACTAGCCACCACTGTTGTTCATTTACACCTGCCCTAAATAGACCTGTAACTGCTAACTCACCACCTAGTACAACCTTTCACAACAATTACTAGCCCCACTGTTACATGGGCATCCCTTGCCAGGTAGTAGCTTGTAACAATAATCACAAGCCAACTTTTTTCCAAACACCAATATCTCGACTTGCTTACATGCCAATGTGTGTACTAGCAATCCATTCTCTCTACTAATACTTGGTAACTTACTAGGTTGGCAGGTAACTATGATTTATAGAGTGTGCAACATTCCCATACCTACACTCAAATGTACCCATGCAACATGGTTGACCATCCACTTTTAGAGAATGGTGCTATCAGCTCAAGTACTCAGATGATATAGCTTATATAGCACTTCATCATTCTTCATTTGTATCTCGTTGTCTACCACTGGGAGTGCAAAACTGACTATATGCAAATATAGATTTACTATTGTGTTTTTTACTCATTCATAAGAAATGTGGCAGATAACAAGTAGGGATTGTGCTTTCATGTTGTTTATTATATGTGATTATGATATAACAATGACAGTTAACGAAGTGGTCTCCAATATGCCTACATTTTTAGTTGTTCAAGATTGTCCTTGAACTCAATTTATTACAATTGAAGAGTTATAGTCATTTGAATAGTACAATGGTATCAAACATCTCTTGCTTCCTATCAACAATTGGTGTTGGATAGATTTGAAGGTTTACTATGTTTGAAGAAAATTTAAATGGCTTGCATTATGGAGCTTATGTTGTGTCCTATCATAGATATTTCTATGTGAAATAATTTGTCACATGTCTGGGAAGTGTCATTGAAATCTTCTTCAATGACTTTCAGGTTCCTGAATAACATGGACTTGGCTTATGCAGCAACAGACCTTGTTATTGCACGAGCTGGTGCAATGACTTGTAGTGAGCTTCTAGCCATAGGAAAACCTTTTGTACTGGTAATGTCATGCCTAATCACTATGTAGTCTCTGCAATTTTCCCTGATTTACCGATGTGGAATGTTACAATTTTTTGTTTCTTGGATTGTCTATCAAAGTTAAATTAGTTTTTCTCATTTTTGTTATAGTAAATTATAGGAGTCGTTCAAGTGCCCATGAAGTGATAATATTTTTCATCATCTTTATTGTATTCTCTCCATATTTTCTCTCAAGTAACAATATACATGCTTTTCTATAACAAACAACTTATTTCATTTTTACAAACACTGAGTAACTACTCAAAGTTGTTATGCAATAAGGCTCTTAGCTAATTCTCAGTGCTTACCTTTGTTCAGAGAGGAACATACATGACTGAAACGATCTCAATTTGTATTTATTTGTATGTATTATCTACTATTTATATGGAACTAGGCTCATTGGAAGTTTTAATACTTTTAAATATTGAGTTGTCATATCGCTGGAGAAATTAATATCAAAGGGTAGCCATAGAGGATTTATATGTTATCAACAAAACTAGAATAAACATATTTGAAAATTGACTTGAACACAAAAATATTTAGAATTATACCATTTTGGGTTTAGAAGTGCCTCTACACCCATTCATAATAAATTAACCAAATTTCAAGTGTGTAGCTAAGGAATCTGATTCTAGTCTCAGTGAAGCTTTAAGTTAATCATCGATTGTCAGCATGACATTCACATTAGGATGATTAAAGTTTAATGAAGTTTTTTCTGCTAGAAACTCAAGATGGTGTTAATTCTGATTAAGAATGAGCTTTGGATATTTTTGCAAGGGGCCAAGCCAAATAATTTTAGAGTGATAAGGACTAGATGAAGCATTAAATTTCCATGAAACTCTACAACTACTAGATGAATAACTAAAAACTGAAACTAGTTTACTTCCACCAAGATGCAGAATCTCTTAACAATTCAACAATGGAATAAACACACACAAATAAATAACACAATCACACAAATTACACAATTTTTCTTGGGAAACCCAATTGGGAAAACCCCATCATTCTTTTCTTTAGTATTTTATTGATAGAGTTTGAACGATATGTTCTCTTACAGGGAAATTTATCGCACTGATAACATTCTAGTCCTCACGCTGTACTAGCTGGATTCACCCTACAAACACACTTGATCCAGCGCCTACTCCTTGCGGCCTGCCTAGCCCTATTTCCTTGCCCTGATCTCCACAAGCTGGCCCAAATTATTTACACATAGGTTTCCACTTCCTAGCCCAAATTCTTTGTGCATAGACCTCCCATTCTCTAGTGCAGAGGGCCTCCTATTCTTTAGGATGCAGCCCCTAACTCCTAGCTCAAGTCTGCACAAGAAAGCCTCTTCCTTGTTTACCAAATGTTAGTTGCTTTCAAAGGTGAAAACTAGGGAAGCACAGTACTAAGCTGAACATACCAGGAGAAATGTATTCATGGGTGCCTGTAGCTACTGTAGAATCCTTTCCTCTACAATTTTGAACAATTTTGGCAATCCCAAAATTAGCGATCTTTGACTCATAAAATTTATCCAGCAAAATATTGGTAGATTTTACATCCCTGTGAATAATTGCAGGCAAGCAATCATGATGAAGATATTCTAATTCATGAGCTGCTCCCAATGCAATCTTGTACTGTGTTGGCCAATCCAAATCCATGCCACTTCTCTTTAATGTCTTCTCATTATTTTCATGTAAAGCATCAAATAAGTTTACGTTTGGCATGCATTCATAGACCAATAGATTTGAATTACAATTTGACAAATAACAATAAAGTTTCACTATAATTTTATGCCAAATTGTCCCCAAAATGTCCACTTCTACCTTTATCAATATGTCTAATCCATTTTGCATATTTATGTTGATGTTCATTGTCCATATTCTCTTTACTGCTACAGTTTCATTTTTCTGCAACGTGACACAATACACCTTGCCTGCTCCACCACTTCCTATGACATTGTCTTCATCTAATAGAGCTTTGTTGCATGTCAACCTCATGTTAACCATTGATATACTTGCACATAATTCTCATATACGAATGTAAAAAGCAACGATTTGTGAAGTAATGTTTTTTTGTTTAGAATTTCAAATGCTTATGTGTATATATATATATATATATATATATATATATATATATATATATATATATATATATATATATATATATATATAGATATATATATAAGTGGATATTGAAATATCTTTTTATTATTAAAATATTTTTAAATGTTGTGTCAACTCCATATTGGGTACAAAAGGAATTATACATCTCTTCTAAATTTGGATGGCACCTGTTATAAATTTAATTATAACATGCTTTTGAGAGACATGGGTGAGATAAGTTCTTAAATCGATAAATTCAACTTTCCATTCAGAAATTTTCTCTAAATTTTAATTGAAGCCTTGTGTTTCTTCATTCTTTTTTAGTGAGAACTTTGATCATAGAAATTATCTACAAAATTTTTAAACCAATGGAATTAAAAAAAAAAAAAACAATAACTCAAGGTAAAACTTTTGGGGATTTTTTTTTTTTTTAAATCAAGATGTTATGTCATCTTGATAATAAAGATTTGAGTCTATTATGTAATATTATGTTTTAGAGTTGTTTGGGACATAATTTTATGAGATAAAATGTTATAGTACTAACTAGGTTGAGCCACGTTGAAGGATATCATCTATGACATTGCTTTCCAGATCAACTAAAATACCTGGCCATAATGGACAAGCCTTTAAAACATTTTAACTAGGGTTGTATGACTATTTTTTCCTTCTTGGTCTCTATCAATGCTGGTCATAGATTTACATTTAGAGTCAAGGTTTATTGTGATAACTTTCCTGTTGGATTCCCCACCAGGATCTCACCTATTCTTGGTAATTTATCAAAATTATCACCTAGACAAGATTTTAAAACGTTTCCACTAGGTTTGTATGAATATTTTTTCCTTGTTGGTCTCTGTCAATGCTAGTCATAACTTTACAGTCAAGGTTTATTTTGATAACTTTCCTACTTGATTCCCCACCAGGATCTCACCTATTACTAGTAATTTATCAAAATTATCACCTATTTTTTTAGCTGTTTTCATCTGGATCTCTACAGTTGCTTATTTGAAGTTCTAGAACACTAGATTTGGCACTGAAGAATAAATTTGGTATTGATATTCTATGGAGAACACTATGTTTCTCTGAATATATTTATTTATTGCTTTGATGCATAGAATTCTATTTTCTAGTGCGCTTATAAGAGATTTAGTTTGGAAACCTTTTATTGGGAAATCTAGCACAACAATGCACCATAAACCATAAACCATAATGGCATAAAGGGAGCACAACACAACAATTTGATATTTAATAAAATTAGAACTATAACAAAATTGTCTTTTAGTAGCTAAACTAAACAAACTACATGTTAGATATTTGTTTATTCCTAACAATATATAGCATGTACTTTGTAGGTTCCATGGTTGTTATTGAGTACAAGGATCATGATGGGAAAATCTTATTCTATGATGAAGGACCCATCGATAACAATAGGATTTTCAAAACGTTTGTAGAGGGTGAACACAAACATGAAGGATGTGAGGCATATAGAATGGTAAGTCCCACATCATGCAACTTTCCATTAGATAACAATAAAGATATAGTCTCTTCAACCCAAAACACTAGCATTGCTTCCAATGAAAGAACAATTGTGCCTTTTACCTTAAGATCTAGTAATAGTTGTTGTGCTTGTTAGGATATCATCGCAAAATATAATATTACAATGGATATAATATTACATCTTTCTAATCGTCTTTAATATTTGAAGTCATTAACTAAGCCACCAACTGGCAATTGTGATTTTAATAAGAGAAAAATAAGTTGTTGGTTGTGCTAATAAATTATAATTACATCTTTATTATATTATATAAATATAATACAAACATAAACTTATATATTACTTTCTATAATATATAATGGAAAACCTCATCCAAACCATTTCAGAAGATTTGAATTTGAATTGAACTTAATCATTCCCAAACTTGAATTGTGTGACATAGCCTTTAATTGAAACTCCTTGAAGCTAAATTTAACATCAACTTTCAAAGTCAAGTTAGTGGATATTATCATATAATACAAACAAAGTAGACTTTTAGAATGGATATTGATTCATTCAAGGTTGGAGCTTAAGGCCCTTGACACTTCTCGCTCTTATTGGTCAAGGAAGCTATCATGGGTAACACTTAGTCCATAGATACAATATTTTTTGTAATAGTCTTGTGTTTTAATTGTAATATAAGACACATTTCTTTTTCTTTAAAGGGAAGAAACATTATGTGAGATTGAAGGGGATAAGAATTATAAAGGGAAATCCAGAGTGAATTCTAGCTTGTGTGGAGAGATATAGAATGAATTACATCTCAACATGAAGAAGTGAGGTTGAAATTTCTATAGTAGTTAGTCCTTTTTAATATGGTATCTTGAAGTTTGGAAGTTGTTCTAGTGATCAAATAATTTGGACCACCAATTTCTAATCATCTTTAATATTTGAAGTCATTAAGTAAGTCACCAACTGGCAATTGTGATTTTAATAAGAGATAAATAAGTTGTTGGTTGTGCTAATAAATTATAAATATATATTTAGTATGTTATATTAATACAAACATAAAATTATATATTTTTCTTGTTTAGTAAAATATTTTCCAAGACTTTACAAAGTTTTATAACTAATTGAAAGTTTTATAAAGTTTAAGGCCTAATTTTTTAATGTCTAAAACTTTAAAGGGTGCTAGCTCAATGGAAGAGCACCTTCTTTACAAGAAGGAGGTTGGTGGTTTGATTCCATCATGCCCTGATATCCATATGGAATGGCGACGATCAGTTTTTGGTGACGAAGGCTCTTTTGCCCATCACCAATGAGCTTATGGTGACATTTTTCGACCCTCACCAAAATATGAAATGGTGACAGTCAACGAACACCACCATATATATGCATCAATAGTGACGACCATGAAATATATGTAACCATAAATCATTGTTGTTGATATGAAATGGTGACGGTCATTGTCCATCATTATAGTCATTATTCATGATGAACCTTGAATGTCACCACAACACCTATACTTTTGGCAATGCGGCTTTTGGTGACGGTCAAAGAATGTCACCATATATATGCACCAATAGTGACGTCCATGAATGATCCATCACAATAAATCGTTGTAGTTCATATGAAATGGTGATGGTCATTATCCGTCATTATAATCAATATTCGTGACAGACCTTGAATGTCACCATAACACCTATACTTTTGGCAACACCACCTTTGGTTTGGTGACGAGACTATGGCCCATCACCATTGCTCATACGAAATGGTGATGATCGTTATCCACCATTATAAATCATTACTGGTGACGGACTTTGAATGTCACCACAACACCTATACTTTTGGCGACACCACCTTTGGTGACGTTTAGTTCTTATTATAAAGGATATTTTGACCATCACCAATGTTCTTATGGTGACATTTTTTTCCCCTCACCAATGTCCTTTTTTCTTGTAGTGGGGGGATCTCTCTATTGGATTTAGATTTGTTGTTGTGGGATTTTAGGCTAGTTATTAGGTTCAGAGTTTGGTTTTTCGAAATTTTTGGTTGAAACTACAAGGAAAGGCCATTGGGAAATGGAGTCAAAGTCTTAGGGTGATCAAATACATAAATATCATAATAGATTGAAACAGGGAAATGTAGGAAGGCAATTAGATCTTTGTATCTTTGTGGAGTGAGAGGGAGGAATAAATTTAGATTTAATTAAACATATAGCATTTTAACATGAATTCTATATTTAACTTTTGTTTGAAAACATATAAATTGCTTATAAGCCAGGACAAAGTGTGATTAAACAAGTTCATCACTCCATCTTCTTTTAAACAATTCAGATAAGAAAACATATGAAAACAGAGATATAACAAGTTTACAAACGAAAAAACATCACCAATTAGCCTGACACATGAATCCTTGAATGATCTTCTGTATTAATGAAATGATCACTTCTAGCTCAGTGAAAAAATTTATAATCAAATTATGCTTTCTTGATACAAGTCCCAACATTTGTACTTCGATTTGTGAAGTACTTATAAAAAAATTATAAAAAATATCTTGAGTGAAAATATTAAGTTTTTTTACAAAATATCTGAAACTGATTACAAAAATAGTACCAAAATGTAGACAACTAAAACTGCTATAGTGCTCTGGCACTATCTTCGAGGATTTTTAGTGATGAGTCGACCTAAAGAAGTGATCCCTTGTTGTTGAAGGTAAATTTTTTTTTGCCCAAGTAACTCACACAATTTGTCCCATCGGTCTTCAGTTGGAGTGGAAAATTTGATTGGCTTCCTATAAGTTTCATCCACCCCGTTATACTTTTGAAATGTAGGCTTGATAATGAATAAGTATGTTATCTCATGTTTGATAAACAAATCAAAATCCAAAGGTTCCATGAAGGCTTTTCCTGTGATGCTTCCTTTGATGGTAGAAAAATTTTACTTATCCCTTGCTATGGTATATAATTTCTAGTGATAATCTTCTAAATTGATAAGCTTATTTCCAATTCCTATCAAACCTGACAATCCTTTCTTATTTAGCACATTAAATTTCCTGTGGAATTTTTGAATGTTGAACTCCATATTGTGACACTTGTTCTCCAATTGCAGCATAAGGTTCCCTTTTGTAAGGACCCTCCTCACCTCCAAAATTGTCTCTAACTTATCTGCAATTTCAACTTCTTCTAATTCTTCCTTAGTCTTTGAGTTCAAATTCTAATCACAGCAGTGACTTCACCTAGATTTTGCCCTAAATCTCCTTTTACCTCTTCAATTACATTGTTAGGCCTCTGTATTAAATCCTCTTACTAAAAAATAATTTTCATTGAGGGCCATATTTCAGTCATGTTCTCATTTATTTCTATCCATATACTCTCTTTTGCATGTGCCAATGTTTGTGCCATTGTAGACTCACTTTGCAATTGTTCAATCTTCTATGTTAATTTGAGTTTTCTGCAGTTCTTCTAGGTATACATTATCAATTTTTAGCTTCCACTCCTGGAGATTATTTAGCTGAGTTTTCAGCTTCTCAATTTCCCATCCTCTAATTGACAGGTCATCCATTTCATTGACTAGTTCTTCTGAAGAATCTCTGGATTGTGCCTCCATAGTGATGGTTGTTGAAGTGGATGCCCCTGCTACTGATGTAGATGAAATATGAATTGTTATCAGTGGAATGATTTCCATGTGTGTGGATTTTTCTCTTTCCTTTAACAATTTCTCCATCTCAACCTCTATTGCTTTGATTTGTCCACTTTGTTCAATAATGATTCTATACATGTCTTCCTTTTCCTTCTCTAATTCTCCAACTTCCTTATTCTATGGGTCTTCTGTCGAGGGAAGAGTGAGTTGCTTCTTGAGTGTTGCAATATCAACACTTTTCATTCTAATAATCTCTTCTTCTACTTTCACATTGCTTGGATCATATCCCAATTTAATTAAAAGATATTCCAATGATTTGATTTTCGTATCTTTCACTAGAGAATATATTTTCTCTAATTTAAGATGAGACTAGATTTTATTTATAGAGGCTTGTGACCTAGAAGATACCATTGTTGAAGTTGTAAAAGTGGAGTACACCATCTCCCCTGTTTGCTTGTGCAGGTCTATTTGATCAATTGAATGACTTTGATTAGTATTGAGGGAAAACATTGATTTCTTGTAGTCTTCTGGAGTTTTTGGGAAAGGGACCTCAGCCTGTAGGAAGGATATCTACATCTTCCCTTTCTCTATGTCAAAGGTCGAGAGTAGCCTATGTTGTGAAATGTTTGTTTGCTTCCAAAATTGTGTATATGTTGTAGCTTTTAGCAGTTCATTTTTATTATTTATCTCTTGGTACTTAGAAAATATGTATGATTCAGTTTGTCCATCAACCAATTCCCCTGACTGAGAGGTGTCTAATGGCTCCTGGGAGGCCAAAGAGGATGGATACCCTACAAAATATCTCCAGTCCTTCTTGAAGCATGAGGGCCTGTCAAAATAATGGTGGACTTTGTATTTGTTTCTTGAAATATTTCTTCTATTGGATTAGTCCTTTGCCTTTTCTTATAGATTTTAAACTCTTTCTCTAGAATTTCTGTGACTATAGGGGAAGCCTTTTCCCTTGGTCTCTTGTCCTGCTTCTTCTGTGGTGTAGGATTTTGTGTTGTAGTGGAGATTACATGTTCTTCTGCCTCCTGAAGAGTGTTTTCCAGCCATTGATCCTGGTTCATATATTTCTCAATCTCTGGCATGTGAGTGTGAATGTATGGAGTAGTATTTTGTTCTACTCTTAGCTTTGAAATCACTCCCAAGGGGTCATATGACCAGGTAAAGATGAGTTTGAAGTTCATTTGCTTTAGGAGGATGTCTACTTCTTTAGTTGTTGCTCTGATGTTGCAGATGAAAGGGCCCGCCTGTGTCTTAATCTTAAATTGTGATTTCTTCTTTGCTGCCACAAAATGCAGCTCTTCCATGTTAATCATCTGTCTAATGTATTCTAATGACAAAATTCTCATTGTGACAAACTTTGGAAACCTGTAAGGTGGCAATTCACACCCATAGATCTTGATCCCTGTGTAGTTCTGGTACAAGAAATCTTTTGATTTCAGGTCCTATCCTTGGCTCCAGAATATTGTTTAATAAGCATGCTACTGTATATAAAAACTGATCAACATATTTACTGAAGGTGAATTCATTAGAATTCCTCCTTACCAAGGAAGTCCAGTGAATTACTGATTGAACGTTCCCTTGCTCATCTAATTTCTATAGGGGAAACTGAAACATGTCTCCCTGATGGTATAAAAATAGATAAACTAGGATTGAAGCATACTTTAAGGTTCCCTCTTGTAGAAAATTTCAGGAACTACTCATGGATTACATCTGCTAGAAACTGACTGTAGTTGAAGATGGAGGGTTTTTTACTTGTGGTAGATGTAGGAATTTACAGGGTAAGTTCCTCAGAAAGAACACCAAAAGGACACCGCTCACAACCAGATCACAGATCAATACACCAGTATTTTTGACGTGGTTAAAACCCTCAAAGAGGGAAACAGTCCACGGCCTGAGCCAACGCGGCCACTTCAGGCAATTTATTAATCAAAGAATGAAAATTTACATAAGCTTCTATCATGCACGGATTACCCTACAAATGACCCTCCATGCGCTTTAAATAGAATTCATGGACCAATCGGGTGTCAAGCCACGGATCAAGTGTCGGTAATACTGAGGAGAGAATGAACTGTCGGATCACTACATATCGTGACCGTCGGATTGTAAGTTACAAAATGTACAACGGTAAAGAAACACACTTTACCTAACTCTATACCTAACTCTACACTAGACCAAGTTGAACTTAACTATATCCTATGTGTCGGAATATCCTAACATCCCCCCTTAAGAACAACTTGGGATAAGATTGAAGGATTTACAAATATGACACAATAGGAGAAGGAAGGAGGCACTAGAGCCTATCCCCCCTTAGTGACAACTTCCTGAACTCCAACCATAAATCGAAGTTTAGTGAACTTTGCCTCTGTGAGAGCCTTTGTGAAGATGTCTGCAACTTGATCATCTGTTGAACAATATTGCACTTCAAGAACATGGTCGTGAATGAGCTTTTTGATGAAGTGCATGTGCAGTTCAATGTGTTTGCTGCGCTGATGTTGGAATGGATCTTTGCATAGCTGAATGGCACTTTGATTATCACACCAAAATGTAGTCGGATGCTGCTGCTCAAAGCCAAACTTTGACAGGATCTGACGAAGCCACAAGGCTTCCTTACTAGCTTCTACGGCACCACGATACTCTGCTTCTGCTAATGAAAGAGAAATGGCACCCTGTTTCTTGCAAGCCCATGTAATAGGTCCTGAACCAAGAGTGAACACATAACCGGCAGTAGACTTCCGATCATCAGGGTCACCAGCCCAATCGGAATCAGTGAAACCAACCAATAGAGGAGATGCTTTGGCACTGTAATGAATCCCAAACTGAACTGTACCTCGAACATAACGAAGTATTCTTTTAGCTGCTTTCTAATGACTTTCACGGGGGTTTTGCATGAACCGAGCAACAAGGCCAACAGCAAAGGAAAGGTCAGGACGAGTATCGGTTAGATACAAAAGTTTTCCTACAAGTTGACGGTATAAGGTAGCATCAACTTCAGGAGAAGTACAAGTGACTGAGAGTTTGACTCCAGACTGAAAGGGAGAAGGGGCTGGCTTACAGTCTTCCATGTGAAAATGATGTAGAATATCACAAGCATACTTGGACTGGGAAAGGGAAATACCCTCCTTGGATTGCAAGACTTGAAGACCAAGAAAATAGTGTAAGTGTCCTAAGTCTGTCATTTCAAATTTCCTTTTGAGGCTAGACTTCACATGGTTTATAAGGTTGGGATCACTACCAGTAAGGATAAGATCATCAACATAAAGAACAAGGATGATAAGAGAGTTGCCCACTGTCTTGGTGTAGACAGTATTGTCAGAATGACACCTAGAAAAGCCAGATTCTAAAAGAAAGCTATCCATTTTGGCATACCAAGCTCGAGGAGCTTGCTTGAGACCATAAAGGGATTTCTTAAGTCGACAAACAAGGCTAGAGTCTGTTTGTATGAAGCCAATGGGTTGTTCCATATAGATTTCTTCATGTAAGTCCCCATGCAAGAAGGCAGATTTAACATCCATCTGATGGACTTCCCATTTGAAAGAAGCAGCAAGGGAAAGAACAGGGCGGATAGAGTTCATTTTGGCAATAGGGGAGAAGGTTTCAGTGTAGTCAATGCCTTCAACCTATGAAAAGCCCTTAGCAACAAGAAGAGCTTTATGTTTATCAACTTTCCCATCTGGTCCATACTTGGTTCTGTAAACCCATTTGCATCTAACAAGTTTTCGTCCCTTTGGTAAAGGAACAAAATCCCATGTATCATTTGCCAATAATGAATGATATTCTTCATTCATAGCTGCTTCCCAATCTGGATGGCCTGAAGCTTCTGCAAAGGTGGTAGGATCATAATTTACTGGAGCTTGAGCCAGTAAAGAAGAGGCTCTCTCGAACTGAGAACGTGTGCGTCGCTGATCTGTAGGATCATCGGCAAGATCACCTGCTGCATCTCGAGTAGCACGAACCCATTTTGGAAGCTCAGGAGCTGAAGGAGGATCCTGAGATGGTGGGGGAGGATTGTCATCCTCACTTTCATCATCTGAAGAAGAAATGTTTTCAAAGGTAGAAGAGATAGGAAGAGGTGGCACATCCGCCGGACTAGGCTCGCAGGCCGATATATTTTCATCAAATTTTACATCTCTTCTAATGATAACATTTTTGGACTTAAATGGAATAAGTCTATAGCCTTTGACATCTTCAGAATATCCAACAAAAGTACATTTTTCACTCTTAGGTTCTAAAGATTTACGCTTTTCATCTGGAATATGGGCCCACGCTTCACTTCCAAAAAAACGAAAGTGACTTACATCTGGTTTGATTGAGCTCCATGCTTCTTCTGGAGTGATATTCTTTAAAGCCTTAGTAGGAGTGCGATTTATTATGTAATTTGCACAGTTAATTGCTTCTGCCCAAAAACTAAGACCAAGTCCTTTAGATTGTAGCATAAATTAGCCATTTCCTTTAAGGTGCGATTCTTCCTTTCAGCTACACCATTTTGTTGTGGAGTATATGGAACAGTATGTTGCATTTGAATTCCATTCTCAGTGCAATAGTTGATGAATGTGTTTTTAACATATTCTCCGCCATTATCAGATCTTAACTTAAGAATTTGATGTCCAGATTGCTTTTCAACAAAGGCCTTGAAGGCCAAAAAAGTGTTAAATACTTCACTCTTGAGTTTTAAGAAGTATACCCAAGTGCGTCTGGAGAAATCATCAATGAAAGTTAAGAAATACTTGCAACCAGAGAATGACACAACTGGAAGTGGACCACATAAATCGCTATGCACAAGCTGTAAAGGGGTTGAGGCGTGCCAAGAGGCACGTTTTTCAAAACTGTCCTGATGATGTTTTCCGAGTACACATCCGGAACAAACACCATCTCTGCAAGATACCATAGGAAGACCTGTCACCATATTTTCTTTACATAGATGCTGAAGGGAGCGATAGTTTAAGTGACCAAATCGCTCATGCTAAAGTTTGCTCACTTCATCGTTATGAGCAACAAATACTGAGGGAAGATTTGATGACCCAAAGTTGTGAAACTTATACAACCTTGTAGAATCATCAGCAATGCCAGTAGCCAAAATCTGTTTAGGATCTTTTAAGTCCTTGATTACAACATCATGAGGTGAAAATTCAATGATTTTACCTTCACCTGAATGAGTTATCTGATAGACAGATAGAAGGTTGCAGGATAAGGTTGGAACACATAATACATCATTAAACTGACCATTGTCTAGATGAATAGTTCCACTCCCTACAACATTAAGAGATCTACCATCACCAACATAGATATTTTTGGTGTTACAATCATTTAAAGAAGAAAACATGGCTTTGTTTTTGGCCATGTGATAAGAAGCTCCAGAATCAATGAGCCACTCATGAGAATGAGAAGAAGAAGATACATTTAATGCATAACCAGACCGAGATGATTGACAACCACATGCAGAAAGTGCCATTCTTGAAGATGAAGTTCAAGTTGAAGATTGCCCCAAATGGATGTTATGCTTCTTCATTGCTGCTTCCAAGGCTTCCATCTTCTTAAAGCATTTTGATTCTAAGTGGCCATCTCGATTACAAAAATTGCAATGTCTATCAGTCTTCTTCCCTTTGTTTTTATTTGTCTTATCATTTTGTTGAAATTATTTTTCATTTTGAGGCGGAAATTGCTTAGGACCCTTGTTTGGTTTAGGACCATTCCTTTTAGGATACGACATTTTAGGATTCTTTGAATTTGGTTGCTGATGGGCGGCTAACGCTTTCTTGGAAGAGTTTCCAAGATTAAGAAGACCAAGGTGTAAGAGTTTTTCTTGTTCTCTTATTAAAGAATCACAAAAAGAGTCAAAGGAAGGGGCCTTGTAGTCTTTTCCTTGAGAAATGAAGGCTTATCTTGTAGAATGGAAGGTGGAAACAAATACAGAGTAGGCTGGTCCCAACTTAGTAAGGATGGAATAAATAAGGTTACTATCTTCTTTCTTAACCTTAACACCTTCCAAAAGATATCTAAGGGTCTTGAACTTAGACAAGAAATCTTCAATGCAAGAAAAATTATTAGGGTCCAATGTAAGCAACTCATTTTCAAGTTGA
Source organism: Pinus tabuliformis (assembly GCA_031772625.1). Lineage (NCBI taxonomy): Eukaryota > Viridiplantae > Streptophyta > Pinopsida > Pinales > Pinaceae > Pinus > Pinus tabuliformis. The sequence continues at coordinate 1,735,611,586 of CM062820.1, forward strand.
TGGGCTCTAATTTCATTTTTAATCCCAAAAACTTTATTGATTGTTCCATTGCTTCATGAGGAGTTTCAAGTTTTGCAATATGGAATCTAAGATCTGGAGAAATAGACATCCCTATCAAACCACGTTCTTGATCTTGTCTATTTTCCCATTTAGCAGCCTTGTCTTCATCTTTCGGTTTCTTTTCTTGGCCTGTGGCTATTCGGTAGAGACCTTTACTTCTAAGTAAATCCTCCATGTAGGACAACCATTGGAAGTAGTTGGTGCTGTCAAGGGTAACTTGGTATTGACTCTCCATTTCAATAGAAACTGAAGCTGAAGATGCTGAAAGTAAGTGTTCCAATGGATAGATCTCGAAAAATTAGGCTGGTTTAAAAAAAATGGCTCTAAAAAAGGCTTCCGGATGAAGAAGTTATGGCTTTTTGAAAAAAAGTTGTTGAAGTTGCCGACGAAGTGCGGGAATGTGCGGAAATGAAAAAGTCCACCCCCACAAAATGGAGACTTGAACCCAAGACCTATTTTCTTCAACAGTTTGGAGCCAATTCCTGTGGTATGATTTTCAAAAACAGCGAAATCATCATCAGGAAACATACATGAATTTGGAGAATTACATTTGATTTCACATGGATCACACTTCAGATTTTCCAAGGCCTCGTCCTTTGCTTGTAGCTATTGTAGAAAACTTTTTTTTTTCCTCTTTCTCTTCATGTAGACGCATCTTCAATTCAGCATTCTCTGTTTGGAGATTTTTCTTATTTTGCTTCAGTTCTTCCACAGCCTCTTCCGTGTCTTGCAACTGAAGCTCCAATCACTCATTTTCCTCTGTCTCTTTCTGTAGAGTTTCATACATTATTTCCACCCTTTTGGAAATTTTGAGCATGGTCTCGTACATCGCTTTTTCATCCTTTGTCACTAAACATTCCATTGTTCATGCTTGCAATTCACATCCACGCAAAGATCGCTCTGATACCACTTGATCCAAGTCTGGGTGTGACAAACTACCCTTCCAAGTCCTTTTACTTTCGTGATGTGTTAAATTGCATTTTTAAAATAACATGAATGAATACATCTGCATGTTATAAAGAAGAGGAACATGATAATCATCAACACGTGAAAACATAAGCCGTTGATAACATAGTTCTTCTAGGAGGGACTACGTCTCCAGGCCCCGATGTCAAGATGGTGTAGGCCACTGCATTAAGTGTTGTCAATAGTGATGATGTACATAAGAGGTGATGTCGCTATCATACAAGGAAAATGCCATCACGCAAGAGTGGCTCCAAGAGATGTTCCGCTACAGGAACTCTCAGTCAAAAAAAGGACCCCTATTAGTATGACACAAACTCATGGATGATGATAATGAACATCTCGCTAACATGGCACAAAAGGGATTTCAATGCAATCATACATGGTGACAACATGAGTATCCCATCAACATAGCGAAAAAGGGATCTCAAAACACAACATGAAGAATCATGAAAACAAGTACATCACACATATGATTCCACATCACATCAAGTAGGAATCATGAAAACGAGTAAGAAACAAGATACCACATCAAGCATCAAACAGGGACCTGTGCAACACAATGCATAGTGAAAGAAGTACATGAACACACCGCATATACCTCACATCTAGGGACCATCTGAAGAAGCAGATGTCAAACTGCTGAAGCTGTTCATGCCATCAAACTTACGGCGTCGAATCTCATGGAAATGGATGCTCACACATGAATGCTGACACCTGCACTACACTTAGAAAAGTGGTCGAAAAATAAAATGAGCAAATGGAAAAATGAACGTACCATTATATTTGTGGCATCGAATAGTGAAAAATCGACTATCAAATTTATGAATTCTAAGAAAGTGAAAATTTGGGGTTCAAGGAATCTTTTAGATTCCCCTTAGATTCCTCAAAGATTCCCTCCTCCAGGTCCTCTTCAAATCGGCTGCTCATATCAGGAAACTGACTACACCATCGGGTTCGTGTCTCCAAGAGGTGTAATGACTACACCATGCTTGGGCACACTGGGAAAATGCTAGGTTTATATAATGAAAAGGTGGCGGACTTCACAATAAATCTGTTGTGGCACAGTTGGTTTGAGATCCGGTTATTATGGAGGAGGTTGGGCAGTCAAACCCTGCCTCCTCCTTTTTTACACAACAATAATCTTAAATGGGAAGGGAGGTTGGGTTGGGCCCTCCTTGGGTGGTCTGCCCACCTCACCTATCCCCTGCTCCACTTCATTTGTGAGCGTAGTGTTTTTAATTTACTAGAGTTGTTGAGAGACATTGTTGGTTGGTAAGGGATTTTTTTATAGTGCTACTGACACTGACACTGTTTACATAAAACATTCAATGTAGTGAGTAATTTTAAATATCATTCTTTATTGTAATGTATTTATTGATATTTGTTTGATACCTGATTTATAAAAACATAACATTCATTAATGAAAAAATTCAATGTATTAGAATTCAGGTTTATCCCAATACATAGTTGAATCTCTACAGTTTCTTTGATTCCATAAAGAATCACCCCAAAAGAAAATATATGCTTGCAATAGGTGATTATTCATTGAATTTTAAGAAACGATGGGAGGATTTCCATTGCAAGAATGGAATTCTAATTCGCCACTATAGCTAAAATAATGGCTTTGCCTGACGAAGGGTGTGTTAAGAATCCTCATACATTCATCCAGCATACAATCTATAATCGTTCATCTTATGCTTCAACTCTTAAAGAACACAATAAAGGAAAGCATCCTCTCGTGCTCTTATGAAGTACTGACTGATCAAGAGATGAAGCACTAATAAAGAGCATCACGTGCTAGTCTCTATAAGCTAGGCTACCCGTGAAGAAATTCTTATCTATCCACTATCTTATTTCCCATCATCTTCTTTCCTTCTGATCTACCCACCATATTCTCAATCATCCCCTCTACCATCATATTCTCTGCCAACCTTATTATAAACTATCTTAGTAGATGACTTAGTAGATGAGCATTCTTAAACTCAATGTTTTGACATAAAAAGGCATTAAGACAATTGATGACTGATATTGCATAGATTTCTTGGGCGTATGAACTAGATTTGATTGATAGTCAAACCCTCAATTTGAAGAAAACCCCAAATACAAGTGATAAGTCCCTTCAGAATGAATGTTGGTCACGATGAAGAGACCAGTGAACAACAAATTAAAGTAAATGGTGTTCATCACCCAGTTATCACAAATGCTTTTATAGAACATAAAAAAATCCAGAAACTGTACAGAAAACAATCCTTGAAGGCAAATCAAGCTTGAATATGAGCTACAGGAACCTTGTTGACCTGAGACGAACCATATCCACAGAATTCCTAGAGTTTCAACCTAGATCAACTCAACCCCTACATAACGCCCAAAATACCACACTAGGCAACCTGACGATAAAATAAAGATAATAAAGTAAGAGGAAAATTTTTAGAGTACTAGGGGTGTTCTGTGTAGATATCTCTTGTCAGAGATATCCCACAAGCTTCCCACGAGGTAGGTAATCTCGTCATAAAACCATAGGAGCTGAGAGTGTGTTGTGTATACAAGCCAAGAGCATCACTCAGGGAAACATTGAGTTTCAATGCATGCATTACACCAACCTTGAGGGCCAAGTGTCCACCTTTGGCATAGAAGTCACCTCTTGTGATAAATGACATTGGAATTTGTTTAATATATAGAATACCTATGGTATCCACCTATGTTGTGGATAGCCATCAATTTTGAAATAGGTGCCCTTGTCTAGACCTGCTCCTTGATTCGGTAGAGTGTCTCCCTTTTCATTGTTGTGTATTTTCATATTCATGAGGTTTGTTTCCTTAACTTATTTAAGGAGGAAACTAACCAAGGCCCATTGTGTAATGGCGCGAACATTGTTATTCAAAACTCTCCCACCTCAGATATCATTGGTCTTGGCTCTACTAGAATGGTGCTGCTAAATGTTGTCCTACTGGTGTCCCTGTTAGCTGGTAGGACTTGAAAAAGTATGTAATCATCTAAGTGTTACTTGGAATTGGGCGAGGAGTGGGGATGGGGAAGGTAGTGATTGTCTTAAACATGGAATTATGGAGACCCAATGGCTCACTCATAAAGAAATCTACTGTCCTTGTTAGATGGTAGGACTTGAAACAATATGTAATCATCTAAGTGTTTCCTAGAATTGCGCTGGGAGTGGGGATGGGGAAGGCGGTGATTGTATTAAACATGGAAGTATGGAGACCCAATGGCTCTCTCATAAATAAAGCCAACCACCATTGGTCTAGGTACAGGAAAAATATGGAAAATGGTGTTCTGGGACTCTACTAAAGGGGTTATCATAGTAACAGATAGATGACTTTACCCTGCTCTTTTATTACTAGATTTTTTCTATAAACTAGCCATCTAGGACTTGGACATTAGTGATTCTATTGCTAGTTTTCTTTTCAAATCCCAAACAATAGCAGATGATGACTTCACAATAAAGCCAACATGTTTGAAATATTGGGATGAGAAGTTCACTCATTGTCTCTTGATCAACTAATTAAGTTATCTATGCTTGTAATTGTAAATGGATCTTCCACCTAGCACAAACTTTACCTGTATTTTATTAAATCCATTCGTATTTTCTTATGTATCATTCACCTGGTTCATTCTCATCTGGGAGATCAAGTATGGTACATAATTTGATTAGAAATTGTGTATGATGTTGGTATCGAAACTCAAATAATCAGCTTACCCACAAATTCTCGAAGTTTCTAAAATGAAAAATATTGAAATAATAATATACATAATAATCCTTACCTCTTCTGGAGGTAGTTGATTACATGCCACTGTATCTTGTGAATTCACATTTATTATATATTTCCCATATTTAGATTATATGGCGCAATTCATTTTGCCATGAGTTCCTATAGTATTCCGCAAACACTGTAAGGTATGCCACAAGTAACATTAGAACAAGTTAGATTGTCGGCCTGTGGACATTGTCACTTTTGAAATAAAAATTCTTTTCCAGCAGTGAAACATTGCTCTTCCACTTAATCAGTGAGAAATGGATCAAAACATTTGATCTACCTCTGTTTCTATTGAGGGAACACCACCATCTAAAATATTTTTGCTGGAAGATTTTGACCTCTATTGAAATAATATAACATTGCACTTACAACTACCAATATTTCCTCTCGTTTTTATGGAAATTACATCATTATATCCTACTCCACTCACCATAGTATTTCATTAATCTATTGAAGAAGAATATTGGTTATCCTCTATTTAGAAATATGTTGTATTTGCAGAATTCAATGCCCTAATCCTTATTCTGAAGCAAGATGATGTTTTCAATTTTTAGTACCATATAATTTCATTTTCAAGTTCTCCTACCCTTATTTTCCTAGTTCGAACACCCGAAACATTGCACTTACTTGAAGAACACTAGAAATGTTGCAATTTTTATATTCTATGAAACCACATCTCTTTGAGATATTTTGTTAATATATGTTGTGCATCCTCCAGAACCTTGCATAACCTTTTAATGGTATCATGCAGATCCATTTTAGATAAGATATACCCCTTCATTGTTGCGTATAGATGTTGTTTTCACTTTTCATGAGTCCAAACAAGTTAATGGATATGTATGTATACTTATTTAGACACTTGAACTAGCCACCATTGTTGTTCATTTGCACCTGCACTAAATAGACCTGTAACTGCTAACTCACCACCTAGTACAACCTTTCACAACAATTACTAGACCCACTGTTACATGGGCATCCATTGCCAGGTAGCAGCTTGTAACAATAATAACAAGCCAACTTTTTTCCAAACACCAATATCTCGACTTGCTTACATGCCAATGTGTGTAGTAGCAATCCATTCTCTCTACTAATAATTGGTAACTTACTAGGTTGACAGGTAACTATGATTTATAGAGCGTGCAACATTCCCATACCTACACTCAAATGTATCCATGCAACATGGTTGACCATCCACTTTTAGAGAATGGTGCTATCAGCTCAAGTACTCAGATGATATAGCTTATATAGCACTTCATCATTCTTCATTTTTATCTCGTTGTCTACCACTGGGAGTGCAAAACTGACTATATGAAAATATAGATTTACTATTGTGTTTTTTAGTCATTCATAAGAAATGTGGCAGATAACAAGTAGGGACTGTGCTTTCATGTTGTTTATTATATGTGATTATGATATAACAATGACAGTTAAGGAAGTGGTCTCTAATATGCCTACATTTTTAGTTGTTCAACATTGTCCCTGAACTCAAATTATTACAATTGAAGAGTTATAGTCATTTGAATAGTACAATGGTATCAAACATCTCTTGCTTCCTATCAACAATTGGTGTTGGATAGATTTGAAGGTTTACTATGTTTGAAGAAAATTTAAATGGCTTGCATTATGGAGCTTATGTTGTGTCCTATCATAGATATTTCTATGTGAAATAATTTGTCACATGTTTGGGAAGTGTCATTGAAATCTTCTTCAATGACTTTCAGGTTCTTGAATAACATGGACTTGGCTTATGCAGTAACAGACCTTGTTATTGCACGAGCTGGTGCAATGACTTGTAGTGAGCTTCTAGCCATAGGAAAACCTTTTGTACTGGTAATGGCATGCCTAATCACTATGTAGTCTCTGCAATTTTCCCTGATTTACCGATGTGGAATGTTACATTTTGTTTCTTGGATTGTCTATCAAAGTTAAATTAGTTTTTCTCATTTTTGTTATAGTGAACTATAAGATTCATTAAAGTTCCCATGAAGTGAAAGTATTTTTCATCATCTTTATTGTATTCTCTCCATATTTTCTCTCAAGTAACAATATACATGCTTTTCTATAACAAACAACTTATTTCATTTTTACAAACACTGAGTAACTACTCAAAGTTGTTATGCAATAAGGCTCTTAGCTAATTCTCAGTGCTTACCTTTGTTCAGAGAGGAACATACATGACTGAAATGATCTCAATTTGTATTTATTTGTATGTATTATCTACTATTTATATGGAACAAGGCTCATTGGAAGTTTTAATACTTTTAAATATTGAGTTGTCATATCGCTAGAGAAATTAATATCAAAGGGTAGCCATAGAGGATTTATATGTTATCAACAAAACTAGAATAAACATATTTGAAAATTGACTTGAACACAAAAATATTTAGAATTATACCATTTTGGGTTTAGAAGTGCCTCTACACCCATTGATAATAAATTAACCAAATTTCAAGTGTGTAGCTAAGGAATCTGATTCTAGTCTCAGTGAAGCTTTAAGTTAATCATCGATTGTCAGCATGACATTCACATTAGGATGATTAAAGTTTAATGAAGTTTTTTCTGCTAGAAACTCAAGATGGTGTTAATTCTGATTAAGAATGAGCTTTGGATATTTTTGCAAGGGGCCAAGCCAAATAATTTTAGAGTGATAAGGACTAGATGAAGCATTAAATTTCCATGAAACTCTACAACTACTAGATGAATAACTAAAAACTGAATATAGTTTACATCCACCAAGATGCATAATCTCTTAACAATTCAATAGTGGAATAAACACACACAAATAAATAACACAATCACACAAATTACACAATTTTTCTTGGGAAACCCAATTGGGAAAAACCCATCATTCTTTTCTTTAGTATTTTATTGATAGAGTTTGAACGATATGTTCTCTTACAGGGAAATTTACCGCACTGATAACATTCTAGTCCTCACGCTGTACTAGCTGGATTCACCCTACAAACACACTTGATCCAGCGCCTACTCCTTGCGGCCTGCCTAGCCCTATTTCCTTGCCCTGATCTCCACAAGCTGGCCCAAATTATTTACACATAGGTTTCCACTTCCTAGCCCAAATTCTTTGTGCATAGACCTCCCATTCTCTAGTGCAAGGGGCCTCCTATTCTTTAGGATGCAGCCCCTAACTCCTAGCTCAAGTCTGCACAAGAAAGCCTCTTCCTTTTTTACCAAATGTTAGTTGCTTTCAAAGGTGAAAACTAGGGAAGCACAGTACTAAGATGAACATATCAGGAGAAATGTAGTCATGGGTGCCTGCAATAGCTACTGTAGAATCCTTTCCTCTACAATTTTGAACAATTTTGGCAATCCCAAAATTAGCGATCTTTGACTCATAAAATTTATCCAACAAAATATTGGTAGATTTTACATCCCTGTGAATAATTGCAGGCAAGAAATCATGATGAAGATATTCTAATTCATGAGCTGCTCCCAATGCAATCTTGTACTGTGTTGGCCAATCCAAGTCCATGCCACTTCTCTTTAATGTCTTCTCATTATTTTCATGTAAAGCATCAAATAAGTTTTCGTTTGGCATGCATTCATAGACCAGTAGATTTGAATTACAATTTGACAAATAACAATAAAGTTTCACTATAATTTTATGCCAAATTGTCCCCAAAATGTCCACTTCTACCTTTATCAATATGTCTAATCCTTTTTTCATATTTATGTTGATGTTTATTGTCCATATTCACTTTACTGCTACTGTTTCATTATTCAGCAACATGACACAATACACCTTGCATGCTCCACCACTTCCTATTACATTGTCTTCATCTAATAAAGCTTTGTTGCATGTCAACCTCATGTTAACCATTGATATACTTGCACATAATTCTCATATACGAATGTAAAAAGCAACGATTTGTGAAGTAATGTTTTTTTGTTTAGAATTTCAAATGCTTATGTGTATATATATATATATATATATATATATATATATAGATATATATATAAGTGGATATTGAAATACCTTTTTATTATTAAAATCTTTTTAAATGTTGTTTCAACTCCATATTGGGTACAAAAGGAATTATACATCTCTTCTAAATTTGGATGGCACCTGTTATAAATTTAATTATAACATGCTTTTGAGAGACATGGGTGAGATAAGTTCTTAAATCGATAAATTCAACTTTCCATTCAGAAATTTTCTCCAAATTTTAATTGAAACCTTGTTGAAAGTTTCTTCATTCTGTTTTAATGAGAACTTTGATCATAGAAATTATCTACAAAATTTTTAAACCAATGGAATTAAAAAAAAAAAAAACAATAACTCAAGGTAAAACTTTTGGGGATTTTTTTTTTTTTTAAATCAAGATGTTATGTCATCTTGATAATAAAGATTTGAGGCTGTTATGTAATATTATGTTTTAGAGTTGTTTGGGACATAATTTTATGAGATAAAATGTTGTAGTACTAACTAGGTTGATCCACGTTGAAGGATATCATCTATGACATTGCTTTCCAGATCAACTAAAATACCTGGCCATAATGGACAAGCCTTCAAAACATTTTAGCTAGGGTTGTATGAATATTTTTTCCTTGTTGGTCTCTATCAATGCTGGTCATAGATTTAAATTTAGAGTCAAGGTTTATTGTGATAACTTTCCTGTTGGATTCCCCACCAGGATCTCACCTATTCTTGGTAATTTATCAAAATTATCACCTAGACAAGATTTTAAAACGTTTCCACTAGGTTTGTATGAATATTTTTTCCTTGTTGGTCTCTGTCAATGCTAGTCATAACTTTACAGTCAAGGTTTATTTTGATAACTTTCCTACTTGATTCCCCTCCAGGATCTCACGTATTACTGGTAATTTATCAAAATTATCACCTATTTTTTTAGCCGTTTTCATTTGGATCTCTACAGTTGCTTATTTGAAGTTCTAGAACACTCGATTTGGCACTGAAGAATAAATTTGGTATTGATATTCTATGGAGAACACTATTTTTCTCTGAATATTTTTATTTATTGCTTTGATGCATAGAATTCTATTTTCTAGTGCGCTTATAAGAGATTTAGTTTGGAAACCTTTTATTGAGAAATCTAGCACAACAATGCACCATAAACCATAAACCATAATGGCATAAAGGGAGCACAACACAACAATTTGATATTTAATAAAAAAAAATTAGAACTATAACAAAATTGTCTTTTAGTAGCTAAACTAAACAAATTACATGTTAGATATTTGTTTATTCCTAACAACATATAGCATGTAATTTCTAGGTTCCATGGTTGTTCTTGAGTACAAGGATCATGATGGGAAAATCTTATTCTATGATGAAGGACCCATCGATAACAATAGGATTTTCAAAACGTTTGTAAAGGGTGAACACAAACATGAAGGCTCTGAGGTATATAGAATGGTAAGTCCTACATCATGCAACTTTCCATTAGATAACAATAAAGATATAGTCTCTTCAACCCAAAACACTAGCATTGCTTCCAATGAAAGAACAATTGTGCCTTTTACCTTAAGATCTAGTAATAGTTGTTGTGCTTGTTAGGATATCATCGCAAAATATAATATTACAATGGATATAATATTACATCTTTCTAATAATCTTTAATATTTGAAGTCATTAACTAAGCGACCAACTCGCAATTGTGATTTTAATAAGAGAAAAATAAGCTGATGGATGTGCTAATAAATTATAATTACATCTTTATTATATTATATAAATATAATACGAACATAAATTTATATATTACTTTCTATAATATATAATGGAAAACCTCATCCAAACTAATTCAGAAGATTTGAATTTGAATTGAACTTAATCATTCCCAAACTTGAATTGTGTGACATAGCCTTTAATTGAAACTCCTTGAAGCTAAATTTAACATCAATTTTCAAAGTCAAGTTAGTAGATATTATCATATAATACAAACAAAGTAGACTTTTAGAATGGATATTGATTCATTCAAGGTTAGAGCTTAAGGCCCTTGACACTTCTCGCTCTTATTGATCAAGGAAGCTATCATGGGTAACACTTAGTCCATAGATTCAATATTTTTTGTACTAGTCTTGTCTTTTAATTGTAATATAAGACACATTTCTTTTTCTTTAAAGGGAAGAAACATTATGTGCGATTGAAGGGGATAAGAATTATAAAGGGATATCCAGAGTGAATTCTAGCCTGTGTGGAGAGATATAGAATGAATTACATGTCAACATGAAGAAGTGAGGTTGAAATTTCTATAGTAGTTAGTCCTTTTTAATATGGTATCCTGAAGTTTGGAAGTTGTTCTAGCGATCAAATAAATTGGACCACCAATTTCTAATCATCTTTAATATTTGAAGTCATTAAGTAAGTCACCAACTGGCAATTGTGATTTTAATAAGAGATAAATAAGTTGTTGGTTTTGATAATAAATTACAATTACATATTTAATATATTATATAAATATAATACAAACATAAAATTATATATTTTTCTTGTTTAGTAAAATATTTTCCAAGACTTTACAAATTTTTATAACTAATTGAAAGTTTTATAAAGCTTAAGGCCTAATTTTTTAATGTCTAAAACTTTAAAGGGTGCTAGCTCAATGGAAGAGCACCTTCTTTACAAGAAGGAGGTTGGTGGTTTGATTCCATCATGCCCTGATATCCATATGGAATGGCGACGATCAGTTTTTGGTGACGAAGGCTCTTTTTCCCATCACCAATGAGCTTATGGTGACATTTTTCGACCCTCACCAAAATATGAAATGGTGACAGTCAACGAACACCACCATATATATGCATCAATAGTGACGACCATGAAAGATATGTAACCATAAATCATTGTTGTTGATATGAAATGGTGACGGTCATTGTCCATCATTATGTCATTATTCATGATGAACCTTAAACGTCACCACAACACCTGTACTTTTGGCAATGCGGCTTTTGGTGACGGTCAAAGAATGTCACCATATATATGCACCAATAGTGACGACCATGAAAGATCCATCACAATAAATCGTTGTAGTTCATATGAAATGGTGATGGTCATTATCCGTCATTATAATCAATATTCGTGACAGACCTTGAATGTCACCATAACACCTATACTTTTGGCGACACCACCTTTGGTTTGGTGACGAGACTATGGCCCATCACCATTGCTCATACGAAATGGTGATGATCGTTATCCACCATTATAAATCATTACTGGTGACGGACTTTGAATGTCACCACAACACCTATACTTTTGGCGACACCACCTTTGGTGACGTTTAGTTCTTATTATAAAGGATATTTTGACCATCACCAATGTTCTTATGGTGACATTTTTTTCCCCTCACCAATGTCCTTTTTTCTTGTAGTGGGGGGATCTCTCTATTGGATTTAGATTTGTTGTTGTGGGATTTTAGGCTAGTTATTAGGTTCAGAGTTTGGTTTTTCGAAATTTTTGGTTGAAACTACAAGGAAAGGCCATTGGGAAATGGAGTCAAAGTCTTAGGGTGATCAAATACATAAATATCATAATAGATTGAAACAGGGAAATGTAGGAAGGCAATTAGATCTTTGTATCTTTGTGGAGTGAGAGGGAGGAATAAATTTAGATTTAATTAAACATATAGCATTTTAACATGAATTCTATATTTAACTTTTGTTTGAAAACATATAAATTGCTTATAAGCCAGGACAAAGTGTGATTAAACAAGTTCATCACTCCATCTTCTTTTAAACAATTCAGATAAGAAAACATATGAAAACAGAGATATAACAAGTTTACAAACGAAAAAACATCACCAATTAGCCTGACACATGAATCCTTGAATGATCTTCTGTATTAATGAAATGATCACTTCTAGCTCAGTGAAAAAATTTATAATCAAATTATGCTTTCTTGATACAAGTCCCAACATTTGTACTTCGATTTGTGAAGTACTTATAAAAAAATTATAAAAAATATCTTGAGTGAAAATATTAAGTTTTTTTACAAAATATCTGAAACTGATTACAAAAATAGTACCAAAATGTAGACAACTAAAACTGCTATAGTGCTCTGGCACTATCTTCGAGGATTTTTAGTGATGAGTCGACCTAAAGAAGTGATCCCTTGTTGTTGAAGGTAAATTTTTTTTTGCCCAAGTAACTCACACAATTTGTCCCATCGGTCTTCAGTTGGAGTGGAAAATTTGATTGGCTTCCTATAAGTTTCATCCACCCCGTTATACTTTTGAAATGTAGGCTTGATAATGAATAAGTATGTTATCTCATGTTTGATAAACAAATCAAAATCCAAAGGTTCCATGAAGGCTTTTCCTGTGATGCTTCCTTTGATGGTAGAAAAATTTTACTTATCCCTTGCTATGGTATATAATTTCTAGTGATAATCTTCTAAATTGATAAGCTTATTTCCAATTCCTATCAAACCTGACAATCCTTTCTTATTTAGCACATTAAATTTCCTGTGGAATTTTTGAATGTTGAACTCCATATTGTGACACTTGTTCTCCAATTGCAGCATAAGGTTCCCTTTTGTAAGGACCCTCCTCACCTCCAAAATTGTCTCTAACTTATCTGCAATTTCAACTTCTTCTAATTCTTCCTTAGTCTTTGAGTTCAAATTCTAATCACAGCAGTGACTTCACCTAGATTTTGCCCTAAATCTCCTTTTACCTCTTCAATTACATTGTTAGGCCTTTGTATTAAATCCTCTTACTAAAAAATAATTTTCATTGAGGGCCATATTTCAGTCATGTTCTCATTTATTTCTATCCATATACTCTCTTTTGCATGTGCCAATGTTTGTGCCATTGTAGACTCACTTTGCAATTGTTCAATCTTCTATGTTAATTTGAGTTTTCTGCAGTTCTTCTAGGTATACATTATCAATTTTTAGCTTCCACTCCTGGAGATTATTTAGCTGAGTTTTCAGCTTCTCAATTTCCCATCCTCTAATTGACAGGTCATCCATTTCATTGACTAGTTCTTCTGAAGAATCTCTGGATTGTGCCTCCATAGTGATGGTTGTTGAAGTGGATGCCCCTGCTACTGATGTAGATGAAATATGAATTGTTATCAGTGGAATGATTTCCATGTGTGTGGATTTTTCTCTTTCCTTTAACAATTTCTCCATCTCAACCTCTATTGCTTTGATTTGTCCACTTTGTTCAATAATGATTCTATACATGTCTTCCTTTTCCTTCTCTAATTCTCCAACTTCCTTATTCTATGGGTCTTCTGTCGAGGGAAGAGTGAGTTGCTTCTTGAGTGTTGCAATATCAACACTTTTCATTCTAATAATCTCTTCTTCTACTTTCACATTGCTTGGATCATATCCCAATTTAATTAAAAGATATTCCAATGATTTGATTTTCGTATCTTTCACTAGAGAATATATTTTCTCTAATTTAAGATGAGACTAGATTTTATTTATAGAGGCTTGTGACCTAGAAGATACCATTGTTGAAGTTGTAAAAGTGGAGTACACCATCTCCCCTGTTTGCTTGTGCAGGTCTATTTGATCAATTGAATGACTTTGATTAGTATTGAGGGAAAACATTGATTTCTTGTAGTCTTCTGGAGTTTTTGGGAAAGGGACCTCAGCCTGTAGGAAGGATATCTACATCTTCCCTTTCTCTATGTCAAAGGTCGAGAGTAGCCTATGTTGTGAAATGTTTGTTTGCTTCCAAAATTGTGTATATGTTGTAGCTTTTAGCAGTTCATTTTTATTATTTATCTCTTGGTACTTAGAAAATATGTATGATTCAGTTTGGCCATCAACCAATTCCCCTGACTGAGAGGTGTCTAATGGCTCCTGGGAGGCCAAAGAGGATGGATACCCTACAAAATATCTCCAGTCCTTCTTGAAGCATGAGGGCCTGTCAAAATAATGGTGGACTTTGTATTTGTTTCTTGAAATATTTCTTCTATTGGATTAGTCCTTTGCCTTTTCTTATAGATTTTAAACTCTTTCTCTAGAATTTCTGTGACTATAGGGGAAGCCTTTTCCCTTGGTCTCTTGTCCTGCTTCTTCTGTGGTGTAGGATTTTGTGTTGTAGTGGAGATTACATGTTCTTCTGCCTCCTGAAGAGTGTTTTCCAGCCATTGATCCTGGTTCATATATTTCTCAATCTCTGGCATGTGAGTGTGAATGTATGGAGTAGTATTTTGTTCTACTCTTAGCTTTGAAATCACTCCCAAGGGGTCATATGACCAGGTAAAGATGAGTTTGAAGTTCATTTGCTTTAGGAGGATGTCTACTTCTTTAGTTGTTGCTCTGATGTTGCAGATGAAAGGGCCCGCCTGTGTCTTAATCTTAAATTGTGATTTCTTCTTTGCTGCCACAAAATGCAGCTCTTCCATGTTAATCATCTGTCTAATGTATTCTAATGACAAAATTCTCATTGTGACAAACTTTGGAAACCTGTAAGGTGGCAATTCACACCCATAGATCTTGATCCCTGTGTAGTTTTGGTACAAGAAATCTTTTGATTTCAGGTCCTATCCTTGGCTCCAGAATATTGTTTAATAAGCATGCTACTGTATATAAAAACTGATCAACATATTTACTGAAGGTGAATTCATTAGAATTCCTCCTTACCAAGGAAGTCCAGTGAATTACTGATTGAACGTTCCCTTGCTCATCTAATTTCTGTAGGGGAAACTGAAACATGTCTCCCTGATGGTATAAAAATAGATAAACTAGGATTGAAGCATACTTTAAGGTTCCCTCTTGTAGAAAATTTCAGGAACTACTCATGGATTACATCTGCTAGAAACTGACTGTAGTTGAAGATGGAGGGTTTTTTACTTGTGGTAGATGTAGGAATTTACAGGGTAAGTTCCTCAGAAAGAACACCAAAAGGACACCGCTCACAACCAGATCACAGATCAATACACCAGTATTTTTGACGTGGTTAAAACCCTCAAAGAGGGAAACAGTCCACGGCCTGAGCCAACGCGGCCACTTCAGGCAATTTATTAATCAAAGAATGAAAATTTACATAAGCTTCTATCATGCACGGATTACCCTACAAATGACCCTCCATGCGCTTTAAATAGAATTCATGGACCAATCGGGTGTCAAGCCACGGATCAAGTGTCGGTAATACCGAGGAGAGAATGAACTGTCGGATCACTACATATCGTGACCGTCGGATTGTAAGTTACAAAATGTACAACGGTAAAGAAACACACTTTACCTAACTCTATACCTAACTCTACACTAGACCAAGTTGAACTTAACTATATCCTATGTGTCGGAATATCCTAACATCCCCCCTTAAGAACAACTTGGGATAGGATTGAAGGATTTACAAATATGACACAATAGGAGAAGGAAGGAGGCACTAGAGCCTATCCCCCCTTAGTGACAACTTCCTGAACTCCAACCATAAATCGAAGTTTAGTGAACTTTGCCTCTGTGAGAGCCTTTGTGAAGATGTCTGCAACTTGATCATCTGTTGAACAATATTGCACTTCAAGAACATGGTCGTGAATGAGCTTTCTGATGAAGTGCATGTGCAGTTCAATGTGTTTGCTGCGCTGATGTTGGAATGGATCTTTGCATAGCTGAATGGCACTTTGATTATCACACCAAAGTGTAGTCGGATGCTGCTGCTCAAAGCCAAACTTTGACAGGATCTGACGAAGCCACAAGGCTTCCTTACTAGCTTCTACGGCACCACGATACTCTGCTTCTGCTGATGAAAGAGAAATGGCACCCTGTTTCTTGCAAGCCCATGTAATAGGTCCTGAACCAAGAGTGAACACATAACCGGCAGTAGACTTCCGATCATCAGGGTCACCAGCCCAATCGGAATCAGTGAAACCAACCAATAGAGGAGATGCTTTGGCACTGTAATGAATCCCAAACTGAACTGTACCTCGAACATAACGAAGTATTCTTTTAGCTGCTTTCTAATGACTTTCACGGGGGTTTTGCATGAACCGAGCAACAAGGCCAACAGCAAAGGAAAGGTCAGGACGAGTATGGGTTAGATACAAAAGTTTTCCTACAAGTTGACGGTATAAGGTAGCATCAACTTCAGGAGAAGTACAAGTGACTGAGAGTTTGACTCCAGACTGAAAGGGAGAAGGGGCTGGCTTACAGTCTTCCATGTGAAAATGACGTAGAATATCACAAGCATACTTGGACTGGGAAAGGGAAATACCCTCCTTGGATTGCAAGACTTGAAGACCAAGAAAATAGTGTAAGTGTCCTAAGTCTGTCATTTCAAATTTCCTTTTGAGGCTAGACTTCACATGGTTTATAAGGTTGGGATCACTACCAGTAAGGATAAGATCATCAACATAAAGAACAAGGATGATAAGAGAGTTGCCCACTGTCTTGGTGTAGACAGTATTGTCAGAATGACACCTAGAAAAGCCAGATTCTAAAAGAAAGCTATCCATTTTGGCATACCAAGCCCGAGGAGCTTGCTTGAGACCATAAAGGGATTTCTTAAGTCGACAAACAAGGCTAGAGTCTGTTTGTATGAAGCCAATGGGTTGTTCCATATAGATTTCTTCATGTAAGTCCCCATGCAAGAAGGCAGATTTAACATCCATCTGATGGACTTCCCATTTGAAAGAGGCAGCAAGGGAAAGAACAAGGCGGATAGAGTTCATTTTGGCAATAGGGGAGAAGGTTTCAGTGTAGTCAATGCCTTCAACCTGTGAAAAGCCCTTAGCAACAAGAAGAGCTTTATGTTTATCAACTTTCCCATCTGGTCCATACTTGGTTCTGTAAACCCATTTGCATCTAACAAGTTTTCGTCCCTTTGGTAAAGGAACAAAATCCCATGTATCATTTGCCAATAATGAATGATATTCTTCATTCATAGCTGCTTCCCAATCTGGATGGCCTGAAGCTTCTGCAAAGGTGGTAGGATCATAATTTACTGGAGCTTGAGCCAGTAAAGAAGAGGCTCTCTCGAACTGAGAACGTGTGCGTCGCTGATCTGTAGGATCACCGGCAAGATCACCTGCTGCATCTCGAGTAGCACGAACCCATTTTGGAAGCTCAGGAGCTGAAGGAGGATCCTGAGATGGTGGGGGAGGATTGTCATCCTCACTTTCATCATCTGAAGAAGAAATGTTTTCAAAGGTAGAAGAGATAGGAAGAGGTGGCACATCCGCCGGACTAGGCTCGCAGGCCGATATATTTTCATCAAATTTTACATCTCTTCTAATGATAACATTTTTGGACTTAAATGGAATAAGTCTATAGCCTTTGACATCTTCAGAATATCCAACAAAAGTACATTTTTCACTCTTAGGTTCTAAAGATTTACGCTTTTCATCTGGAATATGGGCCCACGCTTCACTTCCAAAAAAACGAAAGTGACTTACATCTGGTTTGATTGAGCTCCATGCTTCTTCTGGAGTGATATTCTTTAAAGCCTTAGTAGGAGTGCGATTTATTATGTAATTTGCACAGTTAATTGCTTCTGCCCAAAAACTAAGACCAAGTCCTTTAGATTGTAGCATAAATTAGCCATTTCCTTTAAGGTGCGATTCTTCCTTTCAGCTACACCATTTTGTTGTGGAGTATATGGAACAGTATGTTGCATTTGAATTCCATTCTCAGTGCAATAGTTGATGAATGTGTTTTTAACATATTCTCCGCCATTATCAGATCTTAACTTAAGAATTTGATGTCCAGATTGCTTTTCAACAAAGGCCTTGAAGGCCAAAAAAGTGTTAAATACTTCACTCTTGAGTTTTAAGAAGTATACCCAAGTGCGTCTGGAGAAATCATCAATGAAAGTTAAGAAATACTTGCAACCAGAGAATGACACAACTGGAAGTGGACCACATAAATCGCTATGCACAAGCTGTAAAGGGGCTGAGGCGTGCCAAGAGGCACGTTTTTCAAAACTGTCCTGATGATGTTTTCCGAGTACACATCCGGAACAAACACCATCTCTGCAAGATACCATAGGAAGACCTGTCACCATATTTTCTTTACATAGATGCTGAAGGGAGCGATAGTTTAAGTGACCAAATCGCTCATGCCAAAGTTTGCTCACTTCATCGTTATGAGCAACAAATACTGAGGGAAGATTTGATGACCCAAAGTTGTGAAACTTATACAACCTTGTAGAATCATCAGCAATGCCAGTAGCCAAAATCTGTTTAGGATCTTTTAAGTCCTTGATTACAACATCATGAGGTGAAAATTCAACGATTTTACCTTCACCTGAATGAGTTATCTGATAGACAGATAGAAGGTTGCAGGATAAGGTTGGAACACATAATACATCATTAAACTGACCATTGTCTAGATGAACAGTTCCAGTCCCTACAACATTAAGAGATCTACCATCATCAACATAGATATTTTTGGTGTTACAATCATTTAAAGAAGAAAACATGGCTTTGTTTTTGGCCATGTGATAAGAAGCTCCAGAATCAATGAGCCACTCATGAGAATGAGAAGAAGAAGATACATTTAATGCATAACCAGACCGAGATGATTGACAACCACATGCAGAAAGTGCCATTCTTGAAGATGAAGTTCAAGTTGAAGATTGCCCCAAATGGATGTTATGCTTCTTCATTGATGCTTCCAAGGCTTCCATCTTCTTAAAGCATTTTGATTCTAAGTGGCCATCTCGATTACAAAAATTGCAATGTCTATCAGTCTTCTTCCCTTTGTTTTTATTTGTCTTATCATTTTGTTGAAATGATTTTTCATTTTGAGGCTGAAATTGCTTAGGACCCTTGTTTGGTTTAGGACCATTCCTTTTAGGATACGACTTTTTAGGATTCTTTGAATTTGGTTGCTAATGGGCGGCTAACGCTTTCTTGGAAGAGTTTCCAAGATTAAGAAGACCAAGGTGTAAGAGTTTTTCTTGTTCTCTTATTAAAGAATCACAAAAAGAGTCAAAGGAAGGGGCCTTGTAGTCTTTTCCTTGAGAAATGAAGGCTTATCTTGTAGAATGAAAGGTGGAAACAAATACAGAGTAGGCTGGTCCCAACTTAGTAAGGATGGAATAAATAAGGTTACTATCTTCTTTCTTAACCTTAACACCTTCCAAAAGATATCTAAGGGTCTTGAACTTAGACAAGAAATCTTCAATGCAAGAAAAATTATTAGGGTCCAATGTAAGCAACTCATTTTCAAGTTGATGGGCTCTAATTTCATTTTTAATCCCAAAAACTTTATTGATTGTTCCATTGCTTCATGAGGAGTTTCAAGTTTTGTAATATGGAATCTAAGATCTGGAGAAATAGACATCCCTATCAAACCACGTTCTTGATCTTGTCTATTTTCCCATTTAGCAGCCTTGTCTTCATCTTTCGGTTTCTTTTCTTGGCCTGTGGCTATTCGGTAGAGACCTTTACTTCTAAGTAAATCCTCCATGTAGGACAACCATTGGAAGTAGTTGGTGCTGTCAAGGGTAACTTGGTATTGACTCTCCATTTCAACAGAAACTGAAGCTGAAGATGCTGAAAGTAAGTGTTCCAATGGATAGATCTCGAAAAATTAGGCTGGTTTAAAAAAAACGGCTCTAAAAAAGGCTTCCGGATGAAGAAGTTATGGCTTTTTGAAAAAAAGTTGTTGAAGTTGCCGACGAAGTGCGGGAATGTGCGGAAATGAAAAAGTCCACCCCCACAAAATGGAGACTTGAACCCAAGACCTTTACTCTCTTAAAATAGCTTTGAATTGATCTATACAAAAAATTTGAGAGAGAGAGAGAGAGAGAGAGAGAGAGAGAGAGAGAGAGGGGGGGGGGGGGGGGGGGGGCTTTGGGTTGCATGCTTGCTTTGAGAAAGCTCTTTTTCCCTACAAAACAAAAAACACAAAACCCAACACGGACATGCAAAGAAAACGAACCTTGCAGCTCGAAGTTAGCTTTACCCAAAAAACTAAATATTTTCAAAAATTGAACCTTGTGGCTCAAAGTTAGCTTTAGCCGAAAAACTAAATATTTTTCTCAATGTTTCTGATTTTCCGAGATCACACTAAGGTGCAGGGAAAAGAGCATACGCATGAGAAAAATCCTTCCTTTCTGTTTCTGATTTGCCCAGATCGCACAGAGTCGCAGGGCAAAGAGCATACGCAGAAATGAAAGGTATAGATATGGTTAAAAAAAAGCTAAATAAACCGAAATCGAAATAAGCAGAGAGAAAATAACAGTAAACTGCAAATAAACACTGTATACCTCCAGATCTTAAAAATGACGCAGCTAGGTCTACCGGAAACCTTTTCGCGTGAAACGAAAGGGGTTCCTCACTGGAACAGATGCTCCGAACACAACAGAGCAGTCCTCTCGGCCCGAAAGCAGTCAGAAACAGTAGATCTAGGAAACAGCAGTCGGATGCAGTTCTACCGGCTTCAGATTTGGATCACCAACGGACGCGGCCCTCAAATAGCTCTAATACCATGTAGGAATTTACAGGGTAAGTTCCTCAAAAAGAACACCAAAAGGACACCGCTCACAACCAGATCACAGATCAATACACCAATATTTTTGGCGTGGTTAAAACCCTCAAAGAGGGAAACAGTCCACGGCCTGAGCCAACGCGGCCACTTCAGGCAATTTATTAATCAAAGAATGAAAATTTACATAAGCTTCTCTCATGCACGGATTACCCTACAAATGACCCTCCATGCGCTTTAAATAGAATTCATGGACCAATCGGGTGTCAAGCCACGGATCAAGTGTCGGTAATACCGAGGAGAGAATGAACCGTCGGATCACTACATATCATGACCGTCGGATTGTAAGTTACAAAATGTACAACCGTAAAGAAACACACTTTACCTAACTCTATACCTAACTCTACACTAGACCAAGTTGAACTTAACTATATCCTATGTGTCGAAATATCCTAACAGTAGAGACTGATAAAAAAACCAACGATGGCCTCATCAACCCATTTATCAGATTGGTAGCCAAGTTAGCATGAAACAATGTAGAAAATATGTTTGGTAATCTCTTGAAACATAGAGGATGAATAGGGGGAGTTTTCTTGGTTAATTGGGCATCCTCGGGGAGAAAAGTTTCAAAGATCTTAACTCTATGTGGGAAGGTGAGGTTCTTGTCGAATTCCATGAGGGAATCTACTGTAAAAGGTTTAATAGGGGTAGATTTTTTCACTTGGAGAATTTTGGAGATGGATTCAGGTGTGATTGTGAAAATGATGTCATTATTTTGGGCCACAATTGGCCTATGACTAGGAATATATCAGAATTGGCACAATGAAACAAGTTTAGGGAAATGGTAGGTCTAAGGGAAAATGAATTGGAGTGGGGAGGATTCCCACAGACACTATTCATCGCTTAGGTTGATGAATTTATTCTTTAACTAGTTGTATAGTTCATAAAAGTTGAGCTCACAAATGGTTTTGATGATCTTGTATTCTTGGTATACTAGAAGTTGGGTCTAAATCGATGACATGGGGTAGAAGGGGGTTCTCCTATGTAACCTTATATTTTCCTTTAGGACCCATAATGAAATGGAAATGAAAAATATAATTCGAATTACCCATGAAATATTGGTCAAAGACTGGTGCCTAAGGTGGAGAGCTAATTAACTTGCTCACGGATCACAGTGGCAGTCTCGTTCGATGACTGGAGGTTACAATAGGCTCTGTCTGCTAATCGAGTACTAGAACAGGCTCTGATTACTGATTGGGCACTTTGATAGGCTCAGTCACTAATGTATTTAAATAGTAAAAGGAAGGTGCCAACACGGGTTTGGTTTATTTTATAGGCAAAATGGCCTACCGTTGTGATTTTGTCGTCAAACAAGAGTAGATTTGTTATCGCGGGAACATGTATGGATGGAACCATTAGATAATCATACACCAAGGGTAAGATGATGTGGAGGGAGGAAAGGATGTGACTGTGATGGGAAATGAGCAAATAAGGGAGTGCCATGTCGTGACATGGTATAGGAGTGAGGTGGGGATAGGGGGTTCCATTTGGTAGAAGGGGAGTGGAGTGAAAGTGCAGGGGTCAGCAGTCACAACAATAAGTAGGAGAGGGAAAGTGGATTTGGGAGGGGGGGAGGCTCGAAATGATCTTGGTAGGGAAACATAGAAAAGGCAGTATGAGGTTACACAACTTTTCACACCACCCCCCGCCCCCTTGGTTAACCGTCGGAGTGGCGAGGAGGATCTGACCTCATCACCCACCATTGATCTGGGCAGGTAAGATCTCAACCATTCATTTGAGTGAATCTTTTATTACAAGCAAAAAATATGTTGCATCAAATGTAAACTGAATTAACTATTACAAATCACCATTTATATAATGCTATGACTTTATTAACCAAGCCTAAGCACTTTTTTTAATAATGTGGTTTGAATAATTAATTTAATTAACACTAATCTAAGTGTGTTTAGACTCTGCGCTTGAATATTTAGCTTTATTTAACTATTTAAACCCTATTTAATGTTGGAATTATGATGCATGTGTTGTCTTTGATGGCAACTCACTTGTAACAGAACAAGTATATGGTAACTAGATGAATCCATAGGTCAATTCAAAGGTGACAGTATGATGGAATGAAATACCATAATGATGGGTCAATGATTTACAGATCATAATCTAAATTTTTATACAGATGAATATTTCAAAATCTATACATAGGTTCATCAAGTGCAAGTCGCGTATACACACTAGTTTAAAGAAGCAAAGGCCCTTATAGTTTTTGCACCATGGTATTCAAAATACGAGGGATATTTACCATGGTATTGGTCCATAGTAATGAGTGCGAAAATGGATACTGGTCATGTCAAAGATTACCACCAACACTAGTGTAGTTTTGACCTGTGGTATTGGATAAGGGCTAATCTATATAAGGAGGTGAAGATGAAAGTGCTAAGTGTGCAAGTGAAAGGGGTTTTGATTAATACTTCAATCTGAAGTATATTTGCATTGTAAGGGCCATAATTGTCACATAGAACTAAAATAATTATGCATCGGTGAATACAATGATGGATTAGGGTCATGAGACCTGAAATGACTTTTCATTGTATGATCTTCTCATGGATTGACTAGATCTAAGTATTGACGCATGTTTTTATCTCTGAATATTATGATCTGGGTCTTTTTGAAGGTTTTTCTTAATATAAAGTTGGACCATCACTTTTTATCATGAGTAGATCAATGATATATCTGGTACTATTATCCTTTTGTTGTTCTTTTGCTTAGATTAGAATGGAATTTTGATTTTGTTCATAATATATGTGCTAAAATAATTATGTGGTTAAATCATTATTTATTCTAACTAAACACACTTCATTTAATTAATCTAATTGCTCAAACGGTGCAATTAAACCATTAAAACTATTTATTTAACTTCAATGCAATGTGGCATTTTAACTAGCTACACACTATTAAACTTTCTAAAAATATTTTCATGCATATATTTTTTATTTTTATTGAAATGTAATGGCATTTAAATTTGCACAATTATTGGGGTATTTTCATTTTTTCATTTTTTCACACACACACACACACACACACACACACACACACACATATATATATATTTATATCCCTTTTTTTTTATTTTCTATTTTTTCTTGGAAATAATTTGCAGGATAAAATTATATTTACAATATCTCATATAAAACTCAACAGATAATCATCAATTGATCTTATAAATTATAGGACCCTAACAAACTATATTTTAGAACTAAAGTAACTAATATAACATTTTAAAATATATATTTATTATCCTACTCTACTTGAGAAAATAACTTCTCTCTTAATTAAAGGATTATTTCCAATGTAACCATGTGCGTAACAGGTATGAAAATGCATTCATACTGAATTTTATAATATAATCTTCAATTCATACATGAGTATGAAGAACCAATTGTTTTACAGATGATGTTAATATGTAATGAAGAATGAAGGAGAGATATGGTCTTATAGTTGCTTGAAACCAACTTTCAACAAAATCAAAATGCTCTTGGTTTACCTCATTGTTTGCCTCACTTAGCATATGGTCCTTTATCCTACCATGCATATCTTAGAGCATTTGATGATTATCCTCTTGTGTTCCTAGAGGATCCACATATAGGTATGTAAAAAATTGTTCAATCTCAGGTTTTAATGGTTGCTCTCCATTGGAAGTCGTCCATAATTCTTCAGTTTCCTCAACAAGTTTTCAAGGTTGAAGATATTCATATGGATTTGATTCATGGAGTTGTTGTTCTTCTATCACTTCTGGGCAGGAAAATATGTTCTTGACTACTATCAATATTTGTTCTTCCTGAGAAGCAGAAATCCCAGTTGCTGCTAGGATTTGAGAGAGCTCTTCCAAACTCTTCATCATCCTTGAATATTTCTTTCCTAGTTATTAATATTTGTCTTTCACACGGATTAATTTATGGATTTCTTAAGGTACCAAAAAATTTTAAAATCCTAAAGATATAGGAAGGAAACAAACTTAAAACAAATATAAGAAAACCAATCATGTAATTGAAGCACCATCATGCTGCTAAGTTCCTATTCACACAAGTTAGGATTCTCTTATTTTCATGAATCAATCTAAAGGAAAAAACACTTGCAAAGAAAAATAAGGAAACACCAAGGCTTTGGAGTAACCCTGCCAAAGCGGGCACGCAAGTTCTTACCTCTCATCTTACCATTTTATGTCCACCCCCATGTTGTCCCTCTAACTAAAATCATGCAGAAAATTTGTGAAAGAAAATATGCTCTAATCCCTTTAGCACCTCCCTAGCAACGATGCCAAAAATGTTGGTAAAATTATATGTATTATAATTCAACCATTTAGTTATCGAATCCTAGATCGTAAGAATTAGGGATGCAAGCACAGGAAATGTAGGATTAGAGCCTATTCTAATCTATGTTAACAACTAATTTCGGAAAAGCACACTTGGGGATAAATAAAATCAAATGGAAAATCAACACAAGGCCTATCACTGGGAGATAAAACAACTTAGAGCTATAAGGGTTTTGAATCACAATATTTCATACTTGGATGTTCATGTGATCTATCATGAAGAGCTTGCTAAGTTTTCTTTGTCCTTCAATGAATTCTTGTAATGACAATATAATCAAATGACTAAAAGTTAACACTAAGGGAATCAACACTAGGTGTGGAACAACTAATGCGATAAAGGCTTTAACATACAATATCTCATGCACGAGGGTGTTCATACAACTTTACAAAATTAGCTCATTAGTGCATTTAACCTTCAATTATTCTTCCCTGTAGTGGATTGACACATATGCTGCAAAAAAAAAAAATCAAAATAATGCAAACCAATTAGATCCAAACCATATTAGCTTTATATAATAAACAAACAAATCATAATAGAAATCAAGAAAAAATATTTCGAAGGAGATTAAAATCTATAAAACAATATGGAAATAGAATACTGAGCTCAGTAAACTACTACGTTTACAATTTAACCAAACCTAAAATGTCAAAGTATTGAGAAGAGGCATGAAAGTTAGATAATTAGCAACATTTTATTAAGGAAATATCAACATTGTTACACAGAGGCAACACTCAAGTTTGCTGCCATGATGAAGCTCTTAACCAACTATATATGCCAATCTCTTTTACAAGAAAAAATCTCTAACTCTCCAGCTATGTTCCGAGCTTCAATATTTATACAAAAATAGGTTTGGGTTGATCAAAACCAATCCCCCAATCTTTGATCTGCGTGACTATAAGTTATATTTAAAATAGTAAATGGAGATTTTACAACACAAGATTGGGTGATTTTGATCCCAAAAATACATATGAGATTTTACATTATGATTTTTAGACTCTTAAACTAAGTGACATTCATTCTCCATATAGTTAATATGACTAATTTCTCATAAATTTGTGCATTTTTTACAAATTGGGATTACAGATCCTCATGTATCTTCCAAACCATAATGTAGTTTAGAGATATATTTTTATGGAGCCTAATTTTCCATATTATAAAAAAAACTCTCTTCTAATTTCATGATTCAATTCCATGGCCTTATAAATCGTGCATGAATTTTTCTGTTTATATACTTTTGCCAATCCGGGTTTTGCATAAATTTTGTACAAAATGACTTTGAAGAACCATATATAGATTTTAAACCATATGGAATTTTTGGAAATGGTTTGATATAAAAATAAATTGTTATGGTTTGAAGAAACCCATTTTCCATATTCATGAGATTCACCACCATATGCATGGAAATCGAGGCAAAACATGGTCGTTTCAAAAATGTTACTTATTTTTGGCTCTAGCTTAAATGATATGCTAGGATAGCACACATGTGATCTAGTTATATTCCAAGGGTTGCAAAAACATATTAAGACCATGTGGCACTTAACTTACCATGCTTTGAGAAATAAAAACATATTTTATAATTTTGATTTTTTTCCTCCATTCATGCAAGTGTAGAATTAAGTACCGAATTGCAAAACTGATACATAGATAGAAATTTTCATAGTGGAACATGATCCTTGGCCACATAACCACATTAGTAAATTGTCATTGATAAAACCATATTAAAATCTGATTTAATCATTAAAAATACAAGAAATCATTAAAAATTAACCACCAGGTAAAAAGAATGCATTTAGTGAAAATTGGTAATATAATAGTTACAAAATATGTTGTAATGGTATGAATATGGTTTATAAATGGAATTTTTTGAGATTGATGAGAACGGGACGACGGGTGATTGGGGTTAGGGTTTTGAAGCAGGAATGTTTCACAGGTCCCGGGTATAGGAGAGCGACCATGGTTGGAGCCCCATTTCTGAAAAACTCCATGGCTACCTTACCTCTTTCTTTAGCTATTTACAACCACAACATTTCGGTTATTTTGTATTAACCCTAGAAGGTTATTGGTCTTCCACCAACATTCTCTGTTGCTTGAATCGATACTGCAGGCAGCTGTCAGCTAGTGGTTTTGACAGTTATGGAGGACATTGTTGATTATTCCGTGGATCCTATGGAGAACCAGCCCATTTGGACTCAGCCTGGGACCACTGCGGAAGATTTTTTCTCATTCGACCATGAATTTACAGTAGAAGTAGAAGCCCTCCCCACTTTCTCTAGGCCGCGCATCCCCTCCATCTCTCTGCCCAAAGAAGCCTCGGCTATTCAGGATTTCACCGCCCCTCCTCTCTTACCAGGAACCTTGGTTGTTTCTCAGCACTCGCGAAATCCTGGCTTACAAACCCTAGGGTAGGGTTCGGGTTCTTTTCACTCTGCGGTGGGGACGGACAAACCCCTGGCGAGATATCTACCGAAACAAGACACTCAAGCACTGGTTTTGTCGGCTCCCTTAGACTCGGGGACTCCACTACCTGGAAGCTTCACTGGAATTGGCATCATTTCAGGGCATTTTGACAACATTAGGGTAAAAGGCCCTTCGGCAGCAAGGGTTTCAGTCTTACATGTGGCGGTGCAGACTGACAGAATGACTGAAGGCACGAGCAACAAACACAAAGGGGCATCCAAGAAGAAAAGGTGTCTCCTACAGAGCAGTAGTGATATCTTCCTTAAACTTACCGAGGACACACTGTTTCTAGAATCAATGGATTTGACATAAAAAGTACTGGTGGGATGCATCAGGGGAAGGCACTATAGTGTGGAGAGGCTGCAAAAATGGGCAATGGAAGTTTGGGGTCATCATCTGATGGAACCCCCTAGTGTTCAAACCTTTGTCAAGAGATGGTTTTCCCTGAGATTCAAATGTCTAGCACATATGAACTGGGTCCTCTCCACTATTTGGCACATTGACCAGGCACCTGTCCTCCTCCGAAAGTGGAAGCCGATGTTTGATTTTGAACAGGAAAGAGTGGAGTCTGGGCCTGTCTGGGTGTGTCTTCTAGGCCTTCCCTGTCATTTCTAAACAGAGCAGATTTTCAGGCAGATTGGAGATGTTATGGGATCTTATCTTACCTTTGATGACTATTTTCAAACAACTGGAAGAATGGCTTATGCCAGGATTTTAGTGCACCTTGACCTCTTGGAAGGACTTCCTGAGTACATTGACATTTAATGGAGGAATGCTACGAGGTGGCAGATGTTGGACTATGAAGGGATACCCTTCATGTGTAGGCATTGCCACAAAGTGGGGCACATATTCAAAGACTACCCACTAAATGGGTGGAATCTCAGGAAGGCTGCTAGACAGGCTACTCAGGAATCTCAAGAGCAGGAGGCACAGTCTCATGGAGATCCAGCAAGGGAGGAACAACCTCGGGCTTCTAAAGACATGCCTAGGAACGCCACTCCATGTTCTGAAGGAACGACTGCATTATCTGGTCCTAGATTGAAGAATACAGAACCTGCTCAGAGCAACCCAAGGAAGCGTGGCAGGCTGCCTCATCGTCCTTCGCCACCAATTCCAGCACCAACCACGGTAGCCTCGGGAGACTCCAATACTTCAGGGAGCAGAACACAGATGCTGACCGCCTTTCCAAAGAAGCTACGATCCAGGAGCCAGGCATCTGGTTGATCCAAGAACAGAATGAGGGAGCACATTACCAATACTATCACCAGCCATTTATGGACATTATGGATTAGATTCAGAGCTTCTGATATCATATTTTTGTACATATTTCTTATCACAATTACTGATATGGTATGCAGCTATTTATATGAATAGCACAGTACTTTGTTTTGAATATTATCTCCCTACGTGGATTAAGATAATATGTTTCTTTTTGAGCCTGTAGCATATTTCATGGACACTTTTCACAGTTATGTTGGGCTATTACCTCCCTCCGTGGATACAGGTAAGTAGCTTTGATACTTCTACGGAAGATGATAGACTATCTACAAAAATTATCAGAATATGCATATGCATCTACAAAATGTAATTTCTTTTCTTAATGAAATTACAAATTTTTCCATGGGAAAAAAAAAATGGAATTTTTTGAGAGAAAATGGTATAAAATATATGGGGTCCAACAATCCTCTTTATTGGTTGCCAGTGGTGGAAGAGTTAGAATAATAGTATCAAAGGCACTTGAAGAGAGTTGATTGAACAATGATGTTCAATAACTCTCAACAAGGATTTCCCCTTTTCAATATCTTTTGCAAGCTCTTTTTCTCTCAAAGAATAATTTAAAACTCTTTACAATGGTTAAATTCATCTCACAATGGTATGCTAGATTTAGGTAGAACAATTTTGGTAGAATAAAAATGGACAACTTCTTATTTTTGGTTCTTCATGAACTTGTATTTATAGAATTTTTGAACACTCCTTCCATCCTTTGGTTCATCAATGTGATTGTTTGCCTCATAAATGAGATGAGAGCTTCCATCCTATTGCTATTAAGGCTTCTTAGTGTTGAAGGCTTGAATGGTTAGCTCATCATCTCAATAGGTAAAGTGTTTTTCAAACAAGTTCACGTCCCGAGGTGATGATTAGACTTCCTGTGACCCTCACGTCTATTAGGCGCGGGATCCCCCAAGGGTAGTTTTGGGGCTAAAAGCCCATATTTTGGTCAAATTTTGTAATCCAAGTGTAAAGACTCCAAATTTTGTGGTCACGGAGCACATAGGAGCTAAAGAGTCATAGGGTTGTCCGCCCTTATTTTGGAAATGTAATGTTGACTGTAAAAGATCTACGTCCTCTCTTGGAATGGAGGAGGTACTCCTATTCATACAAAAACATAAGCAACTAACTTATTAATGGAGATCCACTAATCCCTCCTAGTTCCACAAATCATTCATATGGTTACAACCAACATGAGACACATATTCATTTATCCATTATTTTTCTCCATGAGATATGCTTCACCCCTATCCCAAATCTCCTTCAAATGTTCAACAGAATTCGAATAAGAGTGTCTAGGAACCTTCCAAATCACCTACACATGCCACCAAACTCATTCCAACTTAGGTATAAGAAAATACATGTTATTTTTCTGACTTTTAATCATGAATTCACTTTAAAAACATAAAATAAATAACTTTGTAAAATGAATATATGAACCCATATGGTAATGGAAATATAATGATAATGTGATGAAATGACGTGACAAAATGAGGACAAAAGTGAAAATGGAGTGAAAGTGTATGCTAATTTGGTGGCCCAACACCCTCCAACAGTTTTAAGAGCAACAACAATTGGTATTAGCGGCTCTCTGAATAGAGTTGTAGGAGTTGCAGGCTCACACTCCACAGGCTAGCACAGTGTCCACCAGCCTCGTGATTGGTACTTCAGCTGTCGCAGAGATGTTGCGCACAAGGGTGACCAACGCGATACTGCTACCAGATGGGGCACTTACTATAGAAAATGAGGCCGACAGGCCCACAATCAATAGCATGAAAGGGATGGGATAGAATATGGCTGCCCTCCCTCGAGAGACGCTCCACCTCTTGCATGATGGAGTCACCGTGGAACTTAGGGCCCAGAAGCCTCGCTCTTTACAGGTAATGAGCGAGAAGCGCATCAATATCGAGCAGTTTGGCCTGCAGCGCAAAGAGGTAGTGGAACAGAATAACCAAATCATGTAGGTAGTGGAGGAAGCCTGCTGAATGGTCCCAGGGCTTGACATTTAGGCAGAAGAACTAGTTGAGGCAGGCATCTGCAAGTTGGACACAGGGGTGCCCGACACTCAGACAGAGATGGCTAGGATTTAGCTGGAGTTGAACCTATAGATCACAAAATTGCAATTGAGGGCTCAACCTTCAACTCTGCCTAAAGTCAGCAAACAACGTGCCACCATTGTTACAACAATAGTAGCAGCGGTTGATAGTGCAATAACAGACTGCACGTGACTTTTTGAACAGTCATTCGAGGTCCTGACCACCCTGCAGGAGGACTCGAATGTAGAGCGCCTGGGGATAGAGGCGCATGAGCTACAACAAAGATATGACGAGGTGAAAGGGACCGCGCAGATAGTTTCCCTTACACAGAGGCTCGCACGGATGTAGGAGGAAAAGGCACTTAAGGAACAGGTGGATGTCGCTCAGTACAAAGAAACAGTCCTAAAAGTGCACCTATAGCATAGATAGACGAGGCATATACGATCATAGCTTCCATTGAAGGAAACCTCGTGACACTGTAGGAAAATCAACAAAAGATTTAGGGTGGTAGTTTAGTGGTAGTCATCGAGCAAAGAGTGGAAGAAGTCCAGTAGGCGGCTGCTCAGTGCGTTGCCGAGGTTGCGGTCATCCAAACAAAGCTGGGAGGTCTTCAGGCTAAGATCTCTGTGCCTACAGAGTAACTCGAGGGTGAGTCATGATGTTTATTTTAGGGGCCTGTTGGATGTGGGATCCCCCAAGGGTAGTTTGGGCCTAAAAGCCCATATTTTGGTCAAATTTTGTAATCCAAGTGTAAAGACTCCACATTTTGTGGTTGCAGAGTGCGTAGGTATTAAAGAGTCATATGGTTGTCTGCCCTTATTTTGGAAATGTATGTCGACTATAAAAGATCTAACCATGGTCCACGGACCATGGGATTGTATAAATAGAGCTAAGCTCTAAGTAGTTTGAGAGGAAGAATAGAAGATAGACACACGAAGATATGATGTATGAGAGATAGCTTTGAGGTAAAAGTATAAGTTTGGGTCATAGTGTAGGTAGAGGCTCTGCAGTTGAGTGTGCAAAGGTCTAGGGTAGAAGTCTACAGCTAAGTGCGTGGACCCCTATAGCTGAGTGTGCAGGGTAGGTAGAGGCTGTAATCGTCCGAAATTATCAATAAAGAGAAGTATTCTACAATTTGTGCGTCTTTAT
Organism: Pinus tabuliformis; assembly: GCA_031772625.1. Lineage (NCBI taxonomy): Eukaryota > Viridiplantae > Streptophyta > Pinopsida > Pinales > Pinaceae > Pinus > Pinus tabuliformis. Next base: position 1,735,644,041 of record CM062820.1, read on the forward strand.
TTCCTGTTTATGCATTTTGTTATGTTGGGTATGAATTTCACTTATAATTCTTATATGATGCATGAATGTATGTAAATGTGTTGGTTAAGTGAATGCAAGTAAGAACATTTATTTACACAAAGCTAACTAAGATCGGTTAATAAGATAAGTAAGACACTTAGCCTAGTCTGGGAGATATTGCAGTTTAGTAGCATGAAAGTCCCTGAGCCGCAGGTTAGGGCTGCGTGAAATCCAATTGTACCCTTTCTTGAGTACTAAAGGGTGGAACAGAGGGCTAAGCAACCTCCACGAAGGAAGGTATAGCCAGAATAAACCAACATCATAACCATCTCTCGGTGTAGAAACTTGGTTCCAGCATCCCGCCATACTGCTTTGGGTGAGACTTCAGTCTGCGCACCACGGGTTGATGCCGAAAGGGCAAGTATTGTAGGTATTTGTTTGGCTAACTAACGCTAAACCTAGGCTAGGCCCCCTCAAGCCAAAAGTGGCTATCAAAGGAAATGCTGCAAGGTAGTTAATTTCCAACTTTGATACACCTGTGAGGGTTGATTTTTTTAACTCATCCTTAGGAAAGGTTTTAATTTTTCGGTCTTCATGTTATTTCCAACTGGAATTGTAACCCTTGTACATGTTGTTCACTGAATTTGAGTGTCTTCTATTGTGCACAAATGAGTGTACCTGATCCAGGTGGATATTGGTGGCCACCTGCAAAGTCCACCTGGACCCCCACCATTGTCTTTCTCAGCATTTTTAGTTTCCTTAATTGTAGCACAACTTACTATTTTTAGCAGTTTTTTGGGTCCTGAACTTCCGAAGCCATTTTGAGGCCCTAAACGACGTTTTTTGGGGAATCCGGGGGCAACATGGGTCCATGGAATGGACCGATGTTGCCCGTTCCAACAATGATAGTGCTCGGATAGATCTTTCTAATGAGCTATTGTACACGTCAAACGGAGATCATATGCCAAAGTTACGACCCCGGGAAGTTGATGTACCAATTTACCCCAAACGGGGCCCACAATTTGGCGTTTCATCTCCTAGGGTTAGGTTTTGGAATGTTAAGGGTTTTCCATTGTTTCTCAACAATAAATAGGCCTTCGAGCCTCATTGTAAGACAGTTCAGAGGCATGTATCCATCACATCTCTTCTCAGAGATAAGCTACCATCGCCCTAGCTGGTTTATTTCCATTTCTGGTTGTAAGCATATTTCAGTATTTTCCATTAATGAAATGAAGTATTATTTCCGCTGCATCTTTGTGTATATGGTTATCTCTATAATTTGTTGTGTTCCTGTTTAAATCCGGATCAGTGGTATCAGAGCGGTCTGCTTTTTCTCTGTTTTTCTTTGCATGTCCCCAACAAGGTCGGGATATAAGGAGTTAGGGCTTGAACTGGTTGAACCTTTGCAAGACCAGCCTCGCAAATCCCGACGGCCTCCCATGGCGGACGAGAAGAAAGATGAGGGGGCAGGAGATCCCATCAAAATCTTGCTCGAAGAAGCCCTCGAGCGACAACGGAATGCGATGATGGACAACTTTGCCCAGATCCTTCAGCGGCTACCCAGAAGCAACGCATCGGCTTCCAGAAGCTACTCTGGAAACGCCACACCCTTTAAGGTACAAGTTAATTTTGAAATCCCCATATTCGAGGGTTAGATAGATCCAGATGCCATAGATAAATGGTTAAATCTGCTAGAGGGTTATTTTTCTGTTCATGAATTTTCGAGTCGGGAAAAGATTGTTTTTGCTCTTCTCAAAGCAGCCCCCCACGTCAAGGACTGGTGGGAAACCTACTGCGAGCAGAAGGATGAAAGTACTGGCTCACTATTTTCAGCCGCACCCACCTGGGATTCATTCCGGGATGCCATCAAGGAGTAGTACTACCCTGTCGGAAGCTATGAGGATGAATACATAAAGTGGACCACGCTGCGGCAGGGAAGGGACCAAGACGTGCCGGAGTTCACCAATATTTTCCATACCCTTCGCACAAAGTTGGGTATCAAGGATTCAGAGAAACATTTGATACTCAAATACCGTGGCTGCCTGCACAAGTACATCCAGGAAGAAATACAATTCCTAAACATCCCCTCGCTCGGCGCAGCATACCGATATGCCGTCAAGGTCGAGCAGAAGTTTAAACAAAAAAAGCGAGACTTTGGATCTGCGAATCCAAAGCAAGGGAAAGGTGCCCCTAAACCACAGAACAAAGGACAAAGCCAAGGCGGGACAGCCCAAGACAAACAGCCGAAGCTGCAAGCAAAGAACAGCGCCGCGAAGCCGAGAAAGGACACTGGAAAATGGTGCGAGTTCCATAAGAGCTCCACTCACAACACAAGTGAGTGTCGGGCCAAGCAGTCACTGGTGGCTGAGCTAAAGGTTTCAGAATCAGATGCATGTTCCGACTCTGAGTCAGAACCCGATAAGGGGTATGAAAAAGGGAAGCAGATCATTGATGCGGATCCCAGCGCCACTGTTGCTACCGCAAAGATCCAGAAAAATGAACCCGAAGATCCAGAGGAGGAGCGTCTCTTCCACTCCCAGATGTGGGTAAAGGGCCCCCCGATACAGTTCATTGTTGATAGCGGGAGTCAAAAGAACCTCATTTCGGCAGAGGTCGTGAAGCGGTTGGGCTTACTGACCACAGCACATCCACAACCATACACCATTGGGTGGCTTCACCAAGGACGAGATCTTCGCGTGAGCCAGCAGTGTTGCCTTCCATACAACATCAAGCCCTTCACGGATGAGGTATTGTGTGACATTGCTCCCCTTGAAGTTTGTGATGTATTACTAGGACAACCATACTTGTGGAAGCGACATGCTGTGTATGAATCAAGGCCCCGTGCTGTTATTATTACATTGGGAAATAAGTTGTTCAGGATACCAGAGGTAGCACCACCTACCGCCATCTCTTTGATTACTGCAAAACAATGCAGTAAGATCATTTCCAAAACCAGGAAATTTGTTTTCCTGATGATACGCCCTCAAGGAAAGAAGAAGACAGTGGCCGCGGCCTCTAAACGGGGTCCCTCTGCACGACAACTACAGATGGACAAGGTTGTGGAGGAGTACGAGGACATCTTCACCTCCCCGGCAGGGGTTCCTCTGCACTGTCAAGTCAAGCACTCCATCGATCTGACCCCAGGTGCGCCGCTACCCAATGGACCAATTTATCGGCGCTCCGTTCTGGAGAACAATGAAATCAAGAGGCAGATTTAGGAGCTCCTGCAGAAAGTTCACATCCGTCCGAGTTCATCGCCCTGTGGGAGCCCGATCGTGTTGGTATAGAAGAAGGATGGGACGTGGAGACTCTGTATTGACTATCGGGCGCTGAACAAGATCACTGTCCGTAATAGGTACCCGATCCCGCGGATTGATGACCTCCTAGACCAACTAAAGGGGGCGAAATATTTCAGCAAGATCGATCTGAAGTCAGGATATCACCAGGTACCCATCGAACCCTCCGATGTGTGGAAGACTGCCTTCAAATCCAAGGAGGGCCTCTTCGAATGGTTGGTCATGCCTTTCGGATTGACGAATGCTCCTGCAACCTTTATGAGGCTAGTGGATGACATCTTGCGGCCATTCACCAACTCCTTTGTAGTAGTATACTTGGATGACATTCTGATCTTCAGCCAAATTTGGGAAGAGCACCTCCACCACATCCGACAGGTTCTCCAAACACTGCGGCAACACAAGCTATGTGCCAATTTGGAGAAATGCACTTTTGGCATGACCCAGGTTCAGTATCTGGGATACATCATTGATGAACAGGGGGTGCATGTCAATCCAGCCAAGATCCAAGTCATTCGGGATTGGCCCTCTTCAACCACTCTAACAGAGATCCGCAGCTTTCTAGGTCTTGCCAACTTCTACTGCAGGTTTGTGTTGGGGTTTTCTCATTTTTCTTGGCCCTTGAGTCAAGTCACCAAGGGCGGGGCGAAAGCAAAATTCTTTTGGTCTGAATCTCAACAGAAGGCATTCAGGGAGTTGAAGGATCGCCTCTGCACGACACCAGTGCTCGCGTTACCAGATTTACAACAACCATTTGAGGTCGAGACAGATGCCTCTGACTATGCTATTGGGGCAATCCTTACTCAACATGGACATCCAGTGGCATATCACAGTGAAACACTTTCAGACACAGTCCAGAAGTACCCCACTTATGATAAAGAGATGTATTCCATTGTACAGGCCTGCCGACAATGGAAACATTACATTTTGGGGAAGGAAACGGTCATCCACACAGACCACCGACCTCTGCAGTTCATACAGACCCAAGGGAAATTGCAAAATGATCGCCATCAGAAGTGGTCTACATACCTGCAACAGTTTCACTTGAATATGAAGTATAAAAAGGGCAGCACCAATAATGTTGCAGATTGCCTCAGTCGGCCACCGATCATGGCGCTAACCACCGTGCTCAACTCTTGTGGGCACGAGACTTCTGATTGGCCACTTCTCTACAAAAGCGACCCAGAATTCGGCCACACATACCAGACACTCTTGGAGGGTCGGCATGTTGCAGATTTTCACCTCCAGGACGCCCTATTATGCCACCTCGGTCACCTTTGTGTTCCTTCAAGCGAGCGTGCCAAGATGATTTGGGAAGCACACTACAGTCGGGCTGCTGGGCATTTCGGGGTCGAGAAAACAGTGGCAATACTGCAAAATTATTTATATTGGCCGAATCTTCGACAGGATGTTGGGAAGTACATCCGATCATGTACTGCCTGTGCCATTGCCAAACCGACCATTAAGAAGCATGGCCTCTATACCCCGTTGCCTACCCCTAGTCGACATTGGGAATCCATCTCCATGGATTACATGTCAGGCCTTCCTTCCACTAAGCATGGAAAAGACTGTGTTTTTGTGGTCGTCGACAGGTTCTCGAAGATGGCCATTATGATGGCCTGCAAGAAGAATATCGCAGCAGAAGCCACTGCTAAACTCTTCTTTGAACGAGTGTGGGTGCACATTGGGATCCCACAGTCTATCATCTCAGATCAGGACAGTCGGTTTCTCAGCACATTTTGGTCCAGTCTCTGGTCAATGCTGGACACCAAACTCACGAAGTCCACAGCCTTCCATCCTCAAACTGATGGCCAGACAGAGGTTGTCAACAGGATGATTGTGCACATTCTGCGCATGTATAACTCAAAGCATCCACGCACATGGGACGAGAGCCTCCCCTATGTTCAGCACAGCTACAACCGACCTCTTCACAGCTCCACTGGCCATAGCCCTTTTCAGGTGGGTTTGGGATTCCAGCCACTATGCCCCATTGATGTGGCCATGCCCCTTGCAGCTACTCACATGAATTCAGCTCATGTCCAGTCCGAAACAGATAAGGCCACCAGCTTCATTGAGCGCATCCAACATATTCGCCAGTAGGTCCATGACATTCTTGAGAAATCAAATGCCAAGTACAAGCAGCGACATGATCAACACCGGGTGCCACACAAGTTTCAGGTGGGCGACAAAGTCTAGTTGCATTTGCAAAAGGAACGCCTTACTGGAGCCTATCGGAAATTGAGACCACTCCGATATGGTCCTTACACCATTACTAAGGCTATGGGAGAAAATGCATTTGAGCTCAGCATTCCCCCATTCCTTGGCCTGCACCCAGTGTTCAATGTGGACCGCCTTCGGCCATACTTTCCGCCATTGCTAGACACATCCGACATTGCAGAACAGCTCAAACCCACAGAATTAAATCCAGATTGCATGGAACAAGCTGCAACTGATCGGATCATGGACACACAGATTAAGAACACTCGCCAACAGAATATCCAACTGTATCGAGTTGTCAAAGCAGGCCAACTCCTTCAGCAGGGCAAGTGGCTCACCAGGGAACAAGTTCAGTAGAATTTTCCTCATCTCATGGAGGAGCTCAACGCAATGGGGACCATTGCTTCCTAAGGGGGGAGGAATGATCCAGGTGGATATTGGTGGCCACCTGCCAAGTCCACCTGGACCCCCACCATTGTCTTTCTCAGCATTTTCAGTTTCCTTAATTGTAGCACAACTTACTATTTTTAGCAGTTTTTCGGGTCCTGAACTTCCGGAGCCGTTTTGAGGCCCTAAACGACATTTTTTGGGAAATCCGGGGGCAACATGGGTCCATGGAATGGACGAATGTTGCCCGTTCCAACAATGATAGTGCTTGGATAGATCTTTCTAATGAGCTATTGTACGCGTCAAACGGAGATCATATGCCAAAGTTACGACCCCGGGAAGTTGATGTACCAATTTACCCCCAAACGGGGCCCACAGTTTGGCGTTTCATCTCCTAGGGTTAGGTTTTGGAATGTTAAGGGTTTTCCATTGTTTCTCAACAATAAATAGGCCTTTGAGCCTCATTGTAAGACAGTTCAGAGGCATGTAGCCATCACATCTCTTCTCAGAGATAAGCTACCATCGCCCTAGCTGGTTTATTTCCATTTCTGGTTGTAAGCATATTTCAGTATTTTCCATTAATGAAATGAATTATTATTTCCGCTGCATCTTTGTGTATATGGTTATCTCTGTAATTTGTTGCGTTCCTGTTTAAATTCGGATCAGTACCATTTTCTCATAATGACAAGCCTTAACTCCATAAACAAGTTAGAAAGGCATGAATCTAGTAAAGGTATTAGCCAATGTGTGATATTGTAGTATACCTAGGGGGAAAATATCAGGTACAAAGGGAGCCATCGATGGTAATAATGTGATGTAAGGATAATAAATAAATGGTCCATAGTTAGTAAATAAATTGGTTAACCCACATAATGCAAGGGACCACAAGTAGTTAGGAAATAATGCGATAAGCCCATTGTATTCGATGCATGGTATTGAGATACCCATGGTATTGTATGTATGAAGCCTATATATAGGCTAGAGACTCTCCATTGAGGATTTCAAGTATTGGTTTTCTATTGACATACATTAGCTTGTTTAGTGTTCTCTTTCCTTAAGGATCACCCACAAGCGCCCTCCCTCTCTTCACCCAACCCCCCGGGTGCTTGCCACACTCCACTCTAGCCACGAGCGCCATCCTCCTCTCTGCCCAAACCCCTGGGTGCTTGCCACACTCCATTCCACTAACCCACCGGCGTCCCCCCTCCGGAGCGCCCTCCCCCGGCCACCCAAGCCACCCACCGGCAGCCCCCATCCCTTGCGCCCCAACCACCCCGCTGCCCCACGGGCGTGCCCTCTCAACCCCTCGCCTAGGCGCCTGACCGCACCAACCACTCCCTTGGGCGACCCAACCCAACCCCCCTACCCCCACGGGCGCCCATGCCTCGCACCCCCCGCCCGGGCACCCTTCCACCCTTCGTGCCCTAAACTTTCCACAAACCCACCCCCTCACCCCGGGCGGGTGCCCCGACTGACCCCCTCGCCCCATCCCACCAAACCCCCTCTCCACCCCAGCCCCACCAGCGTGCCTCCATCCACCACCCCCCGAGGCGGGCGCCCTCCGAACCCCCGTGCCCTCGCCCTCACCCACCGCCCGCCTCGGTGCCCTACCACACCCCACGCCCAAATGCTCCCAACCCCTGGGTGGGCGCCCCTTCCCAACCCACCTGGGCGCGCCCTCCCACTACCCGCGACCCACCCGCTGCCCCAATCCCCGCCCGGGCGCCCTCCCAATTCCACCGGACCGCCCCCCCCCCCCCTCGATGCCCACCCCCCACCTCCCCCTGGGCGACCCTTCCCACCTCCCCCCACCCGGTGTTCCCTCCCTCGCCCTCCCTCCGCCCCCCGCCCCAAACCCACCGGGCCGCCTCCCATCTCCCCCCGCTCGGGCGCCCGCCCCACACCTCCCCCCACCCGGGCGCTTCCCGCCCCACCCTCCCTCCGCCCCCCGCCCCAACCCCACCGGGCCGCCGCCCCCCCCCCCCCCCCCCCACCCCTCCCCCCCGGGGAGCCACCCCCCCCCATCCCCCCGAGCACCTCCCACCCCAACCCCCCTTCGCTCGGGTGCCCCTTGGCCCAACCCCCTTCCCCCGGGTGAGCTTCGCCCACCCTCCCTCGACCCCACCACCCGGGCCGCCCACGTCCCTGCCCAGCAGGTGTCAGGACGATTCCGCGAAACGCCCTGCCGCCTGCCAGGCAGGGGCGCGGGAGGCCCGGGTGGCGTAGACCTTGGCAAGCGCCACCGGGGCCGCTCACGCCCCCGCCTAGCAGGCGGCAAGGCGATTCCCACCCGGGCCGCTCGTGCCCCCGCCCGACAAGGGCGGGGGCGTAGGCGGCCTAGGTGGCGGGGCCGAGGGAGGGTGGACAGGGCACGCCCGAGGGGATGGGGGTTGAGTCGGGAGGCGCCAAGGCGGAGGGGGGTTGGGGCGGGGGGCGCCCGAGGGTTGGGGGGGCCGGCACCGGGGAGGGGGAGGGAGGGGTGGCCCGGGTGGGTTGGGGCGAGGGGCGCCTGGGGTTAGGTGGGGTGGGCGCCAGGGAGGGGGAGGGAGGGGCGACCCAGGGGGGTGGGGGCAGGGGGCCGTGCCGGGGAGGGGGAGAGGGGGGGGGGGGCCCGGGGGTGATGGGGCAGGGGTTTGGGTAGGGTGGGGGTGGGGCGCCATGCCCAGGTGGGGGGAGGGGTGGAGAGGGGCGCGCCCGGGGAGGGTGGCCGGTTGGTGGCGTGGGGGGCCAGGTGGAGCAGGGTGCGGCATGCCCGGGGGGGGTAGGTGTGGTGTGGAGTGGCGGGGGGTGCCGGGTGAGAGGGGGAGCGGAGTGTCAGGCGCGCCCGGGGGTGGGGTACGTTGGGTGCTGCGGGGCGCCCTTGGGGGTTGAGGTGAGGGCTGGGGGTTGTGGTTAGGCAGTCGTGGGGGCGGGATGGGTAGAGCACCGGTGGGGCTGAGGGAGGGGTGAGGGCACCTAGTGGGGCGTGAGGAGGTGAGAGAGCGGCGTGAGGGAGGGATGGGCGAGGGAGTGGGCCAAGGGGGTGAGGGCTCTGGGGGGTTGATCGTAAGGGATGAGGGTGGCATTGAGGGGGTTAAGGGGGCAAGGGCCCAACCCCACGACAGGCGGGCAAGCCACTAGGCCGCCCCCACACCCCTACCGCTCCCCCATGCCCTCACACCCCGCCCGATCTCCCCGCCCACCTCGTGACACCACGGCGGTCCACCCACGGGTATTAAGCAATTGAGTTTGATCAGGCCCACCATGCTCACAATGGATGTAATTGTTATTTTGGCTCAGGAAAATTATTAATTTAAAAAAATATATTTTCATTAAACTAATTTAATATAAAAGTTTTCAAGGAAAAAAATTTAACTTACCTTTCAGTTGCAAGAATTCTTCGTTGAATATGTTGTTGATAGCGATTTAGCTGCTCCACAAATTCACGAGTCTTTCAACGATTTTTAGAAAGCCTGGATGTGATGTGAGTAATAGTGATAATGAAATTTTAATATATAAGTGAAATTATGGAGATGTTTTACTGTACGGTTAATATGGGATAATTTGTTTTAAAATATTATAAAGCGAATATTGTAGAATTGTAAAGTGAATATTATATAGTTTAACTATTAAAATAATTAATGTAGAAGTTGTAGTGTACAATTTTAATTTTAATGATTTATTTCATAAAAAAGTTTATTTTACATTTTTCAATAAATTGTAGAACAAAATAATGAAGGTAGATAAATTTAACAGACTTTTTGGAGGGAAATATTTTCGCGAAACTTTTTGGAGGGAAAATTTCATTCTTTAAGCTATATAATATCTTTAGGAGAGTCTCCATTTGTATCATTCAACATCTTCTATTTGAAAGGGATGGATTGTTCTGATAGTCAAGTTTCGATTTATACACCATCAACTTCTTCATCGCGTAACAACTCTATTCATATTGATGAATATAGTGGGAATTCTTCCACTATGAATAGAAAGTCAATTCTTCCACTTAGTCCTGATTCTAAGGACTATGAGAGCAACACTGATGAAAGAGGGGATGGAGAATTTCTAATAAATAAAGAGTCACAGATTCCACTTAGTCCTACTTCTAAGGACTATGAAAGCCGCAGTGATGAAGAGCATGATGGTGAAGTTCAAAAGAACGGAGTGCCACGATGTCCACTTAGTCCTAATTCTGAGGACTATGAGAGCAGTAGTTTTGAAGAGCATGATGGTGAAGTTCAAAAGAATGGAGTGTCACGGTGTCCACTTAGTCCTAATTCTGAGGACTTTGAGAGCAGCAATTTTTAAGAGCATGATGGTGAAGTTCAAAAGAATGGAGTGTCACGGTGTACACTTAGTCCTAATTTTGAGGACTATGAGAGCAGTAGTTTTGAAGAGCATGATGGCAAATTTCAAAAGAATGGAGTGTCACAATGTCCACTTAGTCCTAATTCTGAAGACTATGAGAGTAGCAGTGATGAAGAGCGTGATAACGAATTTTAAAAGAATGGAGTGTCAAAGTGTCCACTTAGTCATAATTCTAAGGACTATGAGAACAATAGTGATGAAAAAAATGATGTTGATTTTCAAAAGTATGGAGTGTCAAAGTGTCCACTTAGTCCTAATTCTAAGGACTATGAGAGCAATAGTGATGAAAAACATGATGTTGATTTTCAAAAGTATGGAGTGTCACGGTGTCTAGTTAGTCCTAATTCTAAGGACTATGAGAGCAGCATTGATGAAGAGTGGGATTATGAATTTCAAAAGATTGGAGTGCGGTGGTGTCCACTTAGTCCTAATTCTGCGGACTATGAGAGCAATAGTTATGAAGAGCGTGATGATGAATTTCAAAATAATGGAGTCTCACTGTGTCCTCTTAGTCCTAGTTCTAAGGACTATGAGAGCAACAGTGATGAAGGACAGGATGATGCACTTAGTCCTAATTCTAATGAGTATAAAGGTAGCAGTGACAAAGGATGGGATGTAGCATCTTTAATAAGTAAACAGTCACATTTTCAACGTAGTCATAATTCTATGGACTATGAGAGTAGCACTGACAATTCATATGAGGAAGAATATCCATTAAACATCGAGTCAGATTTTCCATTCAATCCGAATTCTAAGGACGACGATAGTGGCACTGAACAAGCGGAAGATGAAGAATATTCTCCAAGTCAATATTTGAAAACCAGAGCTGATCATAGTGTGGATAACATTCCTCTTAATGATGATGAAAAGCCTTATACAAATGATGATCCAATGATGGAGATGTTGCTAAGAAATATTTTATCGAGGAGTAGGAGCAGACCTTTTCATATCAATGCAAGTTGTTCTATTTATACAAGGGGTAGAGCAGAATATCTGACGAGAAGAAGTTATATCAGTGCTCTCATTTCAAGTGAATGTTGCCCAAAATATTGCTTGAAACATATGGATTTCAAATTTGCATTAGAAAGCAGGAAGAGATATTTGTCAATGAATAAAAGCATGCAAAATTCATATTTAGTTGGTTGCATGCAATCTACATTGTCAGATATGATTATCATATTGGGACTTTTTTTATCTGTAGAAAAGGTTTCAAAATGTTTCATTCAATTGGGAATTTTTGTCTCTCGAGAATTCAAGAAAATTTGGAAAAGGATCCCACATTTTATTCAGAAGTACGTCATAAAAGACAGTTTGGGCCATTATCAGATACTGCAATGTCATGGATGAAAGATTTCTTTTCAAAGCATGGAGAGTGTATGCCAAATAGAGAGACAATACATATTCCAGATAAATTTTCAAAATGAGAAATCTACAACTTATACAAAGAATATGCAAAAGGTGCTGAGGGACATGGCCAGTTTATTACATATCAATATTTTGTGAAGGTATGGAAGAAAGAATTCAACAATGTCCGTATTCCTAAGAAGACAAGGATAGGGATTTGCAGTACATGTGCTTCTCTTAAATAAAAAAGGGACAAATGTGAAGGCTCAGAAAGAGGTAAGCGTTCATAACTTTAACTTTTAAAATTGTATAGTCATCAACTATGAAAACATATTTCTTAATGAATTTCTTTTATGTTGTTTAGATTTAATTGTCAAAGAACTTCAGGAGCATTGCAAACAACAAACAAACGAAAGGAAGAAGTTGTACAAGCATCGAAAGAAGTGTTATGATAATCCGAATAAATATTTGGGTTTGATAATTGATGGTATGGACCAAAAGAAAACACTTTTACCACATTTTGTTCACACACCCAAAAATTTACAGGAGGAAAATTTTATTCAATTTCACTTGGTCGGTTGTATGGTCTTCAATGGGAAAATGTTGCCAAGGGTGTACTTCACAACTCCAAATATTCATAATGATGCAAATCTTACCATAACCATAATTCATGATGTGATTTCTCATTGGTCTGGTAATCTTCCTGAAGTTTTGTATCTACAATTGGACAACACTTGCCGTGAAAACAAAAATCAGGTTGTTTTTGGATATCTAAACATGCTTGTTGAATTGAGAATTTTTCAAAAGGTAAAGATTGGTTTCCTTCTTTTTGGCCACACTCATGACCATATTGATTAGATGTTCAGTTGTTTTTCAGTCACGTTGAGGAGGAAGGAAGTTGGGAGCCTGCCATCACTAGTTGAATGTATTAAGAAATCATACATGCCAGAGCCTACTTTTGATGTGTTGGAAGAAACTGTTGACATGCGAAGGCTTATTCTGGGATCATATGGTGAGGGGAAATGCATTGAAAAACTTAATGACATTAGCTTCCAACATCAATTTCGTATCAAAATAATTGAAGGGAAAACACTAATATGGGGCAAGAAGTATTCAACTACTATAGTATGGGCACCGTCATCAGGTTTGCAATTTTTGAAGTTCATTCTAGATCATCCAATATTTGCATCAAAAATATTGTTATTACAATCAGTTGGTGAAGTCCAAAATGCACGCAAACAGAATAGAGATATAAATTATTCTGATTTCCTGGAAGAAATTAAAAAATGTATTAGATATACATATGAGTACTTTGTCATTGCTGATTCAATTTGGTGGGAGTCATTTTTCAATAATCAAAGTGATATCATTTCGACAACAACAAATGAATATATACCTTTGAAAAATCCATTTATTTGGCCACAAAATGTGTCGAATGAACATGAGGAAGTAAACATTGTTGAACATCAACAATCTAAAGGTATTATTAATTCTTCACAGGCAGCGGAAAGAGAGATGTATATTGGTTCCAGAAGATCTCGTGCACAATGTGAAGCCATGGAAGACCTTTATAGGGGTTCAGTACAGGATATTAAGGAGGGTTGCATGATTGCAATGCTAGCAGATGGAGATCCCAATGGCTATCCATTTTGGGTTGCTAAAGTTATAAAGGTCTTTATAGAAAATAAGGATGTTACAAGTGTTGAAGTACATTGGTATGCCATAAATACACACCCATTCAATGGTGTGTATAAGCCAGAGATGGTAGTTGACAAAAAAAATGGAAGAAAAAGAAAAAGAAAGGGTACAAATATAAATCGCCGCCGCACAGATATATTAGAATTGGAGGATGTTGACATACTTGTTTATGACTTCAATTTAACAAAGAGAGGAACTCTTCGCTTCAAGACGATAGAGATTATTAAAAGGTTGTTACCAGAAGGAACAATGTTGACATGGGAGTCAGCTGAAACCAGTCGTAGATCTAGAAGAATTTTGAAACCTGAAATGTTGGGCATGCATGTGGACTCAGATGGGGCACTAGTTGATGAAAGAGAAGAATATGGAACATATTCTTCAGCATCCAGTCACTCATCTAAAGATGTGAATTCTGATGGTGTGAAAGAAAATATGAGTGATTTTGAATAATTGTTTAAGACAGTTTATATAACTGATGTATGCATCGTATCTTCAAATAAAATTAATGTTTTCCATATGGTGTTAAATGAGAAGTTGTGAGGCATTTTTATGTTGTTGGATTATATGTCTTAATTATGATAAATTTTATTGTTTAGAATATCTACAATGCAATATTAAATTAGAGATATAATGTATGTTTTATTCAATATACAAATAATGACTTTTGAATTCATTTAGTGATGTAATTTGTTCATAATTTCATGGTTTTTTAATTTTATAGTTGAAAAAATTTCAATTTTTTTTGTATCTAGCATGTTATGGTTGAAAACATGTTAAATTTATACTTAGGAAAGAAAAATGATATTCTACCAAAAACATTAATGTGTTTTTTCCCTCATAAACAACTTTGTTTGACACATAAAAATTTGGTTTTATTAGCATTTTTTTATGAAAATTGACCCTAAAAAAAATCATTGTTCCAGTATCATCACTTTCATTTTGAAGCTATATTTTGCACGAAAATTTCATAGTAAATTTCGTAGTCACTGCCATCTATAAAACATGTTCAAAATTGACGCCTAAAAAATAAAAACATCGTTCCAGTATACGCACTTTTCGTTTTTAGCACTGTTTTTGATGTTTTTTGGGGGGTTTTTTGGCCAGAGTTCCCATTTTGAGTTTATAGTTCCCGTTTCAAAGTTTACATTGTTATTTACAACTTCATGCTTTACATGGAAACTGTTATAGACATATTTGGGCACTTTAACCCCAAACTTATATGTCTATAAACTAGGGCTCATCAACCCCTAAATGAGTTGTTTCATACCCTAAAATAACATGGTCATCTTATTACATCATTCCCCAGAAATGGCCTAAACTGAACCATATAGACTGCTACACTGGCCAGGTGTGATGCATACTGAATGGTACACTGCTCAAGTGCGATGCATACTGATTAGGCCTTCTATAGGGTGCGATTGGTGAGGATGGACAAATGTCCGAGAAAGTTTGCTAGGTGGTTGTTGATGGAATCTTCTAGAAACTTCTCCTATGACACTTGCCTCTCTAAATTCACCCAGGGATGAGTAAGAGATCCAAGAAATCTCTAAGTGGAACCAATTGTAACAAGTGGAATGACACTAATCAAACCCTAGAGATGACTCACACCCTTGCACACATCTATAAATGGATCCCTCATCTAAGAGATCCAGAGGTTGGAATATTGTGAATTGCAAGAAAGTGCTGATAGTTTGTAATTGAGGATGGAGCATTGTATTGTTGGTGTGATCTTTCTATTTCATGAGGTGAAGAGGGAGTGATGCTGGATCAGACAACTGGGTTGTAATTCTCCCTTCTATTTAATAAAGTTCTTCAAGTTTTCTTCCATATGACTGTGAAATTGTGAATGTTATCATTTGTGAATGCTATTGTATGTTCATTATATATATGATTCTGTAATGTTTATGTTATAATAGATCAAGATGCTTTGATGGTTCTTTGTTACTGTGTTTCTACAGGTACTCTCCAAGCGGGTTAAGTACGGGGAGGAGTTGCAAGCTCTGTCAAGGGGGAGAGAGATCAAGAAAGGGATTAAGCGAAACTTCCAGGTTGGTTCCATTATCTTTCTATTATCTATTATACATAGAAGAAATCGTTGAATTGCTTTAAACTATTGTTTCTAGTGTAGTTGCCAAACCTAGAGGGCTAGCCGTTCGAAAAGACACTAGTTTTCCCCGAAACACCCAATATGTGTAAATTCTCTTTGGTTGTAAATTCTCTACTATTGGTAACTTCTTCTTCCATTGAATTTGTTTTTTTCCAATATCATCTTCTCTTTTCACCTCCTGATCAATCTAATACTTGTATATATCTGCAACATTGAATATGGGAGAGATGTCAATCCCTCATGGCAACTTTATCTCATAAGCATTGGTTGAAAATTTCTGAAGGATCTTACAAGGACCAATTTTCTTTAATTTTATTTTATTGTGTTCTCATTTAGGAAATCTTTCTTTCGTCAATTGTGGCAATACTAAGTCTCCCACTTCAAATCTCTATTCTCTCCCATTGAGATTTTCTCTAGTCTTATAATTTAGGTTTCTCTCTTGTAGTCTTTGTTTTACTTGGTCATGGATCTCTTGCATATTGGTAACAAAATATTCTCCTATTACACTCATTTTCTCTTCTCTCCCAAATTTTTTTAGTTTATGCACTCTTCTTGGATGCATCTATACATAATCTAAAAAGGAATCTAGTTATTACTTCTTGTTGGAGAAACATTATAGGAAAATTCTGTCTAGGAAAGAACCTTATCTCACTTCTTGGGATGACTTCCAACCACAATCCTCAAGATATTCCTCAATAGTTTATTAAGTAATTCAATTTTCCCATCATTATAAGGGTCTTAGGATAAAATAAATCTCAACTCTATCCCTAACTTCTTCCATAAATTCCTCCAAAAATGCCCCAAAAATCTGGTGTCTCTATCTGAAACAATTCTCTTGGGAACTTCATGCAATCTCACCACTTCTCTAAATAACAAATTAGAAACATGGGTAGCATCATTGGTTTTAAGAAAATGGATTCAATGGGCCATTGTTTAAAATACGTCCACTACACCAAAGATTACATCATTACCCTTTTGAGTTTTTGGAAAACCGAATGTGAAATCCATGCTTACCAAATCCCATGGCCTGTTTGGAATTGGTAATGGTTTATAAAACCATGTATTGTGACTTTCCCTTTTGTATTTTGGAAAATTTACAACTACTCACAAACTTTTGCAGATCAATCCTCATCTTTGGCCAAACGTAGAAATTCTTCATCTACTCATATTTCTTTTCATGTCAAAAGTGTCCACCGAAACCTCCAATATTCTTTTATTTGATTAAATTCTCCCTCATCGAACACTTTAGAAAATTATTTTGGAATGGTAATCCTTCTTGAAGCATGTAATCGATCCAAAAATTCCTATCTTAGACTTTTTTTGTTTTTACAAGCTTTATAGGCCTCCTTAAAATCAACATCTTTCTTATACAACTCCTTCATGAATTAGAGCCGCGCGATCTAGGCTTGACTTTTTTGCATAATCAAATTCCTACTGCTCAAAGAATCAACCATTTTATTAGCTTGTCCACTAATATGCTTCAAAAAAAAATTGACTTTGTTTATATATTTGATCCATTTGACATGATTTTAGCTCAATTTCGGTTGTTGTGTTATGTACTTTAGATCATGATTATCTATATACAAAATATACTCTTTGGACATTAAATAATGCCTCCATTTCTTTCGAGCTTAAACAAAATCATAGAACTCCTTTTCATAAGAAGTATAATTCCTTCTTGACTAATTAAATTTCTCACTAAAGTAGGCTATGGGCTTATCAACCTGTCTTAACATAGTGTTAATCACTTCTCCATTAGCATCACACTTCACTTGAAAAGGCTTGTTGAAATATGGAAACACTATAATAGGTTGTTCTGTGATCTTCCTCTTGAATATAACAAATCCCTTTTCTCCTTTAGTAGTCCATTTGAATGGTTGCTTACCTTTCTTTATGGTATCCACAATTAGATAACTCACCTTACTAAAATTCCTAATGAATTTCCTATAAAAACTAGTCAAACCATGAAAGATTCTAACTTCAAAAATGCTTTTAGGGGAGGGCCAATCAACAATATCTCTTACCTTCTTAGGATCCATCTTCAAACCATACTTGGATATAAATAAATACCATGTATACAATTTGGAATGAAAATTTCTTCAAATTAATGAGAAATTTCTCTTGTTGCAGCTTCTCTAATATAAACCTCAAATGCCTCAAATGCTCTTCTTTGGATTGGTTGTAAACCAAAATGTCATCTAGATATACAATCACAAATTTTTCTATAAATACCTTTAACACCTCATTCATCAATCTCATGAAGGTATTGGGTGCATTGGATAACCCAAATGGCATGACTACAATTCATCATTGGTTTTAAAGGTCGTCTTCCACTCATCTCCCTCTCTAATCCTGATATGATTGTACCCACTCTTCATATCAATCTTAGATAAATAACTAGCACCACTAAAACATTCCAACAAATCATCTATGTGAGGTAAAGGAAATTGGTACATGATTGTGATCTTGTTCAATGCTTTAGAGTCTATACACATGTGCCAACCACCATCTTTCTTCGGATTCAACACTATCAAGACTGCACATGTACCAATGCTTTCTCTTATTAGTCCTTTATCTAACACCTCCTACACTTTCTTTCTGTTCTCTTTATTATCCTGAATGGTAATTCTATATGAAGCTTTATTTGGTAGAATTTACCCTGAGATCAAGCCAATATGGTGACTTATACTACTCATAGGTGGTAACTCATTTGGAAAGTCATCCACTACAATATGACCAACACATTCAACATATCTTGAATCTCAAAAGGGAAATCATCACAGTAGTAGAAGTAACAATAACCCTAGATTTATAAATCAAAGCAATGCTCACCTTATTATATTCCATCTGCTGCAAAAATTATTTCCCAATCAACAACAGTGCCTTGGAATCATTACTCTATGATGTCCCATCTTCTTATAAGGGAAACAAGGTATGGTTGATGCCATCCTTCTATAATTTATAAAAAAAAATCTGCCACGGTCTACCTAATATAATGTGGCACACATCCATGGGCATGATACCAAACAGATTTTTGTCCTTGCAACTCAACTTCAAACTATTTATTCACCAATAGTTGATGACTAGTTTCAAGCCATGACACCTTATAAGGTATTGGATGCTTCATATTATTCACATTCAATTTGTCCACCACTTATGTGGATACCATGTTGTCTTTGTTTCCACTTTCAATAACCACCTTGCAGCATTTTCCTTGGACTTTGTAGATAGTCCTAAACAATGCCTTCCTTTGACCTGGTTCAATTGATTCCCTCTATTATTTCAGCAGCACTTTCTTAAGAAATAGAGACTCTCATTTCTTTGGTACATTTTATGCATCTTGTACCTTTGATTCCCCTTCTTTTTTTGGGAAAACAACACTTCTATGGTCTGCATCTCTATTCTATGGACATTCATATACCATGTGTCCAACCTTGCCACTCTTGTAGCAACAAATCTCTCTTCCTCTACCTCTTCCTCATCCTATGGAAAAGGATATTCAACCTCCGAAGTCTCCCTCTCGCTGTCATTGTGGACTTGAGCTACTAGCTCCTTCCTTTTGTGTTATAGATCTCCTCTAATTGGCTATTGTCCTCTTCCTATAGTAGTACCCTTTCCTCTATCAAAATGCTTCCTTGTAAGCTTTTCCTTGACCTTCAAAGCTAGCTAGTATGCCTCTTCCACCACTATAGGTGATAGCACAATGATTTCATCTTGGATGTCCAAATTGATACCATGAAAATATATGGTTGTATTTGTTTACCCAATTTAATGTCCTTAAATTGTCAACATAAATTATTGACCATGGTAGGTATACTTGTTGGGTGGCGAAAACCCCGCGGAACGAGTATGGAGTGCGAAGCACAAAATTTTGGGTAATATTAGGGTAAAAGACTCCGCGGAAAGCACAGAGCGCGAGCTATAGGAGGTTGAGTCAAAGATTAGTCCACCTGAAAATACTGTAAAGAAATAGTAATAGGGTCAACCCACAGTGGGATCGTGGGCCAAGGGAAAGTATAAATAGAGTGACGCTCTGTTAGGGAAAGGCAGTTCAATTTTTGGATTTTTGATTCTATGATGTAATGGGTGAATATTCTGAGAGCAGTTGTAAGTCTAATTCAAGGGGGTAGGGTAGAATGTAGAGGTTCTGCAGCTGTGTGCGCAGAGGCCTAGAAAGTCGCAGTTGTGTGCACGGACCACTGGAGCTGAGTGCGCAAGGTGGATCTGGATGTATTGTGGAAGATTGATAATAAAGATAAGTTTCTTCTAAATTCTGTGTTAGTTGCGACTTTACCCTTTTATGATAAATGAACTGTTATGATTTCTGCATTTGCTACGATTGAATTCATGTGAGTTGGATTAATCTTGATGCGCGAAGTAACCAAAAGTAATAAAGTTTTGCTTAAAGATGATTTTAACTAGATCAAACCAGTAATAAGTGATTCCATCTGTAATAAGCGCAATAATGGTATTCCGATCTATGCGTATCTGGCATAGCACAAGGCTGCAGAATAGCGCACAAGCCCCAAACCACATCCAAGACATCACCAGGGTGTGGAAACCTAGTTCCAGCACCCTCCCTGCTACCTCGAGTGAGATCTCAGTCCACGCTTCATGCGCTGTTGCTGAAAGGGCCGATAGCTGCGGGATTTGTTTGGCTAAATAATTCTTCCAAACTTGGGTCAAGCCCATATGAGCCAACAAATGGTTCTGTTGCTGGGACCGGGATCTGCCTAAGGGGTTTATAATGTGGGAACACTAGAATCCTATAAAGAAAGAGCTTGAAGATTTGTGGGATCTGAAGCTCCACGAGTTCGCAGTTCAGGAAAACAGGAAATCACAGATATCAGAGGAATAGTGGTTCGATCGCTATATCATCACAAACATACATGAGATCTTCTTCATAACATTCCTGATAGAATTTTATGAGTGGATTGCAAAGTTAGTTGATAGCGTGGGAAGGTGTAGATTAGACCAGCTGATAGTGTGGACCCCATAACTGGTGCATAGACTAGAAGCCACTGAAGACAAACTCTCACGCTCGGTCGATGTTTCACTAAAAATTGTCACCTTGACATTCTGCTATCTGTGTGAGTTCATTACCACTCATACTTTCCCCATCTGCAATTTTGAAGCATCAGTTCCTCATATCAAGCCTTGAAAGTAAGAGAAAAGCCCTCAACGTCTTTAAAAATCGGGTTCTGCACTTTCTCTTTTTCTTACCTGTGGTCTCACACCTAATGGTCATGTATCCTACACACCTGACCGCTCTGTCTCTATGTTAAAGGTTCTGACCCCTGTAAAAGTTAAAAAGGCATGAGTATATTCTAAAAAACTCACTTTCAGTCATTTCTAGAAGCTTCTGGAAGGAATCTTGAGGTGGCAAGTTCGCTCTCTTAAGGTTCATGCATCCCATACCTTAAGGAGCTAACCCCTTGATGTGAGGAGCCTATCCCTTTGAAGGAGGATTCTATCCCTTCATAGGTAG
This sequence comes from Pinus tabuliformis, assembly GCA_031772625.1. Classification (NCBI taxonomy): domain Eukaryota; kingdom Viridiplantae; phylum Streptophyta; class Pinopsida; order Pinales; family Pinaceae; genus Pinus; species Pinus tabuliformis. The sequence goes on from CM062820.1 coordinate 1,735,664,919, forward strand.
ACCTGCAACCTCCTCCCCTGCACTATAAAAAGAAGCATTGGGCTGGTTACTTGGGAGGTTATAAGGTGAATATTTTTGAGGTGAAATGCTATTGGAGCTTAGTCTTCTTAGTTGAGTTTTTATGAGGAAAGATTACATACCTCTATGATCTCATTTGGAAGAGTGCAAGGCTTGTCAAAGTAAAGAAAATTCCTATTTCGGACCCTAGGAAGAGCTTGTTCAACATCAAGGCTGAATAGGTTGTAAGGTTCTTCTACTTCAAAGTTAATACAAATAAGTTTGTTTTTCTCAATAATCTATTGATTCATGGTTTATTTTATGGATTCCTTGATCACCATAATAGACATGATTTATGATATTTGCTATGCAGGTGCTATTTAATGTTTTCTTGTTTGTGATTGCAGGTCCTCAAAGGTAACTCTTTCGAACGATTGAAGGATGGCTACTACGAACAAGCATTGGATCTAAGGTAGGGTCTTAACACCTTTATAGTATTTATTTATAAATCGCATATGTCTAGAGAAATATAGATTGGTTTGTCTATCTGTTTCTAGACTATCTTCTGATACTAGGGAGATCGTTCTTGTCTGCAAGATCGATTTATCCGTCCAACAAATTGGTGACTCCGCTGGGGATCTAAATTTGGTTTTCGGTTTTCCTTTGTTTTGACTTGAGAAAATTGTTTTCGTTTCTGGTTTTTGATTGATGTATGCTGGCTTGGGTAGTTTTTAGAATCTAGATTATTTTTTGTTTTTTTCGAAATTTTCAAGGGACCGCACTTTCTCCTTATAGACAGTGCGAGCATCTCCGTAGTTTTCCTTTAGTAAACAGAGCGGGACCGCACCTGTTTCTTCTGGAAGCCTTGGGACCCTGTAAATTTTTTTGGAAAACCTAAAATATCTTCTTCAAGTTAAGTTTAGGTTTCATTTATAGTTTTTAGTGTCTACCCAGATCTGTATTTTTCTTGTCAAAAATCCCTTGTGGGTGAGTTCCGATGGTATTTTTGTTTTAGATGATTTTCTAGAAGTTTTGCATGCCTGGAGTGGTTTTCACTTGGTCTATGTAGTGACTCAAAGATCAGAAGCTTGAGAAACCTTAGATCACCCTAGTGTCTTTTCATCTTCTTGATGAGTCGGACTTGGTTGTGAAATCTATCCTTTGTGAGAAATAGATTTAGTTTTCTCCTTGCAAATCTTTGAAAAAACTTTGTTATAAGTTTTGAATTTCATTTTCACAAAAGAAAACATATCTGGATGTTTTTGATTGGTTTGTTATTCTAAATAAATGAATCCTTAGTTTACTGAAAAACTAAGTAAAATTTCCTCAAAAATAATTGAAGCTTTTTATTCAATTAGTTTTTTTAAATTTTAGATCTCAAAATTAGTTTTTGTAGTTTTGAGTGTTTTTCTAGAACTTGTAGATCTCTTTTGAAGCAAATTATTTTTTGTAGTTTCGAGTTTTGAAAAAGGAAAGGGATTTATTGTGAGAATTAATTATTAGTCTTGTTTTGAGTTCTTATTGAAAAAGACAAAAAAGATTTTCTTTCCATTTCCATGTTGAAAGAAATAATTGTTTCTTAAAGAATTGCATTCTCGAACTCTTTCTTTTAGCTAGAATTTCATTGAAAGAAAAACGAATTGCTTATCATTTTAGGTGCATTTTTTAGTGTTTTTGGAGTCGAGTCTTCACACCATCAAAGTTTCATTTCCATACCTATTGACTTAAAGAACAACCCATAAAATCAACGCTTAAGTAAAATTGATATAGTAATATTTTCTATTTCTAGGGCTCTTATCACCAATATAGCTTAGGCTAGTATCTTGGAGTAGGGAGTAGTTAACTCTCCAAGATAGTTAAAACAAACAAGTAGATACATCTTGTAGTAGGAAATAAATCCAATTGTAATTGATACATTCTGGGAAGCTTCTCTTAAAGGAGTCAATCACAAGATCATGTCCAAAACTTTGAGACAATCAATTCTGTTTCATTGGGAAATATAGAAGATGTGCACGTATTATAAACGGTAAACCTCGGATTAACCATTGTCGAGGAGCCTGGGGTCACTTGTTGGTAAACCTCGGATTGACCATGTCAAGGAGCCTTCAAGGGGATTGAGCTTTGTTACTCTGCCCTTGCACATAGATCGGATCATAGACTGTTCCCCTAGTTCTATTTGTTGTTGTTGGTAACCTTAGTGTCCATAAACTTAAGATTATTTCCTAAGGTGATGGTGAAGGAAGGATCTCACTGGACCTGAAGTAGATGTCGACTAGACTCACTTGGACTCTCTGGGGGGTTCTATTCACTCGAGATGGTTTTGTGAAGAAGCTTGTGCCAGTTTGTTTCACTAAGCATGTTTTCAGGGTAACTGTTCCAGCCACCCTTTCTGCATAAAGCTTCTACTACATTTTATTTCATCACCAACTAGTGTTTTTAGTATGGGAAGTTATTGTTTGTGTGTGTTTTGAACTCTTAGATTTTTTTAGGCAATGTTATGAAACCAGCTCAAGAAAAGATAGAAAAGATAGATCAACACCTTAGAATTCAGCCTCTTCAAGGGGGCAACCTCCTTTACATTACATAAATGAACAATTCTTGGATGATTCAAATGACAAAACCTCCTTTCTATATATAGGAGTCTAAGGAGTCACAATATAATCCAGTCGACCTAACAATAATAATATAAAGCCACAAAAATAAAAATACAGGGATTCTATGGGGCACGATAATAACAATATGGGGGCAATAGGGGCATAACAATATTAATAAGGGGTATAACTACAATAGTAATGGGCTAATCACTAGTATTATGGGGACCCAACATGCCCCTCTCCTTCAAAAAAGTGTTGTCATCAACGCTTGAGTAGTTCTAGATACTTCTGCATAAAATTCTCATCCTCCCATGTGGAATCTTCAGCGGATAAGTTCTTCCACTTGATAAGATACTCTGAAATTGATCGATTTCGTAGTTGTCGAGTTCTTGTTTCAGTGACTGCTTCCAGTTCCAATATAATTTTTCCTTCCTCGTCAAGTTCTGGCAATATTGTTTGAACTGGGAGCTTGTCGCCTATAACCTTCTTTAAACATGAAACATGGAAAACTGGGTGCAATCGAGAAGCTGCAGGAAGCTCCAATTTGTATGCCATAGTACCAATCTTTTGCAACACCTTGTACGGACCATAATAATTTGGTGATAATTTATTATCCTTCTTAGCTTGCTTGAGGGACATTTTCTTATATGGTTGTAGCCGTAGGAATACCCAATCACCTACATCAAAACTTCTTTCACTGCGATGTTGATTTGCCTGTTGTTTCATTCTATTCTATGCCAACACGAGGTTATCCTTTAAGAGTTGGAGGACTTTTTGATGATGTTCAATGTGATGTTCCACTGCCTGAACCTTAGAATTTTCTCTTAAATATGATGTGATGGATGGTGGTTGATACCCATAAAGTGCCATAAATGGGGTCATTTTTGTTGCTGTATGGAAGGAAGTGTTATACCACCATTCAACCAGAGGCAACCATTTGACCCATTGTGTCTGTTTATCAGATACAAAGCAACGAATATATCCTTCCAAACATTTGTTTACTATCTCAGTTTGCCCATCAGATTGAGGATGATAAGATGAGCTATGAGCTAACTGAGTACCAAGACAAGAAAATAATTCTGTCCAAAAATTTCCATTGAAAATGGGATCTCTTTCACTTACAATAATCTTTGGGTTTCCATGTAGCTTTTGAATTGTTTCCATAAATGCAGTGAAAACTGTACTGGCTTTAAATGGATGTGATAATGCACAAAATTGTGCATACTTGGTAAGTCTGTCAACTACCACCATGATGACACTCTTTCCCTCAGACTTGGGTAAACCTATGATAAAATCCATTGAAACCTCCTCCCAACGTTGGCTTGGAATGGATAAAGGTTGTAATAGACCCGGTGTATCAATTGTTTCAACTTTATTTTGTTGGCAAACCAAACATTCTGCCACAAACTTTTGAATATCTGATTTAAGGCCATCCCAAAAAAATTCCTTCTTAACCCTGTGGTAAGTTTTTAAAAATCCTGAGTGCCCTCCTAAGGGAGAAGTGTGCAATTCCATAAGAATCTTTTGTTTTAGCTGGGAATTCTTACAAAGGTATAAGCGATCTTTGTACCATAACGAATCTTTTTTCCAGCTAAATGTATCAGACGTACTGGAATCTTGTTGTAACTTTCGAATAAGTCCCCACACTTCTTCGCCATTCTTCCATTCCTCCCTTGCTTCATTTATCCAATCTGGTTGGATAATAGAAATGGCACACAACAATGCTTCCACATCCTCATCCTTTCTTGAGAGTGCATCTCCCACCACATTTTGCTTCCCTTTTTTGTAGATGATTTCAAAGTCATAACCCAACATCTTTGTGACCTACTTTTGTTGCTCTTCAGAGGATAATCTTTGTTCTAAAAAGTATTTAAGGCTATCATGATCCATTTTTACCTTGAAGTGTCTTCCCATTAGGTAGGGTCGACATTTCTTAAGTGCATGGAGTATTGCCAACGTTTCCTTCTCATAAATAGCTTTGCTTAAAAACTTTCCCTTGATTGGATGACTTTAAAAAGAAATGGGTCTTTCATCTTGCATTAGAACAGCACCAATTCCATTTCTTGAAGCATCACATTCCACAATAAAGGTTTTTGTGAAGTCCGGTGTAGCTAAGACTGGTGCTTGGCACATTGCCTCTTTAAGATGTTCAAAGGCCTTTGTTGCTTCTGGAGTCCATGAAAATGCATCTTTCTTCAATAATGTTGTTATAGGTGCTGCTATTCTCCCATAATTCTTAACAAACTTGCGATAATACCCTGTCAACCTGAGAAATCCTCGCAGATGCTTTATGGATGTGGGGATTTTCCATTCCTTAATGGCTTTAATTTTGCTAGGGTCTACCTTAACTCCTTCATGAGATACAATATGACCCAGATATTCCACCTCCTGGACTCCAAAGAAACATTTGGATCTTTTTGCATATAATTGTTTCTCCTCCAATAGTTGTAGCACCCTGTCAACATGTTCAACATGATCCTTCCAAGACTTGCTGTAGATTAGTATATCATCAAAAAATACTAACACAAATTTTCTAAGAAATGGTTTGAAAATTGAATTCATCAAACCTTGAAATGTTGAAGGTGCATTGGTAAGGCCAAAAGGCATGACCAAAAATTCATAATGACCCTCATGAGTTCTAAATGTTGTTTTCGGAATGTCTTCAGTCTTCATTCTGATTTGATGATATCCTGAACGAAGATCCAACTTGGTGAAGTAAATTGATCCATGCAATTCATCCAGTAATTCATCAATGACAGGAATGGGGAACTTATCTTTAATAGTGAGCTTGTTGAGCTACCTATAATCCGGACACATGCGCCATGATCCATCCTTCTTGTGCACCAATACTACTGGAGCACAGAAAGAAATTTGACTTGGTTTAATTATACCAGCCTCTAGCATTTCTGCAACCATACATTCAATTGCACTCTTTTGTACATAGGGATATCTGTACGGCCTGATATTTGGAGGAACACTTCCTGGAATCAGATGAATAGCATGATCATGATCACGCATAGGTGGGAGACCTTTGGGAGCCTCAAATACCTTGGAATGATTGTCCAGGAATTTTTGGAGATCTGGAGAAATAGATGATTCTGATGTGGAAACATCTAGCGAACATAATTTTGCAATTACACCTCTTTGCTCATTTTTTAGAAGCTTTTTCATACCATTAGAGCTGATTATATTTCCTGGTTTCCCTGCAATACCCCTTAATTTAACTTCCTTTCCTTCCGTAGAAAATTTGATGAAAAGTTCTTGAAAATTAAAAGCTATTGTACCCAAGGATTGTAGACATTGGACTCCTAGTACAACATCAGCACCTCCCATTGGAATGGAAAGCGTTAGGCTAGTCAATACATATTCTCCCATGGATAGCTTGATATTATGGAACCTTCCTGAGAAATTTATTGTTCCTCCATTTGCAATCATCACTTGACACTCTGGTGCTGGATATAGGAAGCAATTCAATTCTTTTGCTACTTTACAATGAATAAAATTGTGGGTGCTTCCTGAATCAATCAACACTATTACATTTTTCTTCTTGATTTGTCCTTCTATCTTGATGGTTTGAGGAGTGGTAATTCCCACCAATGCATTACAATATATGGTCGGATTTATTTGTTCTTCATCTAGGCTTTGTTCCTGGAGTATATCCTCTTCTTTTGGCCTTTCTTGCTCCTTTTCTTCTTCATCTTCACAATCTATGTAGAATAATTTCTTCTCAGCACACTTATGACCTTTAGTGTATTTGCTATCACAACTGTAACAAAGCCCTTTTGCTCTTTTTTCTTCCAATTGTTGTGGTGTCAACCTTATAGGTTGTGGAAGACTAGGGGCAACAACACTTCCGTCTTTATAGTTGTCAGTGGTATGCTTCCTGGTTGCCATAATTTTGCTTTCCATTTTTCTTGCTAACCTGAATGCCTTCTCTAATGAATCAAGTTCCCAAAGGCGAACATCATGTTGGATATTATCCTTTAAAGACCCTATGAACACATCAATTCTATGCTCCTCTAGAATATCTCTTACCCTTATGTTCAATTTTTGGAACTCCTCAATGTGCTCCATTATTGAACCCTTTTGTTTGAGACTTATCAATTGGCTAAAAAAAGTGTTGCTTTTTGTATCCTCATAATGTGCTATCAATTCTTCCGTAAAAATTGCCCAAGTGATAAATTTTTTATGAGAGCAAAGCCATTGATACCATACAAACTGATTTGGTTCCAAATATGAAGTTTCCATACGTACCTTTTGTGTGTTTTGCACATTATTGAGATCGAAGAATTGCTCCATCTGTAATATCCATGTTGCGGGATCCTTGCCATCAAACTTCCTCATATCGATTTTTGGAATATGGTGGGTCTTAGATCCAACATTAGAGTCTATGGAATCATGATTAAAATTTCTTTTGTTCTCATCATGAGTTTCCTTTACTACCATTTCACCATTAGTGACCCTTTCTTGTAGCAACTTCTTCAATTCTTCCATGTCTGTCTTCAAATCTATCTTCAAATCGTCCATCTTAGCTTCTACACCTTTCCTTAAAAAATCCATCTTAGCTTCTATGCCTTTCTTTAAACCATCCATCTTAGCTTCTACGCCTTTCTTTAAACCATCCATCTTAGATTCTGTTCCTTTTTGTGCAAGTGACACTTGTTGCACTTGGTCTCGTAATTTTGCTATATCATGTTGCATTTCTTCCTCTTCTTCATAAGTCATGCTAGAGCTTTCAGGTTTCTTACTAGGTGTTTTCATTTTCTTTCCTTGGGGCATCAATTACCGATAATAATGCTTTACTATGCCCTTTGAATTCCTTCAAACCAAGCTTACGCAAAAATTTAAAAAAAAACTACACGCCTTTTTTCACTTTGTAGAAGCCTGATATTGAATCTGATGTATCTCTGTAATTTCAAATCATCCAGTTCTAAAATTGTGATCTGTAGTAGCGTTCTGTGTCCTATTTCCAATGCCACTAGTCTGATCCAAATTGGATTCTCCAAGAAAGAGTCATGCACAATCTCCCGTAGTGACCTGATTGTAGACTAGTTCAGTAGAGCAAAATTGTATGAAGTTCCACGTGTCACTGTTTAGACCTTTGACTCTGAAAAATATATACAAGAAAACTACAATCCGTCCTCTTTCTGTACCTTCTTACGAAATTTCAATCCGATGCTCAGAAAGAAAGTTATGACTATTTTCCCCAGGTCACCTGTTTGGAATGTAATTCAGGAGTCTGCAAAAAGACCAACTCCCTCAGATCATATCTCCACAAATATAGCGCGAAAAGCTCTGAAATTGAGACCCGAGGTTCAACACGATTTCTTCTCAAATGGGTTTTTTTTTGCAACTTCTGAAACGTCGCAGACAAAATGTTTTAGCGAAAATGCCACGATGACCTGTTTGGAGCAGCGAAACCCTAGAATCCAAAGCTCTGATACCAAATGTTATGAAACCAGCTCAAGAAAAGATAGAAAAGATAGATCAACGCCTTAGAATTCAGCCTCTTCGAGGGGGAAACCTCCTTTACATTACATAAATGAACAATTCTTGGATGATTCAAATGACAAAACCTCCTTTCTATATATAGGAGTCTAAGGAGTCACAATATAATCCAGCCGACCTAACAATAATAATATAAAGCCACAAAAATAACAATACAGGGATTCTATGGGGCACATTAATAACAATATGGGGGCAATAGGGGCACAAAAATATTAATAAGGGGTATAACTACAATAGTAATGGGGTAATCACTAGTATTATGGGGACCCAACAGATAATCTCGTAGACTTTAGGGGAAACCTCCTGAGTATACACCAAGCCAGCTTGAAGGGCTACAAGCTCTTGTATCACCTAGTGACAGTAGAGTTGGATCACTAGAATCCAGAGAGTCATATTTAATTTTTCATCCTGATTATCAAATACAAACAACAGAGTATATTCAAGAGCCAATTTCATTTTCTGAAGTTACTGGTAAAATTTCTCCTTCTAGTGAATTAGCTGAAGAACTTGAAATTTTTGAGCCTGACATTGAACCTGCTGCTACTCCAACTTCATTATTTGCTTCTCCAACTTCTAGTGGTCCTGGTTCGCCTAGGGTAGGAAATATCATTACTCAAAATCTTCCTTCTGGCCTCATTTCTATTGAAGAACTTGTCAGTCCAAATGAAGACGTAACTCTTCCCAAAAACCAACAGACTTTAAATCTTAGGGAGTGTGAATCAATATTTGATAGTCCTTTTAGGAGTGACGCTTGGTATGTACCATTAACAAATTTTTTAGAAAACCTGGGTCTTAGTTTTTCACCACCTCAAATTCCTTTTGATCCTACACCAAGAGGTTATTATCCTTCATCGATCATGTCGAGATAGTCATCTATGTTTTCTGAATCACCGGAAACATTTTTATTCGATGGTCCTTCTGTTCCTTTGGGGTATCAGTCACTCACTGGTATTTTTTCGAGAGCATCTCCTCGACCATCTGAACATGAGTTATCAACTGGTAGTAATGGAACTTAACCATTGAATGCAAAAAAAATTCTTATGATGTCTAGTAGTATTCCAAATCCTCAACCTCAAGGTAGTCAGTTACTGCCTGGGGAACAACCTCAAGATAGTGAGTTACCATTTGGGGGGCAAACTCAAGGTAGTTAGTTACCGCCTGGGGGGCAATCTCAAGGTATTCAGTTACGGCCTGGGGGGTAACCTCAAGGTAGTCAGTTACCGCCTGGGGGCCAACCTCAAGGGCAGTACATACCTTCAGGATAATACATACCCCAAGGTCAACCCCAGACTCAGTATATTCCTCCCGATGCTTATCAACCCCAGATTCAGTACATGCCTTAGGGTTATCAACCTCAAGTTCAGTAGCCAACTCAAGTTTTCCAACTGCCTTCTGGTCAATTGTTTTTACAAGGAACTGAAAATGTACCGCTTAATTATCAGTCCTACGTTCAACTCGGTTATGGTCCTCCATATGCACAACCTTTTATGAGTCCATACCCCAGAGTGAACATGGTGTGGAATCCACCTCAAACTCAACAGACTATGCAACCTAATGTGCAGTTGTCTAATCAACCTGGACAACCTTTGGTTTCTAGTCCAATCCAACAACCTGTCCAACCTACTATTCAAACCCTTGCACCTGGTTTAGTTCAGCAGCCTAATCCTAGCTCACCTCAGACTTCGCCTCAAACTGATGCAACTACTGTAACTTCTGTTCAACCTACCATACCTCTTTCTAGAGTATCTGTAGCTCCAGTTTCTACTATCCCTGCATCAGTGCAAAATCCTCAAGTCTCTGTGCCACAATCAAGACCTACAGTTCAAACTTCGGTCCAGTTGCCTGTAGGACAAGCTGGTCCAATTACAATTGCTACAAGTCAACCGTATTAGGGACAGTATCGATTCGGTCCTATTGTACAAAACCCAGTTTATCAGTATCAATCATATCCTCACTATACTTATCAATAGCCTCAACAACCTCAGTTTGGCCAGGTTAATCTTGGTTTCCCAGGAGATTATAACATTCCTAATGCAAATCTAATTCCAGGTTATCCTAGATATCCTCCCCCTGGAGCTAGTCTCATTACTCAAGGTTTTTGCGACCCTAACCGTCAGTTACCGTTTATTGCAACTTTTGATTTACCTAATTTGTCACGCCTTAAAAACGATCTGATTTACTATCCGTATTGGCCACCAATGCCTAATAAGTTTCCCAATGATATCCCGAAATTAGAGGGTAAATCAGGAGAAGATCCATCAAATCACATTATGACTTATCACCTTTAGTGTGCATCTAATTCGATCATTGATGATTCAATTCGATTGCATCTTTTTCAACGAACTCCTATTGGTCTTGCCACCAAATGGTACATTGAGTTACCACGAGGCTCTTTTTATAATTTCAATTAGTTAGCCACTGCTTTCTTAACTCATTTTCAGTTGCTTGTCAAATACGACAATTGCACGGAACTATTAACTTCACTGAAGCAATGCATGTCCACATATATTTCTGATCATATTCATGAATGGCAACGTAAAAGGAGTTTAGTGAAAGTTTTAATTTTGGATCAAATTTTAGCGGAATGGTTCATTAAATCATTGTTACCTAAAATCATTGAAGATGTAGCTAAGGGAGGAGTTTTCACTGAAGAGCAAGTCATTGCTCAGGCTCAGTACCTTGACCTCGTCTATACGCAATCAGGTACTTTACATGAAAAAATCCCTGATCTTCCAAAACACAGTCAAATAACTATAGCTCCTTCGGGGTCTCATGCTGTTGATGGTATGATTGGTTCAGTTAGTACTAAATGCAAGAATACATTTTCAAAGAATTCTTCTCCTACGATAACTTTACCTAATTCCACGAAAGGAGATTCTTCCGCTAAAGTTTCTTCCGACGTCCATGTCATAGATTCGTCTACGACCAAATCCGGTTGTAAAGAGAAGGGGAAGAACAAAGACAAACAAAATTGAAAAGATAAAACGGATAAAAATGAATTTACTGACGAAAAACAGAAACCTTGCTATCCTTGCTTCATTTTCGATGAGGACCATTTTACCAAAGAATGCCCACATCAAGTAGAGGTTTTGAAATTCGTTAAAGATTCTCAAACGTCTGTTGTCTTGAAGGATCCTTTTCCTACTCAAGATAGTAAGATGGTTGCTTCTTCCTCGAATACCTTAGAAGAACCCATTATGATGATGTCTCATGTCAGGATTGTGACGCGATCGCAAGATTATGATAGTAAAAATATTGTTGATGGTAAAGAAGCAGAATCTTCTATTTCAAACAAATCGACGACACCTCCTCCTGGTTCTGATCCGCTACAGATCGAAAAACCAAACCCTGAATTAGTAATCAAACTGCCTACTAAAGGTATATTTCAGAAATTAGCGTTCAATCCACATGTGAGAGCTACTCAGAATTATATCATTGTTGAAGACTTAGCTATTTCCCCTTCAGCAATGTTGGCTTTGGAAGTGCTGCAATCATGCCCAGCACAACATAAATTACTATTGTCTGCTATAGGAGCTATCGATATATAGGATTCGAACCTAATAATCTTCAATTTAGAGAATAACACACCTTGCCTACCTCATCAAATCACTTTCCATATTCCAGTGTTAGTCAAAACAGGCCTTGCTTTTAGACTGTGATTGATGAAGGGGCTTCTACGTGTATTATGTCGATCCAGTGTCGGAGATCACTTGGTTCTCTCACAGTCAATCAGTCTCAAACAATTATAAAGGCTTTCGATGGCTGAGGGTTCCATCCTTTTGGTATTTTGCAGGATTTACCTATAAGGGTTGAAGGCAAAATCGTAAATCTAGATGTGGAAGTGGTTGATGCCCCTCTAGATTACAACCTTCTCCTGGGTCGCAGTTGGACTTATGCTATGACTCCTATTGTTTCATTGGTCTTTCAGCTTATCAAGTTTCCTCATAATGAAAAGATCGTTACGATAGACCAGCTGACCTATTTCTCATCCGACCCAGCCTCTACAGATAGTGTTTAGCACATCGGTAAAATGACTATCCCTTACAACGATGTTGGAATAGTTTTGATTAAAGATTCTGGTTTACTGGGAACTTTTTCCTTCCCTCCTCCTAACGTATTTCCTTCTATTGCAAATATTCATATCATTTCATCGAATACTGTTACTTTTGATGATCCTCGAACTGTACCTTCCGATTCTAAGGTGGATTCATTTGATGGCGCGATGCCTTTGAATCCCTTTGAAATTTCATATTAGGCTGTACAATCATTTTCTGATTCCTGATCAAGGTCGAGGATAGTTTTTTCCTCTGTCAACCTCGTTAAAAAATGAAACCAGATGTCTCGAGGATAGTTTTTTCCTGTGTCAACCTCGTTAAAAATGAAATCGGATGTCTCGAGGATAGTTTTTTCCTGTGTCAACCTCACTAAAAAAATGAAACCGGGTGTTTTGAGCATAGTTCCTCGTCTTGTGTCAAGCTCGTTAAAAAATGAAACAAGGAGTCTTGAGGATAGTTTGTTCCTGTGTCAACCTCATTAAAAAATGAAACTGGGTGTTTGGAGCATAGCTCCTTGTCTTGTGTCAAGCTCGTTAAAAAATGAAACAAGGATTATGGAGCATAGTTCCTTGTCTTGTGTCAAGCTCGTTTTGAAAAATGAAACAAGGGTTATGAGGATAGTTCTTTTACTGTGTCAACCTCATTAAAAAATGAAACAACTCCCTTTCCAAATCGATTCTTTGAGTCTTTCCAAGATCTCAAAAGTGAAGTTTCATTCCATCCACCTCATTGAATGCAATGAAGCTTGGGGGGCATGTACCTCGATTTGATTCACTATCCCGGGGGCATGCGAACTTATAACAAGCATAGTTTTTTGTTTCAAGCTTGTTTAAACATGAAACTGAATCCAAGCAGAGTTCTCCATGGTTCAAGCTTGTGTAAAAATGAACCCATACCCGATTTACATCTCGTGATCACCATTTTTTATCTGCTAAATTCTGCTAGATGAGCCTTGGTTGTTTTCATTCCATCGCCACCATCTTTTTTGCTAATCATATGCTTTCACTTGGTTGTTTTATCTTTCCTGAGGGACCACAACGATGAGTGGTTTTATTAGCCAACCTCTTAACCATTACATGTTTTGAGCAGTTCCACCATTGCTGGAACCAGTTGCTACCCTTCATACCACTCGTTCCTCTAGGACAAGTCTTCTTTAAGCTCTTTTCTGACTCGAAAAATATGAAAAGATTGCCGAGTTTTTCCCTTTTAACTTGTTAAGAAGAATAAAAAGGTGGTCCACTTTCAGCTCTTTTCTAATTGTATAAACATGAAAATATCGCCCGAATTTTTTCATTTCGAGTTCGATATTGGTTATGAAACGACGTGTCTTCGATCAATTTTTTACTTTTTCGGATTGGAGCCACTAATTATGAAAATTACTCCTTGATCGTAATGGTCAGGCGGTTCTCTTGAGTATTATTTTATACTTTTTTGGGCTCGAGGGATACAAATTTACGAAAAAGGACTCCCCATGGAGTTTTCTTAAGTTTTTCTTCTAACTCCCTAAAATTTAAAAACATTAAGTTTTTCCTATATTGTACTCGTTAAAATTTAACATTAAAGGACCTGTTCAATTTTAAACAGGAACAAACCACTCCTTCTTAGGGTTCGAATTTTAAACTAAGTTGGACTCATCCAAAGGATGAGCTTATAAACAAGAAAATTTTATCCTCCTCAAGCTTGTCAAAAATAAAGGCGTACTTGCCAGAAATGGTGGGGGAAAAGAGAGAAAAATGAACCTGTTTGTTACACTTTGTTTTTTTAGAAAATATATTAACCACTCTTGAACACGACACTTTTTGTTCACCTGGGTTGGGAAATCCTTTGCCTAACAGTTAATCAAACCACATTCAAAGTCTTCAGTCGGTTTCTGGGTATTAGCTTTGGGTCAATTCTTACCAAACCATCTGCAATGTCGTTATGTGTTCAAGAGATCAGTTCAAATAAACCATTCATCTGCAAGATATCTGTCATCCATTTTGACCATCCCTGAGTTAGTCCTTACGCACTATATTTATTCAAAACTTGATCTATGATTTTGTGTTGTGGGCTTGCCTACGACGGATCGCTTTCTATCGACTTCAGCTCATTATCTAGGAAGTTGATCTAGAAATCGTCAGTACCTTGAAATCTGCATGCCCTAACGGTAGGTTTCTCACCTTCGACAATAAGTTCCATCATTGACTTTCGATCAAAGGATTATGTGACATGCTCGACTTCGGCTCATTTACTCACATTTGATGGATTGTACTGAGTACTTTGAGAGACCTTGACATTATTGGTGGTTTCTCTCACACTTGTTAACAGTCCACATCATTGGCTAGTAATCAAGTGGTTTCTACAATGTTCGACTTCGACACATCCATTCACATGGATAGAATCGTACTAGTTCGGGAAGCAGAAACCAAGACCCTGGATCTAGTTTCTACCATCCAGGCTACGAGGAATTTTGTTATTCATTATACAGTGGACTATTCATAAATAGATGGTTGTGCTCATACTGTGTCTACACATGTTTATACTCTTGATGTATTACAAAATCATTCCTGTATTAGAACAGTTTAGTTAGTCTTCTAGGTAGTTTTGATCTAAGTATGGGAATGCCTACCTCAGCAATGATATGTCTACATATATATATTTTGCATTGAATGTTTTTACAGGTTCCAACTAGGGTGTCCACAAGATGATCCTTGAAATGATAAAGTACTTCACTCTTCATAAATGATAGACTCTATCTTCATCTATTACAGACTTCACACTTTAGGGGTCAATTTGTTGTACTAAAAATTGTCACCTTCACATTCTGCTATCTGTGTGAGTTCATTACCACTCATACTTTCCCCCTCTACAAGTCTGAAGCATCAGTTCCTCATATCAAGCCTTGAAAGTAAGAGAAAATCCCTCAAAGTCTTTAAAACTCTGGTTCTGCACTTTCTCTTTGTCTTACCTGTGGTCCCGCACCTAATGGTCATGTCTCCTGCGCACCTGACCACTCTGTCTCTGTGTTAAAGGTGCGGACCCCTATAAAAGTTAAAAAGGCATGAGTGTATTCCAAAAAAATCACTTTCAGTCATTTCTAGAAGCTTCTAGAAGGAACCTTGAGGTGGCAAGTTTGCTCTCTTAAGGTTCATGCATCCCATACCTTAAGGAGCTAACCCCTTGATATGAGGAGCTTATCCCTTTGAAGGAGGATTCTATCCCTTCATAGGTTGACCTGTAACCTCATCCCCTGCACTATAAAAAGAAGCATTGGGCTGGTTACTTGGGAGGTTAGAAGGTGAATATTTTTTAGGTGAAATGTTGTTCGAACTTAGTCTTCTTAGTTGAGTTTTTATGAGGAGAGATTACATACCTCTATGATCTCCTTTGGAAGAGTGCAAGGCTTGTCAAAGTAAAGGAAATTCTTGTTTCGAACCCCAGGAAGAGCTTGTTCAACATCAAGGCTGAATAGGTTGTAAGGTTCTTCTACTTCAAAGTTAATACAAATAAGTTTGTTTTTCTCAATAAGCTGTTGATTCATGGTTTATTTTATGGATTCCTTGATCACCATAATAGACATGATTTATGATATTTTCTATGCAGGTGCTATTTATTGTTTGCTTATTTTTGATTGCAGGTCCTCAAAGGTAACTCTTTTGAACGATTGAAGGATGGCTACTACAAAAAAACATTGGATCTAAGGTAGGGTCTTAACACCTTTATAGTATTTATTTATAAATCGCATATGTCTAGAGAAAGATAGATTTGTTTGTCTGTTTGTTTCTAGACTATCTTCTGATACTAGGGAGATCGGTTTTTTCCAAAAGATAGATTTATCTATCTAACAGTTGATTACTGGGTAGATCGAATCATTGGAGGATTTATCACTAAATTCGCAATAGATACCACTGTAAGCTATAGCGAAGCGGAAAGACAATTTCTCCAAGGACCGTGGGGTCGATACATCAAGTCATTAAACACTTGGATTAAGATGTTGTTGTGCGAAAAATAGATTTTTCGTATACATTAATGTCTGGGGTAACACAGAGTGGAAGAGGTTACCGAGGAACGGGAGGACTAGGGAATAGTCCTCTGATTTCTATCTTGTGGGAAAGCGAGGAAGATCTCGCTAGGTTCTCGCCTAGAAGTGCAGTCCGGTTGATTACAAAATTTCTTCCGCAGATACCACCTCCATCTACACCATCACCCACATGACGTCCGCCCACACCACCTAAACCCTCACCACCCCTTCCACCACCTCCTAGAACAGGGATGGCGGCCGCAGTCAAGTTACCAACCTTTCAAAGTATAGGTTATGAAGATCCAAGTTGGTTTTGGTTTTTGATAAACTCTGTATGGGATGTGTAAGGTATAACAGATGAAAACATCAAAAAGGCTACGTTGGTCAGTTCACTCTAGGACCGCGCGCTGACAAGGTATATAAAACACTCAACTGACAATTTGAATGAAGGACTAGCAGCTATACAGGATGCGCTTAATAAGGAGTTTGGCCGACCAACGTCTGAGAACCAATCAATCATTGGGTTCAAGGAAATAGCAATGCTATCTGCTGAAACCTTGTGGGATTTGGACCAAAGGTTAAAGAGTACTATTCGCGAAGCTAATATGATGTTGACCGATAGACAACATTGCACGTGGTTTGTGGCATCGTTAACACCCCATCTAAGGATGGCTTTATCACAACAGAGGATGTCAACCCAGGCCGAGGCACTAGAGACAACTATGAGGTTATATGAGACCCCGATTCCAGACCCAGGGTTGGGAGTTCAACAACTCCATGTGCAAATTTAGAACTTAAGTTTGGAAGTACAAAGCTTGAAGCAAGGAATAATGCCTCAATCAAGGGTACAGTAGGAGGCACGGTGTATTAAATGTAAAAGCCACGCACACAACAAATACCATTGCCTGGTCTTCGGGAACTATCTGGCGGGAGGAGGCCCAATGCCATTAAAAGTGGAAGTCTAGATAGGGAAAAATGCCATGCCTGCTCTCTAGTGCGCGATTTTCAAGGTGGGAGGGAAACATGCAACAGATAACTGCTACCTATTACAGAGCTATACTCAGACATCACAACAGTTATATTGCAATTTTTGTCGATCAATAGGACACGATGAGCGAGCGTGTCAAAGTTACGACTTAATGATGGAATGGACCCCAGCCTATAGGGTACAGGCTAAAACACGGGGAGGATTTCAAGGATGAGGTCAGGGAAGAGGATGGGGACCCAACTGAGGTCGCGGACAGATAACTTGTTATAATTGTGGTGAACAAGGACACTATGCTCGTGAGTGCACGAACCCAACTAGGATCTCATGTCCTTATTGTGAACAGTTCAATCACGAATTGGTAGATTGTCCAACATTGCTTGCCCAATTAAATGAGAAAGGGGTGCTTCAACCTCCACCAACCCAGAATGTCCAAATGATGCATGCAGAACCCTATGAAAGGGACACTAATATAAATATTTGCGAAGGAACAGCGTAACGGAAGGAGGGAACACAGGAGGGGCGCGAGGTGACCTGCCTATGGGGAACCATACTGTTGAACTAAAGCAAGGAAGGGTGGGGCCAAACGAAGATCAACTGAGCTTCACGAAAGCCACTATGTCAGGTGAGAAGGACCAAACGAAAGCAAAAATGGGCCCCTACATGATCACCTCCTTTCTTGATGCATGCATGAAATTACTGCATAATCAGAAGGTTGTGCAAGTGCTACAGGAGTTGATTACCAAGAGCACCAAATTCAATGAACCCTAAGTTGTCCAGAGGATAGGACGACAAGCTCTATGCACTGGACAAGAAATGAGAATGATGGCACAAATAGGAGATTATGAGATGGATCAAGTCATCTTGGATTTAGGCTCAGATCCAAATATACTACCTAAGCAAACTTGGGAGTGTATAGGCAAGCCCATACTGCAATGGTCCCCGATTCAACTACGAAAGACTAACTAGCAAAAAATCTTACCAATGGGCCAATTGCAAGGGGTGATGGTGGATATCGATGGTGTAATGACCCAGACCGACTTTGAAATCATAGAGCTTATCGGTGATAACAATCCTTACCTTGCTTTTCTCGGGATTGATTGGGCCATCGACATGAAAGGAATCATCAACTTGAAAAGGCGCACGATGACTTTCAAAAAGAAGTCACTTCGCATAGTAGTTCTGTTGTACCCATCGGAAGGGGAGCGCTACACAAAACCTGTCCACGATGAGGAAAATAATGATGAAATAGATTGCATTTATCAGATAACGACGCATAACCCCGGTCAGATGCATTACAACAACAATAGAAGAACCTCATGGGAACGTGAGAGTATCTGCACTATCGATTCTGAGGAGGAGACAGGGTGCTAGAAATATCGATTGCAGGGAGTTACAACACTCAACTGTAATAGGGTGACTCAATCGACACGATGTGAAGAAAGACACCACTCGAAAGAGCAGGACATGAACACTGAAGACCAACTCACATGTGTAGTACAGGAACCGCCTAGTGCATCGGCAGACAGGGCACGTGCACCGATAAAAGGATCGGGGAAGAGATACACGAGAAAGTTTTGACTCCATATTGGAAGAATACGGGTGTATGGTGGATGACCAAAACCTCAAACTGACTAGAGTGGACCACAGGATCATCAGGCTAGATGGAACCTCCCCCATACGGCCCAATCATCCACTATAGGCATAGCTTCTCCCACCATAGATGGTGTTCACGACACAGTTCAACAATTGTGGGCTGCCATTCAGCGTGCAAAACGATGACTTGATGAGTTGAAGCAAACTGAGGCCTGAATCCATGACCACAGTATGAATTTGGACAAAGCCATCATGAAACTTCAATCAGAAGTAGCCACTCTAGAGGATGAAAGGGAATGGCCTAAGGAAACCAACATGGTTGGCTTTCCTACCTTGATATGGCTGCACCAAAAGCCACAGCGGCGCGCACACCATAATTTCATGATAGAAGCAGGAGGACATCTAGGATGCTTGCGACCGAGGTCAGTGAGGAACTAGGGGACCCATGGGAAGGGTTTGCCCTTTTGACTAGCAGTCGAGGGTTTAGTCCCAACACCCCAAGTAGTTAGAAGAGGGTGCACGACTATAAAACATGCTATTGTACAATGGTGCAATATGACCACCGGCCCCCTGCAAAAACCGCATCTGCTACCTTGGAGAATCACGACTGCAAAGGAAAGATGGAAAGTGACTGCTAAAGATACTGCTTATGGTATGATGGCGAATTTAAAGCACCGTGAAGCAAGCGGTGGGCCATTAAGGCAAAAGCATAACCATCTAAGTTACATTTATGAGCTATCACAAGAAAAATCCACCAATTTTCGAGTTCAATCGATATATAAACAGATCAAAGGTCACACCACCACATCATACTATCCGACAAGAAATTCAACCCATATTACCTACATCATGAGCAATGAGGAAGTTGAAAATAGTCCATGGTTTCTGGAATTGCCACAACAATACAAAGATGTCATCTTGAAAGCTCAAAGCCCTACCACCGATAGTCCACATCTAGAGTCGCCGCAAGAAGCAGAACACTCTAAATCTCCCAAACGCCGAAGACCAAGAAGAAACCTCCACTCCCAGAATCAGTTCGGTAGTCGCCACAACACCTGTAGGTTGACAAGTCCACAATAAAGGAAAAAGGTAAGCTATTATCATCGATAGCGAGGAAGAAACAGAAGAGTCTCCCACGAGGATCGAAGAGGACATCCCTACAGAAGACCCTGTACAGTCGGTGCGACGACCCAAGTATATGCCTCCAAGCAAGGGGACAAACAAGGTACCCACAAACTTGGACGAATTCAACAGTATAATCACCACCCCCTCTCTCCCGAAAGATGTCCCAGTAGAAAACTCGGTGGTTGGCCATGTCGCGACGATGAAATTTGATGATTGCGACCTTGTAGATCGAACAAAATTTCCCCATCTAGCGACGGATGCCTTAATGGACCACACGATAGAAGGTAGGGTGACCACTCTACAGCCAAAGGAGTGGCTGCAAAAGGTGGACGAAGCTGGATTACTTCGTCTCTTGGAAATTCCGCACTTTCTGCGGCCCCCTATTACTATGTTAGTCATCAAGCAGTTGCTTTGTCTAGTGCATGAAGATACACTATGGGTTGGTAAACCCATCTGTATCATAGCAGAACTTTTTCATCGGGTATCGCATCTACCCTGTGCTCGACAAAACCCTCGGGAAATTAAGACCAAAATTAATGATGTAGGAATGATAGAATGACTAAAGAAGACATATAAGCTCGCCAAGGGAACATAAGGGTACGTCATTGATAGTATCTTCGACAACACAGTTTTGGTGGCCACTCAGTTGCTAGCAGGAAAAGTAATGACGAAATGCCGGAGCTCTGAGGTCTCTGCCATAGTTATCGCACTAGCTGAAGAATGTTTTGCTGGTGTATGATTCAATTGGTCATAGTTTCTTTGTGTTGAATTTCTAGCCAATGGTCGCAAAGTCCAGGAAGAAGGCAAGCCGTTCTATTATGTGTGGCTGCTACTGTCCCTCATGCTGGTCGCTACTGAGTTGCCTGAAGACAGCCAGTTTCCTATTTTAACCCTAGAATGGCCAGAAGTCGCGTAGTATGCATCCCTCTGGGCGACCAAGGATGCACGCAGAATTTAGGGGATTAAGATATTTTGGGTATTGATGGACGCGACTGTGCATCAGTGGATCAATGCGTTACCACGCTTAACAAATAATATTTATGAGAGTATGAAGCACATTATGGAATTCAAAGCAGATATGCATCACGTCTACATCTAGGCATGGAAGGACCCAGCCTAGACATGGACACCTCTTCAGTTCATTGTCACTAATGACGTTGTTCACAAGATTTTCGAGGCTTGGCCCACGACTTGGTGAGGACTTGGGGCAGTGGAATGAGACGAGGCTTCTATTCAGAAACAAAAATATGTAGCTAAGCATGCCACACAACAAAAGAGAAATGAACAGTATGCTGCAGAGGTTAAGGCAACGCAAAAGGTGAAACTCGCAGCAATGGGAAAACCAGTACTAGGCGCGCAGACATCAGAAACAGACAAAGGCACTCAGAAGGAAACTGCTCAACTGGTCGCAATGGATATGTCATCCACTACTACGGGTACCCCACTAATGTGCTCAGCCACACCTGAGAAATCGAAGGCAAAAAAGAAAGCAAAAGCATCTAAGACCAATAGTGAAGTTACCACCCTAACGGAGGGCGATCTAAATGACATCGAAAACATCATTCGTAAAGCTACTCAGGAGGCAATCGATGAGGCTATGTTGGAGTAGCACATTGTGTTGGGGGAGATCTAGACACAGTTATGCGAATTGGGATCAAGAATTGCACTGGTAGACCCTGGCGTTTCTACAGCAGCCTTTAGTATGACAGCTACAAAACCATTTCTCAGAGCCCAGGTTGGTCAGTTTACTCCGATCACGGTAGGCGCGTTGGTCACCAACCAGCCAGAAGAATGAGCAATACTAGAATGTCTTACTGGATAGGGACTGAACGTGGTTGCACTCCCACGTGATAGTTTGTAGCAACTCCATGGCAGCACCACAATTGAACTTCGCGCAAGGATCGACCGTGTTGACCAGATACTCCAAGAGTAGAAAATTAATATTGAACGACTACGGCTCCAACGTGATGAAGCAGTCACCCAAAAATAGTAGATCAAAAAGGTAGTATTGAACACATGTTTGAGTGCTCAGGCATTAAATATTACAGGGGACTTGCCTGTTAAAGCACAGATTCGTACGTTGGCTACGGAGTTTCGAAGGACCAAGGAAGAGTTCGCACGACTGCAGCTCGAACTTAGTGTGCAGATCGCAGAATTTAAATTGCAGGTCCCACCACCAATGCCTCCAGAGGCAGTAGTACAATGCCAAAACATTATTGAGATGGGTCGCGTGATGCTTGCATGGTCACTCAAAGAATGTATCGAGTTGCTAACTCAGTTAGTTGATATGCTCACTATCCTTCAGGAAGATCCACACTCTGCAGGTTGGAAGCAAAGGTCCAGGAACTTCAGCATGCCTATGATTAGCTCTGGGGAACCACGTAGATCGTTGCTATCCCGCAATGATTGGCTAAGATGAGGGAGGTGTAGGACATGAAAATCAAAGCTGAGGCCGCAAGACAGAAGGAAGCAGTGGTGAAAGCTTGTATCTAGCCATGGTTAGATGAGGCATTTACAGTTTCAACCACCATAGAGCATAAGGTAGCACAGATGAAGGCCGAATGCGCTAGGATGGACACAGCTGAGACAGGGGCATAAATATCGGTACCATAGGTGGAACAGATGCAGTGCATGACGGAGGAGTTTGCTGCTAGTACCAGTGACACACACAAGTTGTTGACTGATCTCTGCACAAAGATGGACACACCAGCTCAGTGGCTTGAGATGAGTCATGATGATTGTGTTGGGGGACTGTTGGGTAGAGAAAGCTCTGCGGAATGAGTATGGGGTGCGAAGCCCGGAAATTTGGGTAATATTAGGGTAAAAGACTCCACGGAAAGCATGGAGCGCGAGCTATAGGAGGTTGAGTCAAAGAGTACTCCGATGAAAAATATTGTAAAGAAATAGTGATAGAGTTGGCCCACAGTGGGGTTGCAGGCCAAGGGAAAGTATAAATAGAGCGAGGCTCTATGAGGGAAAGGTAGTTTAGTTTTTGGATTTTTTATTCTATGATGTAATGGGTCAATAGTCTGAGTCAAGGGAGTAGGGTAGAAGGTAGAGGCTCTGCATCTATGTGCGCAGAGGCCTGGAAAGTTCGTAGCTGTGTACGTGGACCCCTGCAGCTGAGTGCGCAGGGTGGATCTGGATGTATTGTGGAAGATTGATAATAAAGATAAGTTTCTTCTAAATTTTGTGTTAGTTGTGACTTCACTCTTTTATGATAAATGAACTGTTATGATTTCTGCATTTTCTACGGTTGAATTCTTGTGAACTAGATTAATCTTGATGCGCGAAGTAAACAAAAGTAATAAATGTTTTCTTAAAGACCATTTTAACTAGATCAAACTAGTAATAAGTGATTCCATCTGTAATAAGCACGATAAGGGTATTCCGATCTACACAGATCTGGCATAGCGTGAGGCTGCAGAACAATGCATGAGCCCCAAACCACATCCAAGACATCCCTAGGGTGCGGAAACCTGGTTCTAGCACCCTCCCTTGCTACCTTGGGTGAGACCTCAGTCTGCACTTCACGTTTTGTTGCAAAAAGGGTCGGTAGCTGCAGGATTTGTTTGGCTAAATAATTCTTTTAAGCCTAGGTCGAGCCCATATAAGCCAACAATACTGATGAAGCATAAGTGCACTATATGTGCTACAAGTTATTTTACATCATTAAGATATCTATTTTCTTGTTAAAATTTAAACTTAGAATTAATATGAATATGGTATTACTGATTATATTAAAGAATTGTTCCTCAAACTTGTTAGCCACTTATCTTAGAAATAAATTTCTATTGAATCGGTTTATGGATGGTTTAAATGTGATTCTAAGCTTTACTCTTGTTAGAATGTTTTGGATTTTATCTCTAAATTTTATGTTGTAGCTGTTAGCGCTTGAAATTTCACCTCAGGCTGAGAAAGGTAAACCTCAAGGCAACATCAAACCATTTAGCCTCGTAGCTAGCCCTATGGGGCAGGAGAAGTCTCTCTCCGGTCTATCTCGTAAAATCTTCAATGGATGAGATGACCAATAAGGTAACACTGATATTAGGCTAGTAAACTGATCAAAGAGTTTGATTTGGGGTTTTTTGGGTTTTTGGTGGCAAATTGAGGAGAGGGAAATTTTGGGTGCGGGGATTGGACACAGTTTCTGCAGGGGGTTCCTTGGGGTGAGGTAGGAGACAACGTTGATGCCTTTAACTGAGGTGAATGGTCAGGAAAGAAAGATGAGGAGCTAAAGAGAGAAAGCAATCACTTTGAATTCTCTTTAGACAGAAGAAAACATTGAAATTAAACAAACTTAAAAGCAGAGCATGACAGTCATGAATTCTTACTTTAACACTTCGTTTGCTTAATGTGCAGAAGGAAAAGAAAGGAAATGATCCACATAACACACTTACAGGTACATAGAGAAACACACCATCAATACATGTAACCACAAGAATCCCAAAAAAGACTGCAGAACCCTGGTCTTCCTTAGCCAAAAATTGCAGAGATACAGTGAATAATACAATGATAGCTTATCCCTCAAGAGTCCAACCTTCCAACCCTTGAAAATGATTAAGAAAATACATAATATAGGCAAGCTAACACCTTTCCTTGCCTTTAGGGGTCGAGCTCATCCTTCTAGGAGCTGTTTCAACCAATTCTAAACTGAGCACTAAAATCTAGGCAGTCAAAACAACTTGCCTCTATAAACTAGGAAACCAATTCATTCATTTAATTTTCACCCTTTTCATGAATGAATCTTCTAGAAGAGGTACATAAGAGTAAAAGTGTCAAAAAAGTACATAATTACATCAAAGAGCCTAATAATCCACCCCAAAAAGTCAAACAGGGTCAAACTGCGTTTTTCTGAGCTGTACAGTGAAATTTGGAGAAATCTGCCTGACGGGTCACGCGCCCCTGCCTGACGGGTCGCGCGCGTTTGGAGCCACTTTTGGGGCACTTTCAGGTGTGCAAATTGGGCACGAGTAGGCTTGTTGGAAAGGTATGTGAGTATACTTTCCAACCCAACTGGAATTTTTGAATTTGGAGTTCATTTGCCCTGTCAAAAATCAAATCTCCCAAGACTGTTGTCTGCAATTCAAAAAAGTGGCAGAAAGTCATTTTTTGCTAGTTTTTTTACTTTCTGGAGGCCCAAAACTTCACCAAATCTCAAGTCCATCCATGAGCATGTGTAACTTTGCATGAAAAATTTGGAAATGCTGATTTTTTTCCAAATGGAGTTGCCATGATGAAGGGTCGCACGGGGGGTGAGACCCATTAATGGAGAAAACCTATAAATGGCATAAAAAATTCACAAATGACAAAATTTTCTCCAAATTTCTTGAAATTTTGGCTGGGAGTCCCCAATCAAGTACTATGCTCAGTCAAAGAGGCTTTGACCAAAATTTGGAGTGGATCGGGCCTTTTCCGTCGTTTTAGTGCCTTGGCCAACCTCCTTGGATCCGGCGATTATAATTTTGACATTTCTCTAAAACCATGACACCTGTGCAACAAGTGAAGGAGGTTTTTCTTCTTTGGCATGTTGTGGACAAAAACCTCTCTCAGTTTTTCAAAATTCATCTTTGATTGCTTTGAAACATCATTTGAGTGCGACTTGTCCCGATGTGTGAAACAAGGAATTTTGTCGAAATGGAGTGAAATGAAGGGGATAGGGGGCTTCTAAATTCTTGGGGAAATTTTTGAGAGTGGGGAGGGATGTTAGGAAGCAGGGGAAAGTGGAATCTCAGAGATTGAGCAAGGGGAAGGGGTCCAAAAGGGCAAAACATAGGCCAAACCTAGAAAATTGCCAGGTTGTAGCTAGAAACTAGGGTTTGTGCAAAAATGAGGAATTTGGCGGATCTAAGGGATGGGAAGTGTTTGATAAGGTACTTTAAGGATAGGGGAAGGTGTATGAACATCTGGATACAAGTTTTGCTAATGATTTGACCGTCCACGAGAAATCGCCTTCAAAACCCTAGGAGAGGGAAATGACCTTGCCTGGGCACAACTGAAGCATGAACAAGGTGTAAAATGACCCAATGGAATCTAATATGATGATGAAAACCCTCTGAATGATGATACACTCAGCTGAATGATGACATGGACTGACATTTAGACAACTTTAAGCCCAAAAGCACAATGGAGACTTTTACTTGCAAATGAAGACCTTTAGAAATACAATCATGATCTTCTTGAACTGTAGCAAGCAATAATTTTTCATGATGGAGGGCCTACCTTGAAAAATTTAGCAATTTGTGGCTCCCTGGTGAATTTGCAGGCGGTTTTACAAAGAGGGCGCTGACGGGTCGCGCGCCTCACCCAACGGGTCGCGCGCCTCTGACGGGTCGCGCCGGTTATAATTTTGCACTGGTGGAGGGTGCCTAACGGGTTGTGCGCCTCTGACGAGTCGTGTGCCTGGTCTGACGGGTTGCACGCTTTTCAAGCTCACAAATTTCACTCAAACTGTCTTGCAATCAGTTTCTCTATCACTTGGATGCATAATGAGGCTTGATAGAGGGAGATTAGGGCTTTTATAGCCTTGTTTGAATTAATTTCATGTCACAACCCACATGGTTTCCTTTTATCCTGAAATTGGTTGATTTGATGCTTTTCTTTGATAATTTTTGCAGGGACAACATCTGAGGGATCTTGGCAAGGGAGCCAGGGTTACATGCTGTCCTTTGAAAACTTTTGAATTTTTACATTTTTTGCAAAATCATTTAAAAATGACCTTGGCTTTAAAAACAGAGTTTTTAAATCCAAGGTGAAGATTAAGTGTACAAAAGAGAAATTTGCGAAGAAACACCATTAAAACCATCCCTTTGGCTTGCTGAGCACTTACTGACCTTCAGAGACATGACCTTGTAAACCATTTTGACCAAAACCCTAGACCTAGGAATTTGACCTCAAGACAAGACAAGATAAGCTTGAAAGTGACTAAGGACTGAAATGACCTGATCCAGCAATGCCAAGAGGGGGACAAAGACACCAGCTCCTCCATCAGGGTTATGGCATGCCTAATGGAATGCAAGACACTGATGAGACACCTACTTATGCAAATGCAAAGAGCTTTGATCGCTGATGGAGGGCTACTAGACTGACTGTAACAGTAGCCAAGCCTAAACTATTATGTTCTAAAGACATCTATTCTATGAGATTGTAAATTATTGATGTATGAATTTAATTGTCAAGAAAATGGTTGTCACTCTTGTACTCATTCAACTTCATTTAAACAAGCCATAAATATGATAAATTGAGAAGCAACTATGCTATGCAAATGAAACAGTTGAACTACACTAGGTAGAAAGAAAGGAAAATGATCAATCTGTACCAGATAAAAAAACAAATGAAATAACATAATTACGCTAGGTAAAAAGAAAATAAAATTTCTTATGCAGACAATGATTCAATTGTGAATTCCATCATACTGCATTTCAAAACACAAACATAGCATCTATGATAAAGCAATTAAAGAAATTTATGTGCAATTGGTTAAAGACCTGTATTGGATGTAGTGGACCTCCACGAAATAGTCAACAATATCCAATCAACATAGTATGGAAAACATAAACCAAGTTTATTACTCACAAACAAGTTTAACAAGATGTTCTCAAACTTTACATATATCGACACGCACCCAAAACACAGAGCGGCCATTGATTTTATAATACTTCTTTGTATAACAGTACAAGGGTTTCAAGCCTATATATCTTTAAATCAATCCTATTAAATCAAACTATATTTCTAAATAATTGATTTTCTATTTGGAAAAGAAAATCAATAAGATTTCGTGAAAACTCGGTCTCTGTCGTGGCGATAATCTTGCAGTTCACTTTGAGGTTGACCGTGTTATCGTGCGATCTTCTTGAAGGATTGGCTCGAGATAATAGGAAAGAATCCACAGGGGGATCATTCCTCATCCATTCATATCTTCCTTTGCTAAGTTGTAGCATCTGAACCTTGTTAACAATGGAAGTAGTTGCAGAAATCTAGATTAGCTACAAAAACAAGCCAATTCCATAGCCGAAAGAAAAAGTTAACAAAAGAATAAGGTATATAGACAAATATGAAGAAGAAGACATTTAAGTGCTTGCATTTAACAAAAACTTGTTCCTATTGCATTATTTAGGTGATAGGTATAGGGAAAAAGGAAGAAGTATAGGCTAAAAGGGTGTCAAGGTAAGACAATCCTTGGACTCTACATTTCCCCATGCTGGAGGATTTTTATGCCTCATACAATTCATCATTGTCATTCTCTTATTCCTTCTGATTATCGCCTTTAGGATTCACTTTCTTCTTCTTTCTGGAAACCACTGGCATCCTTGGTTTCCTCATGAGGATTTTGTATTTTAGGTTGATGATTTCTCTTTGCATTGCCCTATTCTGTTTCTTTCACTTTTTGTTATTTTTGTACCACAAACTCAAATGAAGGATAAGGTTGTCACTTTTTGCAATTTGAATCCCATTTTATGCTTTCAATGTTTGATTTTCATTCTTGAGATATTTGTTCAATGTCTCTTGCTCAAATATTTCTTGCTTTAAAACATTAGATGTTGAAGGTTCTTGTGGCTTATTGAACTGGTTGCTTCCTTCTCCAGGACATTGGATTTATTATTTAGTTGTTGCTTCCTTTCTTTCTAATGACTCTATGTAGTCATAAATATCTTGTTGAACAAGATCAACACCTGGACTGTGCACTGGACTTTTCAAAGGTGAACTACAAGGTGGTGATGACACTCTTGGTGATAGTTTTGGTAATCCTTCCTGGGAACCTTCAGGGTTTTCAGTTGGCTCATTCTCCTCGAGATAAATATATTCCGTAGCTCCTGAGACTGATTGTTGGATTGTGTTCAACTTGGTACTCCTCCTTAGTCCCGAGGTCTGTAATCCCTGTGATTTTCTTCTTTTGTCTTTTGGCTTTCTTCCAGAGGAAGGGTCTCAGTTTGTGGTAAATCTTCTGTTTTTTTGCTAGCTTTCTCCCTTCTAAGATTTCCCCTTTTCATTTTCTACAAAATATCCACTATGGGTAGTTCATCTTCTGATAATTCTTGTTGAGACTGGGGTTCTTTTATTGTTTCCATTGTTCTCTTCTTTTCCCTGAGGGTTCTACTACTGCTGGGCTGTTTAGGAGCTTTTTCTTCAAAATGGTTTCTTACCAGGAAATTTTCCCAGTTATCCCCTACACTCTGAAGGTGAAACTCAACCAAGATCTTTACCAATCCATGATAATACATGGTACTGTCTATGAATTGAATCTTATTTTTAACATTCATGGACATTT
Organism: Pinus tabuliformis; assembly: GCA_031772625.1. Classification (NCBI taxonomy): domain Eukaryota; kingdom Viridiplantae; phylum Streptophyta; class Pinopsida; order Pinales; family Pinaceae; genus Pinus; species Pinus tabuliformis. Next base: position 1,735,694,047 of record CM062820.1, read on the forward strand.
TCTTAAGACTATGCAAGAGGAAATAAGGAAGATTCATCTGTCGTTCCTCAATAAAATGCATCATTATCCTAATGTGGTAGAAATACATGTATCCAAACCGACCCTCACAAGTAATAAATTTTTGAAGTACAAGAAGTAATTTCCTCCATTTACTCTTAAGGGTTGTACTAGGAATACCTTTCGTGAATATTGTCGTATCAATGTTTAGATTTTTCAAGAAGACTCTCTAATCTTCTCCATTGATTCCCCTGTTTTTGAACCATTTCTCTCAACTTCTGGGAAATTCAGTAGCTTCTGCGATCATAGAATCCATTATAATGAACTTAATGTCTCCTATTTCAAGCTCAGTTCCATCAAACAAGCATGCAAAAGTCTTTGTCACTTCCCTATGGAAACTGTCGAATTTCTCTATGAATTGTAACCATTGTATTTTCTGCAACAACTCCCTGGTCTGAGGATATCCTTCTAAGAATTTCTTTCCTGCTAGCTCGGTTCAGACAATAACACCCATTATGGAGGGTGCTTCATCTCAACGACTGGGTACTTTAATAGGATAAATGGTGTTGGTAGGGTTGCGGTTAGTGGCAGAGAGATAGAAAGTATATATGAATTCGGAGAAATAAAAGAACATGTGAATTATAATGAAGGCTGTGGGAATGAATTTGACTGTTGGAGTACATTCAAAATAATGATTCGGTGATTTACTTCAACCGATTCAGAATAGGGACAAGACGAGGGTTTTAAGTGGTGGGTTATGATGATTTTGACATACGACCTTCACCCTTAGTTTGCAATGATTTCATTTTATTTTGGAAATGATATGTCCTCTTAGTTCATATATGCAATATATTAATCCTCATTGTTAAATTAAAGTATCACATACCTTTGATTAACTTTGTTAACCTTAATTATTCTTTGATATTTGTTGCAGGTACTTTTGCACTGTCAATTATCCTTCAATTCGAATCACCCAGTGTTCCTGTCAAGCGGGCTTCAAAAAATTATTAGGGTTGCAGAAACTTGTCCCAGCTACAAAAACTTTTCTGAGCTATGGAAATTTGATTTTTTAGCTGAGAAAAAAAAACTTTAAGAAAGGAACTTTATTTTTGAAAAGAAAATTTGAGGTGCCAATGAGAGTTGTTTTTCACTTCAAATTTTTTGTATAAACATGCTAACAACATGTTGGTTTTCATGTTTATACCCCTTTTTATTATTATATTATATTTTTATTATTATTATTATTTTTAAATTATATATATATATATATCTATAGATATATATATATATATATATATATATATATATAATTTTGTTAAATTTCTAAGGTGGAAAAGAAGAAGAACTCTTTTCGACCATCTTCAATTCTGAATTATCTTGGAATTTTTTTACAGATTCTTCTTTCGTCAATGGCTTCTGATAAATTCTGAGTCGATGTACATTTACTAAAAGAGGAATTTTCTCTTCATCAATAGTCCTGATCCGAACTGCACCATTGTCAATGACATTTTCAACTTCATAAAGTCCAAGCTAGTGGGTTTGGAATTTCCCTTGAAAATTTCTGAACTTTGAATCAAAGAGTAATGCATAATCTCCAAGATGAAATTTTTTTATCTTTAATGTACTTATCATGCCATCTGGATCTCTTTTGTTGAACTAGGCTGGTTCTTTGGAGGGCTTCTTGTCTTATTTCATCAAGCTCATTAAGTTGCTTCATCCTTTGCTTTTTTGCTTCTGATAGGTCAAGATCAAGCTGGACTGTTGTTTTATAAGTCTAGATCTATAACTATATTGGAAGTAAGACTTGCTTCCCATACACAAGTTCATTGGGAGTATGTCCTATAGTACTTCTCCATGTAGTTATATAAGCCCACAAGGCTTCTGGAAACTTTTCTACCCAATCCTTTCTATGTAAGTGTACAGCCTTGGTAAGGATTGCTTAAATCACCTTATTCGTAGACTCAACTTGTCCATTGGCTTGTGGATGGTACGAAGTAGACTTCTGATGTTTGATTCTGTATTGCTCCACAAGCTTCTTCACTAATATGGATGTGAATTGTGTTCCTTGATATGTTACAATTTCTCTTGGAACACCAAAACGAGTGAAAATATCCTCAAAAAGAAATGAAACTACAACATTTTCAGTAGCAAAAGGAAGTGCTTTAGCTTCTACCCATTTAGTGACATAATCAATACATACCAAAATATACCTCTTTTTCTTTGAAGGTGGGCCGATTGGTCTAACAAAATCTAGTGCCCACTTTTCAAATGGTTCAATTAGTATCTATGGTTATAATGGCATTTTTCTTGAAAGTGTGGGTTTGCCCATTCTCTGACAAGTATCACATCTTTTAACATATTCCTTGGTATCCCTGGAAATGGAAGGCCAATAATATCCTAAAAGTAAGACTTTGTAAGCCGTTCTTTTATCAAAAAAAGTCCTCCACATGGTTCATCATGGCAAGCTTTAAGTATTTCTGGTATTTCATCCTCTCGAACACATCTTCTGATGATGAGATCTGGTCTTGTTTTGTATAACTCTTCATTTATCCATGAATAAGATGTGTTATTGTGGACTATTCTCCTCTTTTCTCTAGGAGACAAATGAAATGGAATTTTCCCTATAGCTAAATAGTTAGCAATATCTGCATACCAAGGTGATTTAGTAGATGCTGTAAAAATTTATTCGTAAGGAAATTTATCCTCTACAGGCTGATCATTATTATCATTTTGAATTCTAGATAAAAATTAAACAACTGTGTTCTGTTTTTCGGACCTATCTAGAATGGTGATGTTAAAATCTTGTAATAATAAGAGCCATATGGTTATTCTCACATTATTGATTGGTTCATTCATTAGGTATCTAAGGATAGAATGGTCTGTGTGAATGAAAGTTTCATAGCCAATTATATAATGTCTGAATTTGTTAATGGCGTGAGCTACAACTAAAAACGCCTTCTTAGTTACAATATAATTTAACTCTGCAGGAGTTATATTTTTACTGGTATAGTAGATTGCATAAGGAGTAAGATATTTTTTCCCTAATAAAGCTCCTAAGGCTGAATCGGAAACATCAATTGAGATATGGAAAGGTAATTTCCAATTTAGTCCTTTTAAAATAGGTGCTTCAGAAATTCTCTTTTCAAAGTTTCAATGGAAGTTTGACATTCAGAATCCCATTTGAATTCACAGTCCTTGGTAAGAAGTTTAAAGAGTGGAGATGCAATTTTGTGAATTTTTCTATAAATCTTCTATAGTATCCAGGAAAAAAAAGAAAACTTCTAACATCTCATTGGTAGTTTGGCACTGATAACTTAGGAATGACTTGGACTTTAGATGAGTCCACCTTAATTCCCTTTCCTGAAATATGGTGACCTAAAACAATTCCCTCGTTAAAAATCATGAAACATTTCTCAGTACTTAATGAAAGATTTGTTTCTTTACATCTTATTAATAATTTTTCTAAATTTCCAAGTGCTTCATTAAAAGAATCACCATAAACTGTGAAATCATCCATGTATACTTCCACACAATCGTGAATAATATCAGAGAAAATTCTGAGGACTTCTCTTTGGAATGTTGTCGAAGCATTGCATAATCCAAAGGGAAGTACTTCGTAAGCATAAGTTCCCAATGGATAGGTGAATGTGGTTTTATCTTGATCTTCAGGGGCTACTTGAATCTGGTTATATCCACTAAAACCATCCAAAAATGAAAAATATGTTTTCCCTGCTAATGTGTCTAAGACTTGATCTATGAACGGTAGTGGAAAGTGGTCTTTTAATGTTGCTTTATTTAATTCCCTGTAATCGATGCATAGCCTTCATTTTCCATTTTTCTTTGGAACGATTACTAAGGTTGAAACCCACTGACTATCTGATATCGGATAAATGAAATTTACATTTAATAGCTTTTGCAATTCCTCCTTAACAATTTCTTTTAGATTTGAGTTCATTCTTCGTTGTGCTTGTCTAACTGGTCTTACACTTTGTTCAATGTAGATATGATGTATGCAAGTTTTAGGATCAATTCCTCTCATATCAGTGTATTCCCATGCAAAAGTAGAAGAATGTTTCTGTAATATTTCAACCAATTTATTATTTTGTAGTTCTTCCAAGCATTCATTAACATTCAAAGTTTTACCTAGAAAGATTTCTATTAAAGAATTCCCATATTTTTTCATAGAGAGCAATGTTACTTGTCTAGATGAGTGATATTCATTTCAACTATGGTCATAATGTGAGGAAGATTCATCATTTTCCAATAGATTTAAAATTTGTTCTTCGTCTCTTACTTGTTCAGTAGTAAAAACATGTTGTATATCATCTTCATCATCTATCCATTCTTCATTTTCTGTTTCTATTATTGTTCTTGCAGGAGGGTATAATGTAAATTTCTTTGTAGAATTTCCATCTGAAATAAACATGTCACCTGATCAACAACCGATGAAAGAATCAGTTGTATCTAACCAAGGTCTTCCTAGGATTAATGGATTTCCTCATAGATTATTCTAGGGTGTTAATACCATGAACTCAACAGGATATTCCCAAGAATCTAAGGATACACAAACATCCTCCAATACACCATTAGGTTTGATCACAGACTTATCTGCTAATTGTAATAGTGTTGGTGTGTATTGCAGGTTAGGAAGCCTAAGTGAGTCCATAACTTGTTTACTCATTATGTTTATGGTTGCTCCTACATCAATCATTATGTTTGGGATTTCAGTTCAATTGATGTGAATTTTTACAATGGGGCTTCCTGGATCTAAATATTTTTGAATTGTCTTTTTCCCCATCATGACGTTTGCAACTTTTCTGACTAACTGAATTCTTTTTATGTCCTTTCTTTTTCTTCCTGATCATTGAGTACTTAATTCCTTGATTGTTTTTGCAAAGATTGGTATTTCTTTTATGGCTTGTAACAAATGATTTTTGATACATACATTTCTTAATTCATCCAACATATCATAATCAGGAAATGTAATTTGTTTTTCTGCTCCTTCATCAATTTTCAACTGTTCAGGTAAAGGTGACCTAATTGATACTGAGGGTTGTTCTATGATAGGAGTATTTATTAGAACATTTTTTGTTTGATTATTTTATTTTTGGGGAGAAAGGTCTCTCCTCCTTCATATTTATTTTTATCTTTTTGAAGATTTCGTCTCGTTTCTTGAATAACAACAGGGGGTTTTCTTTGTAACACTCTTCAAGACCTTAATTGGACATTATTTAAATCTAGTGGAGTTATTACATATGTTTGAGGATTTTTCCCTTCCATGTTGTACATAGGTTGTTGTGGTATTTTATTATTAGGATTCGGAAATGCTTGAGCGAGTGGTTGATTTGGTTTTTGTGGAAATGGTAGGGAGAGATGTGGGTTTTGATTTTGAACTTGAATTTGCAGTAATTGATTAGCTTTGGGAATTTGATTAGATTGGGGTAGAAATTGCGGTGGAAGATAGGATGGTGAATATTGTTGATATTGAGCATAAGCTCCATAAGGGCTTTGCCATCCTTGATTCCAATATTATGACTGTGGTTGAGACCAAGGCTGTTGTTGAGCAGTAAAAAGGGTCTTTTAAACCTCTATTTACCGTACATTAGTTATGAATCCAGGTACGATTTGTTATCTCAAGAGTGTACTCAGTCTGAGGCAGTCACTTGTGAAGAGTAATGTTAGTAGTATAGTGCTTTTACAAAAGTAAATAAATGTTGGAAATAAACTCTAGATGTAATGGCAAGAAATTGAAATTCTTTGTAGCTAAATCATTCATTTAATAAACTGTAGCACTCATCAGTCAAGGATGTAGTAATGATAACTCTTTCCTTTGTAAACTGATGCAAATGAAAAGCAATCAAAGAGAAGATCTCCAATCTAGGAACCAAACAACAATAGTCAATGTTCACTACAATTGCAGATCGTTCTGTTCACACCAAAGCAATTACTGGAAATTATAATTCAATTAACAGAAAACAACAACTAATCTATTAAAAAGATTGAACAACAAAGCTTTAACTTACAGGAATGAATTAAGCAACAATCATAATCTAAAGGAATTGAGCAACAATATTTGACTAGGAAATGATTTGAATAGCAAACCAAGAATGGAATAGAAAGCTTAAGTAAGTCTATGAAATATTGAACAATGAACTAAATCAAATGTAAACACACAACGAACTAAATCAAATGTTAACACACAGTGAATCTATAATGACGGAATCAGTAATCTAAGTTGAGCATAATAAATATTAACCATGGTTATAAAGGAACCGTAATTGCAGTTGCAATGGAACGGTAACCCAAAAGAATAGTAACCACTATTAGAGGTAAACAATAGCTAATTAAACAACAATACAGATGTGTAAATGAACAACAACGTTATTCTGTAAACGAAAAGTAATGTTAATTTGTAAAGGAACAACAATGTTACACAGTAATGTCAATCTGTAAAGGAACAATAATGAGATTTGATTTTAGAATGAACAACATAGCATTTCATTTGCAAATGATAACCTTACTATTCAAATATGAATTAAATATAATAGAGCCAATAAATGAAATGACAAGGAACAACAGATTACTGAATGCAGCAAGTAAAATAAATCAAACCACAAATGACTTGGAATTGGAAAATAATGGTACAAAAAGTAAGTGATCCACCAGGGCCAGGCCCTTAGCCACCAGGGATGCACTGCTATAGTTACTCCAGAATCAAAGACACAACAGTAACAAAGTTTATGTACTAATCATGAAAACAGAGTTACAGTAATCGCTCTTTAAAGAGAGTCAATGATCAAAGTTCAGTTTGCAATAGCAAGTTTGATAAAACAACAATAATCCGCCCCTGGGCTAGCAGTGTTGTCCCTTTTTACAACGGCCAGGTGGAAATACCAAAGATATATATATTCTTAAGGTAGTGATCCCTCAGGATCAAAGGATCATGAGGGATCCGCCATATCATTATCCTTCAGTTATCTCTTCATCCTCTTACGCAGATATGGTGTTTCTTCTTCCTTTCCCTGGCTCATGCGCTCCAATCTGGATTGCCTCGTCTGGAAGCAGTTCCATGTCAAAGGGACAACAATTGATTTTGCCTTGTCTTTTTCTCTAAAATGGTGATCTTCCAATTTCTTCATTTTCTGCATAGAAAAAGGTAATAATTAGTCATTTTACGTTATTGATAAATCTCTTAAACTTTATCATAATCCTTCATCATATGCCCATCTGATAATGTAAAGAAGTTATGAATTGAAGGAAAAGATAACGACATGCCCTCATGAATTAAGCTTACCCTTTTTCATGCCCTCATGAAAACATTGTAATTGACATGCACGGCAGTTAGGGAATAGGCTGGAGAAGGATTCTCAGTCGGTGGTCTACAACCGTGATTACTAGTTAATATTTCAAAAATATGCCCCGTCTGACCTTTAGGAAATTCATATAAGGCTCTGTACCCTGGTGCAAGATACCAAATGACTGGACTTCGGAACCTACAGCCTAACCAAGACAGGCCTTCTCTCAAGATGATGTCACCATAGATAACCAAGCGGTCAGCAGTCAGCTTAAAATTCTCATAATTGAATGGTTCTCTATTTTGGATATTCCGATTAGAAGTTTGGTATCAGAATTTGGCTACTGCTATGGCAAGGTCTTTGATGGTTAAGAAGTATTCTACCCCTTGCTAGATGACTGTTGTGTGAATAGGCCCCAATGTCTGGATTACACCCTGAGTTCTCATTAAGCTCCTATGTTTATTCCATAATTGCAATGGGTCTCTAGGTTCACCCCTTACCCACAGATCTAATCCATTCTGTTGTCTCTGGAAGACATTGTAGGCTTTAATCCACTTTATCTGATTAACACCAAAAGAAATAAATGCCTAAAGTTGGACATCACCCACAAAAGGGCTAGGGTTCTATTATGTTTCTCCATCTAACACAAGATTGTGCAAATAAAATTCACATAACAATTGTTGCACTTTCACCCCGTAATGCTTACAACAGTTTGTGAAATCATCAATGGTTTTTATCTCTATAGGCATTCTTTCCTTGACAGGCTTAATTTTCAATTGTAAATATCTTTCCATAAAAAACAAAGCATAGTTTCTAGTGGGTGCCCTACACGCTAGAACATCAGTATACATAGAACATAAGGTATTCATTTGATTTATAACTGTGTCTAGTCTATGGGTTACCTTTTTGACTCTTTCCTCTGCCTTTCCCCATCCTTTGAAGGCCTGGCTTTCCGATGCATTGATGTTCTTTAGCTACTATTGTAACTTCTGATATTTTTCTTGAGGAACAGTTTCCTCTGTGAGTTACTCTATCGTTTGTTGGGGTTCTGCAAAATATTTTTGCAGAGTTACTATCCTTGAGTCATTATCCATCATGACAATTTTGGGCTGGAGATCTACTTGGATCTCCTTATTGCGACATCTAGTTTTTATGGTTTGAGTTTCCTTCTCACAGACCATCCGATTTGTCTAGACTTCCCTAGCACAGGCCGATGTGCTGTCCGTTTTTTCTTCTACATTTTCATTAACCAAATGTTGTTCCTTGCGATTTTGAATAATAGGTTTGAATTGAGTCCTCTTGGTCTTTTTCTTATGGGGTTTTTCCTGGGTGGTTGTACGCATTGCCCCAGAGGTTTCTTTTGAGTTCTTCCCCATTTTTAAGAATCTTATTTGTTGTCGAAGTTGCATAATTACGTTAAGAAATCTCTGTTGTTCCTTTCTCAATTTTTTTAATTTCATCTGTTTTCTTAGAAGGAACAGTCATTTCTTTTCTCAGGCCCGGGTTTTGTACTTCAGGTATTGTACCTTTGCCTTGGCCAATTTCCATGTTTCCTTCTTGGAACACCTCCTCAACCTTCTGTCGATCAAGGTTTCCAAGGGTAGAAACCCCAGTTTGTTCTACTGTTTCCTGGGAAACTTCTTTTTCTACCTCTTCTTCATCATGCAATTCTTTGGGTGTATTCTGACTAGGAACATATTCTTCTTCTTCCTCCTCCTCATCACTCTTTCCCCCAGATACACTCTTATCATGAGCAGAATGCTCCTCTTCTTCTTCCTCTTCGTCACACATTTCCTCGGATGCACTTTTATCATGAGCAAAGTGCTCCTGCGGCCCTTCTTTGATGTGGGGGTTGAGTGGCTTGTGAGGTTGGCCAAAATTTGGGCCAATTCATCTTCTTGCAGAGGGTTTTGTAGTGGACTTTCGCTGCGTTGCTCTGTTTCCTCCCCTTCTTCTTGACTGGATTGCTCCGTCTCTTCCTCTGGTTCTTCTTCTTCATTTTCCCCACCTTCAAGCTGTGGGGGTTTCTCATCTTCTGAATCATGTATTTCCATAGGCTAGCTAATGTTTCCCTAGGAATTTTCCAACATTCCTCTGCTCCTTCCCAATTTGACAAATTGTCTTTGTTTCAATGGTCTACTCAATGTGCTAGCAATATGTTTTCATTTTGGGGTTGGTAAGGCCAATTCCCCCATCTATCGAGAAAATCAATTCTTCCCAACTACTCTATTGTTGGGCAAGACTGTAAATGACTATCAATTGAATTAAACCATGATGGATTACTATTGACTCTACATGAAGAGATTTTCTCATGCTTCGGGCAACATCATGTAATAAAAAATTTAAGAACGAAAGCAAATTCACAACACATTTTTGCTTTAATACGGCTAATAATTTGAGATGGCGTGGTCTTACCACCTCTTTTCTGCCATCGCAAGTGATGTAGCTTTGGTTAATTCTCGCCAATTCTATCCAAGGCTCTCCCAGGGTTTCTAGTAGGAATCCTTTCCTTTTGACAGTAAGGTTCTTCCCTTCATCCTGGAAGATAGTTATGGCATCTCACAGTCTCACCTTTTTTAGAGTCCATATAGGTCCAACGCCTGGCAGTCCCGAAACTTCAGCAATTATGTCATCTGTGACTGATATCTGTGTCCTTCTCACCATGGAATGATTTTCTTGCAAATTCTGTAGAAACTCGATTGCCACTGTCTCGTTAGCTTGCTGTAGACGGTTAAGGTAGGCTATCCATCCTGCCCTTGCTAAGATTTCTCGTGCAGCATCAAAGACCATTAACACCTATGGCTCACTACGAATTGATCTTCCTCCCATATTGTTCACGCTTAGCACACTGTAAAAACAATAGATGATGATGGAACAACAAGCTATTCAAAATTTTAGCTCATTGTTAAGAAAACACAGAGAAGATGATGGAATAACAAGTTGTTTAGACTTTAATTCACTGCTAATTTTTGCAGAGCAAAACATGGAAATGGCATTGGAACAACAAACCATGCATATTGGGAAACGAAATACCATTAGAATTGCTATTCCCGAGTTTTGGTGAAGTCATAATACCTCCGAATAATGAGCTGACACATATGCCAGTGAATTATGGAGATCACCCGTGCCCCTTGTAATATAATAGGCCATCCTCGGCCGTCAAATAAAGGAGCATCATGCTAAACTACAATCGTACAACAGAATAAAGGAACAATGTATATATATATGACATGTTTACAAAAATGAGCAAATTACCAAAATCGAGGTGTATGATGGGAATCGCTAATAAATATGGAAATGTCGTGATGTGATGTGAAAAATGGACGATAGGACAACTGACGTGAATAAAAGTTCTTATGTAGTCATTATCCACTTTAACTGTCATGATTGATTTGTAAATGATTTTCATGTATCAAAGGTTCGAAGGGGTTATATGACATAACCTTATTTGAAATCACTATAAAGATATAAGAAGAAGGGTTTATAATGACTATTGGTGTATAAGAAATATGACTTCAATACCATCAACAAAGCTCTGTTGCCCATAGGTGTCTGTAACCTTGACAGAGTTTCTTATTTCACCCTTGGAACCATAATCCTTTGTGTATGCCTAGGAAAGTGTTGTCTGATGTTAGAATGGAGGCCATTGTGCTGGCTTGGTAACCATTCACCAGGAAGGAGTCAAAGGTGGGCAGGCCAGCTGGTGATGAGACCTCCTGTTCCAAGGACTCATTTTATTTTATTTTTCTGATGTGCCTCTTGGATCATATCCCTGGTGTGGTGGCCATAGTGGGAATGCGACTTCACTTTATTCCTTATGATCATGGTAGGCTAGATCTTGATGAGACCCCCTATCCTTCATTTGACAAATCATGTTAGTAATCATATAGATATGTATCATTTTCTTATTCTTGTTTCTTTTATATAACACTTTCCTATTTGTATACAGAGGGTGGCTCAACACTCCTTAAGAGTAGGGATGGTGGAAGAAGTTTGAACATCTCAAAAGAAAAAATATGCCCTTATTCTTATTCAATAATAATGATCAAAGAGAATTATGGGGATTTAGAAAGAACTATCATGATAAAAATAATCAATCACATTGGTATTAGTGAAAATAAAGACAAAAAAGTGACATAAATAGTTGTGTCATTTCCTCTTTTCACTTATCAATTCAAAGCAATTTCTTTTAAAGATAACGATTTTTCTTTAATTTTCTGATTTTAGTATCCTCTAGTTTTTGTATTCTTGCATAAATGTATAGCTATGCCTTAGATGACCATTGCTCACAAAAATCCTCTAAATGGTGAAGCACACATACACACAAAAAAGAAGAAAAATGCACTCAAAAAGTGTTGTTCTTTAGAAGGAACAACTACTGTTTATTTAGAGGGATAGCAAAAGAATATTTGCACAAAAAACCCATAAGCAAAAGGAAAAAACATATTCGAAACTATTGTTCCTTGAGAGGAACAATAGCTGTTTCCTTAATCGAAACAACAAATAAAGCAAGCGCAAACAAAAGATGTGGAAATGCTATTCCTTCAGAAAGGAACAGTAGAAAAAAGAAAGTGTTGTTCCTTTAGAAAGGATCAGCAAAAATGTGAATGTGTTGTTCCTTCGGAAAGGAACAACAGAAAATGAAAGTGTTATTCCTTCGGAAAGGAACAACAAAAACGCGGAAGTGCTGTTCCTTCAGAAAGGAACAACAAAACGTGAAAGTGTTGTTCCTTCGGAAAGGAACAACAAAATGTGGAAGTGTTGTTCCTTAGGAAAGGAACAACAAAACGTGAAAGTGATGTTCCTTCGGAAAGGAAAAGCAAAAAGGCAGAAATGTTGTTCCTTTTAAAAGGAACAACAAAATACAAAAGTGTTGTTCCTTCGGAAAGGAACAACAAAATGATAAAAATGTTGTTCTTTCAGAAAGGAAAAAAAAAAATGCAAAAGTGTTGTTCCTTCGAAAAAGAACATCAAAATGGCAAAACTGTTGTTCCTTCAGAAAGGAATAGCAAAATGAAAAAAGTGTTGTTCCTTCGAAAAGGAACAACAAAGCGGTGAAAGTGTTGTTCCTTCAGAAAGAAACAACAAAAAGTAAAAAAATTAGAGAAATGCAGAAATCTGTACAGAAAGTAATTTACACAAATAAAAAGGAAAAAGTTATGTACAAAATTTAAAAGCAATCAAATTACTTAGTGAATCGAAGGCGAGGAAGAGTTCTCTTCCTTAGCCAAAATTTGCATGTTAGAATCTCCCCGAAGTTGCTGGTAGAAGGATTCCCGAGTAAGCGGTTTGTAGTATAGTCGAACTCGGTGGCCATTTGCTTTAAAGGTATGTCCAGATCCGTCAATAGTAGTCAAAGTAATAGTGCCATTGTCATGCACTTTCTAGATTTCATACGGTTCCAGCCAGTGAGTCTGAAGTTTTCCCAAAAAATCCTGAAACCTGGAGTCATATAGGAGTGTCCAATCTCCTTCGTGGAAGATTTTCTTTTTGATGAGGGTGTCGTGCCATTTTTCTCTCTGTTGTTGGATTAATGTAGTATGTTGAAGAGCCGAGAGCCTCATTTCATATAGCTCGTTGATTTGTTGTAGTATATTAATCTGGGACTCATTTAAATCTAAAGCAACCTCCTGTGCTGTTCTCAACATTTGTATTTCGAACTCTATTGGAAAGATGGGTTCCTTTCCAAATACTAGCTGATATGGTGAATAACTGGTGGTGTTTCTCCACGTTTTTTGGGATGCCTATAAGGCTTCCATAAATCTTGTAGCCCAATCGCGTCTATGTGACACAATGGTTTTTGTTAATATTGCCTCGATGACTTTATTTGTGCTCTCTACTTGGCCATTTGCCTGTGGGTGATACGGAGTGGTAATATTGTGCTGAATATGATAGTTTTTTAATGTTGTAGCAATTTTATTACCTGCAAACTATGGTCCTCCATCTGTGATTATGTCTCTTAGGAGGCCATATCACACAAATATTTGGAACAAGAAATGAATGACAGAGTCCTCGGTAGCTCTTGGAGGTGCCTTTGCTTCAACCCATTTGGTAACATACTCTGGTGCTACCAAAATATGTGTTTTCTGGTTTGATGATGGTTTGATCGGACCAAAAAATCAATCGCCCAATGCTGAAATGGTTCGATTACTAGCTGTGGGTTCAAAGGCATTTCATCGGACTATCCAGGGCATCCTGCTCTTTAGCAACTGTCACAGGCTTGAACAAATTTTTTTGTGTCTTTGAAGATTGTGGGCTAGTAATACCCTGTTTGTAGAACTTTGTGGCCAGTACTTCGATCTGCAAAATGTCCACCACATGGTCCACCATGACAGGCTTTCAGAATGTCAAATATTTTGTCTTCACAGACGCATCTTCTGATGTGCATATCTGCCCCTGTATGTAATAGGTAGCCCCCAATCCAAGAAAATCGGGTACTACGTTGAACAATCTGTTTTGGTTCATTGGGGGTCAGATGCTTTGGTAATTTTCCTACTACTAAATAATTTGCAACATCAATATACTAGGGTGTCTTGATAGTAACAATGAATAAATGTTCATTTGGAAATTCATCTTCAACTACTGCTGCATCCACTAGCTTCGGAATTCATGAGAGAAAATCAGCTATAGGATTCTCTTTCCCAAGTCGATCTTTTATTGTGATGTCAAATTCCTACAATAAAATCAACCATATTGTTACTCTACCGTTTGTAATTGGTTTATTTGCTAAATATTTTATGGCAAAGTGATCTGTATATAAAACAATAGGATATCCAGTGATATAATGCCTAAATTTATTTACAGCATGTGTTACAGCTAAAAATTCTTTTTCAGTAATAGTATAATTTAGCTCAGTAGGAGACAACTTCTTGCTAATGTAATAGATTGCATATGGTTTTTTGTCTTCTTCCTGCCTAAGGACTGCTCTAATAGCTGTATCCGAAGTATCTGATGAAATTTGAAATGGCAGGTCCCAATTTGGGCCTCTGAGCACTGGGGCTGTTGACACAAGATTTTTCATATCCTCACAAGCACGATCACATTTATCTATCGAAACAAAATCAACATTCCCTGTTAGTGCGTATAGAGATGCAGCTATTTGAGAAAAATGTTCTATAAATCTCGTGTAATAACTAGAAAAATCGAGAAAACTGTGTACCTCTGTCTGTGTGGTAGGAGTAGTTATTAACAAAATTATTTGAATTTTGGCCGGATCTACCTGTATTCCAGTCACTGAGATATAATGACCTAGGATGATTCCTTCAGTCATCATCATATAGCACTTTTCATGGCTCAAGTAGAGCCTGGTAGCGATACATCATTGCAGCACCTTTTCCAATGTGTCTAGTGCTAGGTCAAAATCATCTCCGTATGGTGTGAAATCATCCATGTATACTTTGAGCCCTTCATTTATTAAATCTGAAGAGATGCTGAGGATGGCCCTTTGAAATGTGGCAGGGGCATTGCATAGGCCAAAGTGTAGGACTCTGTAGGCAAATGTTCCCCAAGGATAGGTAAAATTAGTTTTGTCTTGGTCTTCAAGGGCAATCTGAATCTGATTGTACCCACTGAAGACATCCCAGAAAGAAAAGAATTTATTTCATGCTAATGTATTTAATACCTCGTCAATGAAAGGAAGGGGAAGTGGTCTTTCTAGGTTGCTTTGTTTAAATCTCTATAATCTACACAAATCCTCTAATTTCCATTCTTCTTTGGCACCAATACTAGAGGAGAGACCCATTTGTTATCAGAGATCGGATAAATAAAGTTTACATCCAAAAGTTTTTGTAATTCAGCTTTCAAAATGTCTCTCAGGTGAGGGTTAAGCCTCCGTTGGGGTTGGCGAACAGGTCTCGCATCCTTTTCTGTATAAATGTGGTGGGTACATAGCTGGGGATCGATTCCCTTCATGTCTGGATAATCCCATGCAAAGGTTTCCTTGTATTTTCTCAGTAGTTGCACCAGCTTCTCTTCTTGTTCAGGAATCAGGTTATTATTGATGTTCAAGGTTTTCCTGGCTCAATCTCTATAGTTTTGCTATTTGAGACAGAGGTAGTGGGTATTGTCTGGTCATGAGTGTCTTTGAGAGGATCTTCTTCTAGTTCATTGTCAAATGCTGCCTCTATCATGTGACATTGTACATGAGATCTGGATTCAACTTGGTTAATGAAATTGTTAATAACATCATCCTCTGTTTGATCTTTAAAATCGAGGGCATATTTTATGGTTAATGGGGATCTAATGTTTTTGGTGAGGTATGATATAGGATGTTTGTTATTTTTTATTATTGTTACACTTGGCTGGGCTGGAGGGTATAGGGCTAGATTATTAATGTTACTCCCTCTAGTTATGGTCATACTGCCTTGTCGGCAGCCAATGTAAGCATCAGCGGTCGCAAGCCAAGGTCTGCCTAAAATTAACGGATGTCCATGAAGTCGATTTTTTGGGTTTATTATTATAAAGTCGGCAAGATATTCCCAGGAATCAAGAGATACCATGACATCATGTAGTGTAGCTTCTGGCCTAATCACTAATCGGTCAGCCAGTTCTAATAAGGTGGAAGTTGGTTCTACTGATGTAATGCCCAGTTTTTGACAAGTGGTGGTTGTTAAAATATTAATTGCAGCCCCTAAATCAACTAAGGCATTTGAAAAGGTTTGTCCATTGATTTGCACTATCACTATTGAATTTTTGCGGTCTTCATATTTGATAGGTGCCTCTCTTCTTGATAATAGATCAGATAGGGTGCCAACTACTTGGACTGTTGGGTTATTTGTTATTCTCCTCCTTGGTTTTCTTTATACATAGCTCTTTGATGGTCTTTGCATATATTGGGATATCTTGGATAGCTTAGAGGAGTGGATTTTTATGTAAAAATTCTTTAGTTCTCCCAGAATATCAAAGTCAGGACGTTTTATAGGGCGCAGTATGATTAATCATTTTGGGAATGGGGGAGAAGGTGTGGTTGCTTGGTCATGAGTCTGTTGTCTGACTACATCTTCTTCTTGTAATGATTGTTCTACGGGTAACTAATTTTCAACTTGAACCTTTTTATCTCCCTCAATTTCTATAATGCGCCTAGACCTTAATTAAAGGTCGTTGCACTCCCTTAGATTGGTTTCTAGTTCTGTTGTTTCAATTACTTGAACGGATTGAACCGGTCTGTTATTTGGGTTCGGGTTGGGTTGGGCTGGGAGTTGTGGTCTTAAGTTGGACTGGGGGTTTTGTTGTAGTGCTGGTAGTGTAGGTTGAGGGAGTGGAATGGTTCCTACTGGCTGATTCATCGATCTTTGCTAGTTTGTTTGCCAGGATTGACTCTGCAAAGTGGGAGGGGACCATTGTGTTGGATATGCATTGTTTTGCCAATATGGTGAAGCGTAGGGGAAATTTGGCCAATTAGATTGGCTTGCTTGATTCGTCCATGGTGATGATGAAGGAAATGGTTGTTGTGACCAATTTGAGAAGGGAGGTTGTTTTTGCCATGTTGTATTATATTGCTGAGCATGATATTGCGAAGGCTGGAAAGAAGAAGATGGATCGGGGAACATACCTGATTGTCGTGGCTACCATTGATGGCGTTGATTAAGTAGGTACACTGGTTCTGGTTCTTCTTCTACTTCTTTGTATACTACTTTCAAACCAGGAAGTGATGGGAACTCTCTATAGAGTGGTCTTTTGTACAAATAACGCAAACTTGAACTGCATCTAATGGGCACTCTTTGTGGCTGTGTTTCTTTCTGCATCTGGGAAAAATATTGCCAGATTTTTCTCTAATAATATCGAGTTGCATTTTTAGAGTCCCCAATATATCAGTTTTAAAATTCTCCAGTAAATTTCCGATTTTTGTGCGAGTTACTCCTTCTCCAGAGGTCTTGTTGTCCCTTGTAAACCTGTCATGTTCCATTGGTTTTAGCCTTGTGCTGGCTTGTGAGCTTCTGATAAATAAATCAATGATGTTAGAAAAATCTTCTTGATAGATGTCTCCTTTTCCAATAATATTTAGTATTTCAATCCATTGTTTCTTCATGCCTTTAATTAATGTTGTTTTTAATACATTGTCAGGTAAGGATAATGATGCATAATGAGATCTTTGAAGATTATACTGAAAACTATCAACATATTCTTCTAGTGTCTCATTAGGTCTAGCTACCATCTGAAATATTTCATCTTTTAACTCTCTAGACCTACAATAATCCTAATATTTCTTCAAGAAGTCACCTTTCATCTGATCCCAGTCATTTATAACACCTCCACCTAACCCCATAAACCACTGTAAAGCAACTCCTTTTAATGTAGAGGGAAATAGTTTCAGCTTTTGGGGATCAGTGGTATAGTCATATCGCCTGCATAGCACATCGAATTCAAACAAAAATGCATCTGGGTCTTCTGATGTTAGGCCATGGAATGTAGGGATGTGCTAGAGAGGAATTGCCTTCATAGGTGCATTAATTGCAGTATCTACAATGGGATATTGCAGTGTGGAGGTTTGGGGCGTTTGCTGGTTTTGGGCCATTTGGTCAAATATGTGCCAATAAACTTCTAGGATTTCTAGGAGTGTATTCCTAGGCTGGTTAGTCTGGGCAGGAATGGCCTTAACAACTCTTCCTTTGTCTAGGATGATGAGAGTTCCTAATGTTTGGGTGGATTTTAGCTCTTGAGGTTCTTCATTCTGGATGATTTTTACAACACTTCCCTTATCTGGGTTGCTTAATGGCTGAGCTATTCCAAGAGGGGATCTTGGTTCTTTAGTTTCCTCTTTTTCTCCTCTTCCCTTTTCAGAGATTACTAAGGTTCCCTTCTTGTAATGATTTTGGGCTAGAATTCTCAATTTCTTGAAATTATTGCTCTTCTGTTTGGCTGTGCACCTCAGAAAAGGCTATAGATGGTGATCCTGTGGCCTGAAGGGAACTAGTAGGTTATCTAGAAGCAAACTTTTTGGGTCCTGGTGAAGGCTGAGATTCTTCTTTTTTAAGGATTTCATCTATAAAGGTCGATCGACCAAGGGTCACTGGCCCCTTACCTTTATCAGGCTTGGGTAGTGGTTTAGGATTCTTTTTAGGCTTTTCCTGCTTAGTCATGCACACAAATCAAATGTTGATTTCCACCCAAAATAACAACAAATCTGCAGGAAAGTGAGTGGGGGAGCAGGGCTGTTACATGCTCCGTACGCAGGTTCTTACCTTCCATTTTTAAAACCCAATTCTCTCCTAGCAGGGACTTACACTACTCTCAAAAGAAACAAATGGCTACACTCTTCCCTGGCAACGATGCCAAAATGTTGAGGAGTAAAAAGGGTCTTTTTAACCTCTATTTACCCTACATTAATTATCAATCTAGGTATGATTTGTTATCTCAAGAGTGTACTCAGTCTGAGGCAGTCACTTGTCAAGAGTAATGCTATTAGTATAGTGCTTTTACAAAAGTAAATAAATGCTAGAAATAAACTCTAGATGTAATGGCAAGAAATTGAAATGCTTTGTAGCTAAATCATTCATTTAAGAAACTGCAACACTCATCAGTCAAGGATGCAGTAATGATAACTCTTTCCTTTGTAAAATGATGCAAATGAAAAGCAATCAAAGAGAAGATCTCCAATTTGGGAACCAAACAGCAATAGTCAATGTTCACTATAGTTGCAGATCGTTCTTTTCACACCAAAGCAATTACTGGAAATGATAATTCAATTAACAGAAAAGGGATCAACAACTAATCTATTAAACAGATCGAACAACAAAGCTTTAACTTACAGGAATGAATTAAGCAGTAATCATAATCTAAAGGAATTGAGCAGCAATCTTTGACTAGGAAATGATTTGAACAACAAGCCAAGAATGGAACAACAAGCTTAAGTAAGTCTATGAAATATTGAACAGTGAACTAAATCAAATGTAAACACATAGCGAACTAAATCAAATGTAAACACACAATGAACTAAATCAAATGTTAACACACAGTGAATCTATAATTATAGAATCAGTAATTCGAGTTTAGCATAATAAATATTAACCACAGTTATAAAGGAACTGTAATTGCAGTTGCAATGGAACGATAACCCAAATGAACAACAACCACGATTAGAGGTAAACCATACGTAATTAAACAACAATACTGACCTGTAAATGAACAGCAATGTTATTCTGTAAATGAACAGTAATGTCAATCTATAAAGGAACAACAATGTTACACAGTAATGTCAATCTTTAAAGGAACAATAATGTGATTTGATTTCAGAATGAACAGCATAAAATTTTAGTTGCAAATGATAACCTTACTATTCAAATATGAATTAAATATAACAGAGCTAGTAAATGAAATGACAATGAACAACATACTACTAAATGAAGAAAGTAAAAGAAATCAAACCAAAAACGACTTGGAATTGGAAAATAATGGTACAAAAGAAAGTGATCCACTAGGGTCGGGCCCTTAGCCACCAGGGACGTATTATTACAGTTACTCCAGAATCAAAGACGGAACAGCATCAAAGTTTATTTATTAATCATGAAAACAGAGTTACAGTAATTGCTCTTTAAAGAGAGTCGATGATCAAAGTTCAGTTTGCAACAACCAGATTGATAAAACAACAATAATTCGCCCCTGGGCTAGCAATGCTATCCCTTTTTATAGTGGCTGGGTGGAAATACCAAAGATACAGATATTCTTAAGGTAGCGATACCTCAGGATCAAAGGATCTTGAGGGATTTGCCATATCGTTATCCTTCGGTTATCTCTTCGTCCTCTTGCGTAGATATGGCATTTATTCCTCCTTTTCCTGGCTCATACGCTCCAATCTAGATTGCCTTGTCTAGATGCAGTTCCCTGTCAAAGGGACAATAGTTGGTTTTGCCTTGTCTTTTCCTCTGAAATGGAAATCTTCCATTTTCTTCATTTTTTGCATAGAAAAAGGTAATAATTAGTCATTTTACGTTACTCACAAATCTCTTAAACTTTATCATAATCCTTCATCATATGCCCATCTCATAATGTAAAGAAGTTATGAACTAAAGGAAAAGATAACGAAATAAGTGGCAAGTACATACCTTTTCTAATGCTCAACAGCTGCCAAGATGGATTCCAATTATTTTGTGAAGACTGAACAAATTGTTGTGGTCTAAAGCCTTGTGGTTGATTTGGTTGAGAAATTTGCCATGTTCTCTTGGATATAAAGTAGAGAGGGTCTACTTGTTCTGGTACTCCTTCATCATTAAATAGAGCCTTAAGACTTGATAAAGAAAGAAATTCCTTAGTATCATGATTATCTGCGCATATGACACAAGTTTCTATAGCCTTTGAATGTAAGGGACACTCTCTTAATGTGTGTTTCTTTCGACATCTAGGACAGAAAATAGATAATGCAACATTTTCAGATTTTTGTTTGTTTTGTATTTTAAGGGTGTCTATTTGTTCACTTAAACTCCCTAAAATATCTGTTTTGAAGGTATCAAGCAAGCTTCCTAATTCTACCTTACTGACTGTCCCAATTGCAAATTTATTAGTTCTTGAAAAGAGAGCATCTCTAGGACTCTTTTCAACTTGTGCTTTACCCCTTGAGATATGTACACATAAATCACAAATATCTGCAAATGGAAATTGAGAAATATCTCCTTTCTCAGTTAAGTTAAGGAGATCGATCCATTCATATTTAATAGCTTTAAGCAGGAGGGCTTTTAGTTTTTCCTCATTCAAATTGTCCATTTTTGCTCTTCTAATATTGTAGACAAATCTCTCTACTAAGTCTTCAAGATTCTCATCTTCCTTTCATGTCAATGAAGACTTCATCTTTAAGGTTACTAGGCATACAATAATCTCTATATTTTCCTAGGAAAGCCTCTTTCATTTGTTCCCATGTTCTTATATAATGTGTCCCTATACTCATGGACCGTTTTAATGTTGAATCCTTTCAGGTAGCATGGAACAATTTTGGTTTTTGAGCATCATGCAGATAGTCATATGATTTGCATAATACTTCAAATTCGAAGAGAAATGTCTCTGGGTCTTCATTTCTTTTTCCATGGAAATTAGGAAGAATCGAGGGTGATATATTCTTCATTGTGAGAGTTGTATCTTCATCGAGAATAGGAAATCCAAAAAGATCTTGGTTTCCTCTACCTCTACCCCCTCCTCTATTCCTATCTCCACCTCCTCCTCTACCTCTACCTCTACCTCCTCCAATCCTATTTTCCTCACCATTGACATTGTGTACCTCTCCTTCCCCTTCTTCAGCCATGACAGATTCTTCAGAATTAATATAGGGTTCTTCTAATTCTTCTGGTTCTTTTATCAATGGTTGTTCAAAATAAGTTTCCTATTCCTCTTCTTCACTAGGAACTTCTAATTCTTCTCCTAAAATTTGTTAACCAGTGGACGATAGAAAAAATACTCCTGTAGTTGGGGATATATAATTTTCTTCAATTACAACTTCAGTAGATGAAGTAGGTGAAGTTCTGGATTGGATTTCTAATATTGAGACTTCAGGAAGTCTTTGTCGAACTACAAATGGAATGCGGGTTTGAGTAGGTGGTGTGGAATTTCGAAATCGAGGTGAAGTGAGTGGATTTGTGGGAATTAAACTTCTTCCTCGTCCCACAAATCTAACTCTAGAGTCTCTATCCCTACGCATATAATGTTTTGAATTAATGATTTTTTTTAACTTCTATTTGTACTTCCCCGACAACAGTGCCAAAATGTTTAGCCAATTTAATGTCATTAAATTGTCAGCATAAATTATCAACCAGGGCAGCTATAGTTATGAAGCATAAGTGCACTATATGTGCTAGAAGTTATTTTATGTTGTTAAGATATCTATGTTCTTTTTAAAGTCTAAACTTAGAATTAATATGAAGATAGTATTACTGATTATATTAAAGAATTTTGCCTCAACTTAGAATTAATATGAAGATGGTATTACTGATTATATTAAAGAATAGTTCCTCAAAGTTGTTAGCTACTTATCTTAGAAATTAATTTCTATTTAATTAGTTTATGGATAGTTTAAGTGTGATTCTAAGCTTTACTCTTGTTAGAGTGTTTTTTATTTTATCTCTAAATTTAATGCTACAGCCAAGCCTAAATTACTATGTGCTAAAGAGATCTATCCTATCAGATTGTAATTGAATGATGTATGAATTTAATTGTCAAGAAAATGATTGTCACTCTTTTACTCATTCAACTTCATTCAAACAAGTCATAAATATGATAAACTAAGAAGAAACTATGCTATGCAAATGAAACCATTGAAATACACTAGGTAGAAAGCAAGGAAAATGATCGATATGTACTAGATAAAAAAACAAATGAAATAAAATAATTAAGCTAGGTATAAAGCAAACAAAATTTCTTATGCAAACAATGATTCAATTGAGAATTCCATCATACTACATTTCAAAACACAAAACAGAGCATCTACGATAAAGCAATTAAAGAAATCTATGTGCAATTGGTTAAATACCTGTACTGGACATAGGGAACCTCCACGAAATAGTCAACAATCTCCAATCAATGCAGTATGGAGAACATAAACCAAGTCTATTACTCAGAAACAAGTTTAATAAGATGTTCTTAAAATTTACATATATCGGCGCACAACCAAAACATAGAGCGGCCATTGCTTTTATAATACTTCTTTGTATCACAATATGAGAGTTTCAAGCCTATATATCTGTATTTTGATCCTATTAAATCAAACTACATCGCTAAATAATTGATTTTATATTTGGAAAAGAAAATCGATAAGATTTCGTGAAAACTAAATCACTGTCCCAGCAATAACCTTGGAGTTGACTTTGAGGTTGTTCGTGTTATCATGTGATAGTCTTGAAGGATTGGATCGAGAGAATAGGAAATAATCTATGGGGGGATCATTCGTCATCCATTCATATCCTCCTATGCTGAGCTGGAGCATCTGAACCCTGTTAACAATGGAGGTAGCTGCGAAAATCTGGATTAGCTACAAAAATAGGCCAATTCTGTAGTCGAATGCATACTTTAACAAAACAATAAGGTATATAGACAAATATGAAGAAGATGATATTTAAGTGCTTACCTTTAACAAAACCTTTTGTCTATTGCATTATTTAGGTGATAAGTATAGGTAAAAAGGAAGAAATCTGGGCAAAAAGCGTATCAAGGTAACATATTCCTTGGACTCTACAGTATTCTTTGTGGACATATCTACATATCTAGTCCTAATATTCACCTTATATAACTCTTTTGTGTACTCCCTCATAGTCACCAATATATTCCTGATATTTTTCATCTTCTTGAATAAAGTGAGTTGATAATCCATTGGCAAGAACTTGCCTCTAAGCTTCACGAACATTCTGTCCCTACTCTTAATCTTGTAGTTATTATTCCTTCTCATCTCATCCTATACACCATCCCACCATAAACATATGTGTCTCTTCAATTTTGTGAGAGAAAACTTAACTTTCTACTCCTCATCCATCTCCTTATATTCGAATAACTTATCCATATTTGTAATCCAGTCTATGCGTTCCTCTAGATTCATGCTACTATTATAAGAATATAGATCAAGATTCACCTTTTTAAAAAATCCTCAAAATACCTTCAATATTTTGGCTTCTACAGGCTCTTTAGTTTCTTCTTCCTTTGGATATTCTTCTTCTTCGTCACTTACATTTCCAGCGTCAGGTTCTCTTTGCTTGTTGGTTTCCATGGTTTCCATTCGCTCTTCCAATGTTGCGTAGCTTGCATTACCTCAGCATTAGCTACATTCCTTTTCCCTCTCTAGCCTCCTCTCGTTCCTCATCCAATTCTGTGCACAATGGTCAACTAATTGTTCCTGGAGCAGATGCAAAATCTACTTTGATACCAACTGGTGTAGGCCCTCGTTTCATAATTTTTATTTTATGGTGAGCTAGGACAAAAAATTCCCCTGTAATGTCCCAAATGTAAATTAGAACCACCGCAGTCAAGCTTTAATAATAATAATGAAAAGGGGAGGGGCTTACCATTTCTAAAAAACCACAGGGATCAAGCATTTTTTAATGGTTGTTAAGACCAATATATGTGTGTTTGTGTGTGTGTTTGATCCAAATTTAAGCAGGAACACAAGAAATTATAGATATAACCATAAATACAAAGATGCAACATAAATCACACTTCATTTCATTAATATCAAATACTAAAATATGCTTACAAACGGAATGGAAATAAGACTAGCTCAGGCGATGGTAGTTTATCTCTGAGAAGAGATGTGGCAGCTACATGCCTTTGAACTGTGTTAAAATTAGGTTCAAGGGCCTACTTATTATTGGAAAAGATGAAAAAACCCTAAAAAACCAAAACCCTAACCCCAAGAGATGTAATATTGTTATGCAGCCAACTCACAAAATAGAAGAAAAGATTGATCAACGCCTTCAAAATAAGCCTCTTCAAGGGGGCAACAATTCTTAGATGGTACAAATGACTAAACCTCTTTTCTATATATAGGAGTCTAAGGGGTCACAATATAATCAAAGTCGACATAACAATAATAATATAAGGGCACAACAATAATGATAGTGGGCCTTTATGGGGCACACTAATAACAATATGGGGACAATAGGGGCATAATAATAACAATAAGGGCTACAATGACAATAGTAATGGGGGAATCACTAGTATTATAGGGGCCTAACATGCCCCTCTCCTTAAAAAAATTGTTGTCCTCAACACTTGAGTAGTTCTGGATGTTCTTTATAAAATTCTCATCCTCCCATCTGGAATCTTCAGCGAGTAAGTTATTCCACTTGATGAGATACTCCAAAATTGATTGATTTCATAGTTGTCGAGTTCTTATTTCTATGACTGCTTCAAGTTCCAATATGATTTTTCCTTCCTCTTCATTTTCTGGAAATATTTTTTGAAATGGGAGCTTGTCACCTATAACCTTATTTAAACATGAAACATGGAAAATTGGGTGCACTCGGGAAGCTGCAGGAAGCTCCAATTTGTATGCCATAGTAACAATCTTTTGCAACACCTTGTATGGACCATAATACTTTGGTGATAATTTATTATCCTTCATAGCTTTCTTAAGGGACATTTCTTTATATGGTTGTAGCTGTAGCAATACCTAGTCACCTACATCAAAACTTCTTTCGCTATGATGTTGATCTCCTTGTTGTTTCATTCTATTCCGCGCCAAAGTGACGTTATCCTTTAAGAGTTGGAGAATTTGTTGTTGATGCTTGATGTGATCTTCCACTACTTGAACCTTAGAATTTTGTCTTAAATATTATGTGATGGATGGTGGATGATATCCATAAAGTTCCATAAATGGGGTCATTTTTTTTAGTATGGAAGGAAGTGTTATACCACCATTCAACCAGAGGAAACCATTTTACCCATTGTGTCTATTTATGAAAGACAAAGCAACAAAGATATCCTTCCAAACATTTGTTTACTATCTTAGTTTGCCCATCAGATTGAGGATGATAAGATGAGCTATGAGCTAACTGAGTATCGAGAAAAGAAAATAATTTTGTCCAAAAATTTTCAGTGCAAATGGGATCTTTGTCGCTTACTATATTTTTTGGGTTTCCATGTAGCTTTTGAATTGTTTCCATAAATGCAATAGAAACTACACATTAAATGGATGAGATAATGCACAAAAGTGTGCATACTTGGTAAGTCTATAAGCTACCACCATGATGACACCCTTTCCTTCAGACTTGGGTAAACTTATGATAAAATCCATTGAAACCTCCTCCCAACGTTGGCTTGGAATGGATAAAGGTTGTAATATACCTGGGGTCTTAATTGTTTCAAATTTATTTTGCTGGCAAACCAAACACTCTACCACAATATTTTGAATATCTGATTTATGGCCATCCCAAAAAAGTTCTTTCTTAAGCCTATGGTAAGTTTTTATAAATCATGGGTTCCCTCCTAAGGGATATGTGTGCAACTCCATCAGAATCTTTTGTTTGAGTTGGGAATTCTTACATAGGTATAAGCGATCTTTGTACCATAACAAATCATTTTTCCAGCTAAATGTATCAGATGTACTGGGACCTTGTTGTAACTTTTGAATGAGTTCTCACACTTCTTCATCATTCTTCCATTCATCCCTAGCTATGTTTATCCAATTTGGTTGGATAATAGAAATAGCACAAAGAAATGCTTCCACATCATCATCCTTTCTTGAGAGTGCATCTGCCACAACATTTTGCTTCCCTTTTTTGTAGATTATTTCAAATTCATAACCCAACATATTTGTGACCCATTTTTACTTCTCTTCTGAAGATAATATTTGTTCTAAAAAGTATTTAGGACTATCATGATCCATTTTTACATTAAAGTCTCTTCCCATTAGGTAGGGTCGCCATTTCTTAAGTGCATGTAGTATTGTCAACATTTCCTTCTCATAAATAGCTTTGTGTAAATACTTTCCTTTGATTGGACGACTTTCAAAAGAAATGGGTCTTTCTTCTTGCATTAAAACAACACCAATTCCATTTCCTGAGGCATCACATTCCATAGTAAAGGTTTTTGTGAAGTTAGGCATAGCTAAGATTGGTGCTTGGCAC
The DNA here is from genome assembly GCA_031772625.1 of Pinus tabuliformis. Lineage (NCBI taxonomy): Eukaryota > Viridiplantae > Streptophyta > Pinopsida > Pinales > Pinaceae > Pinus > Pinus tabuliformis. The sequence goes on from CM062820.1 coordinate 1,735,720,871, forward strand.
AATTCATCTTTAAGATGTTCAAAAGCCTTTGTTTCTTCTAGAGTCCATGAAAATGCATCTTTCTTCAATAATTTTGTTAGAGGTGCTACTATTCTCCCACAATTCTTAACAAAATTGCAATAATACACTGTCAACCTGAGAAACCCTCACAAATGCTTTATGGATGTGGGGATTTTCCATTCCTTAATAGTTTTAATTTTTCTAGGGTCTACGTTAAGACCTTCATGAGATACAATATGACCCAGATATTCCACCTCTTGTACTCCAAAGAAACATCTGGAGTTTTTGCATATAATTCTTTCTCCTCCAATAGTTTGAGCACCATGTCAACATGTTGAGCATGATACTTCCAAGACTTGTTGTAGGTTAGTATATCATCAAAAAGTACTAACACAAATTTTCCAAGGAAGGGTTTGAAAATGGAATTCATCAAATCTTGAAATGTAGAAGGTGCATTGGTAAGGCCAAAAGGAATGACCAAAAATTCATAATGACCCTCATGAGTTATAAATGTTGTTTTCAGAATGTCTTCAGTCTTCATTCTGATTTGATGATATCCTGAATGAAGATCCAACTTGGTGAAGTAAATTGATCCATGCAATTCATCCAATAATTCATCAATGACAGGAATAAGAAATTTATCCTTAATAGTGAGCTTGTTGAGCTCCCTATAATCTGGACACATGCACCATGATCCATCCTTCTTGTGCACCAATACTACTGGAGCAGAGAAATAATTTTCACTAGGTTTAATTATACTAGCCTTTAACATTTCTACAACCATACATTCAATTTCACTCTTTTGGGCATAAGGATATATGTAAGCCCTGATGTTTGGAGGAACACATCCTAGAATCAAATGAATAGCATGATCATGGTCATGAATAGGTGGGAGGCCTTTGGGAGTCTCAAATACCTTGGAATGATTGTCCAAGACTTTTTCGATATTTGTAGAAATAGATGATTTCAATGTGGGAACCTCTAGCAAACATAATTGTACAATTACGGCCCGTTCTTATTTCCTTAGAATATTTTTCATTTTGTTGGAGCTAGTTATCTTTCCCAGTTTCCCTGTGATACCCCTTAATTCAAATTCCTTTCCTTTTGAACGAAATTTCATGAAAGGTTCATGACAATTAAAAGCTATTGTACCCAAGGATTGTAGCCGTCAGACTCCTAGTACAACATAAGCACCACCCATTGGAATGGAAAGCATTGGGCTATTAAATACATATTCTCCCATGGATAGCTTGATATTATGGCACTATCTAGAGCAATTTATGGTTCCTCCACTTGCAACCATCACTTGACACTTTGGTGTTGGTTATAGGAAACAATTTAATTCCTTGGCTATCTTACAATGAAAAAAATTATGGGTACTTCCTGAATCAATAAACACTATTACCTTCTTCTTCTTGCTAGTCCTTCTATCTTGATAGTTTGAGGAGTGGTAATTTCAACCAATGCATTACAAGATATGGTTGGATTCATTTCTTCTTTCTCTAGGGTTTTTTCCTGGTGCATATCCTCTTATTTTGATGTTTCTTGTTCCTTTTCTTCATCCTCTTCACTATCTATGTAAAATAATTTCTTCTCAGTACACTTATTACCTTTTGCATATTTTCTATCACAACTGTAACAAAGAGCTTTTTCTCTTTTTTCTTCTAATTGTTGTGGTGTGAACCTTGTAGGTTGTGGAAGGCTATGGGAAACAACACTTCCATCTTTATAGTTGTGAGTGGTAGGCTTCTTGGTTGCCATAATTTTTATTTCCATTTTTCTTGCCAACCTGAATGCCTTCTCCGATGAATGAGGTTCCCAAATGCAAACCTCATGTTTGATGTTATCAAGGATAATTTTAGGGGCAAATGTTCGCCCTTTGGCGAAATTAAGGGGTTTTAAATTTTTAGTGGGCGAATATTTTGTATCATAGTACATTTTTACAAATCACCTCAAATAGCCCACCTTATTTTAAGGGAGAGGGTAAAAAAGGTAAATTTAGCCCTTGAAATTAGGACTTACAACCTTCCATTCACCCATTTTCAAATGGGTGTGTTTTTTAGCTTTTGAAATGTCACATAAAACACGTTATAGCGAAAATTCCATGATGACCTGTTTGGAGCAGCGAAACCCTAGAATCCAAAGCTCTGATACCAAATGTTATGCAACCAGCTCAAAAAATATAAGAAAAGATAGATCAACACCTTCAAAATAAGCATCTTCGAGGGGGAAACCCCCTTTACATTACACAAATGAATAATTCTTGGATGATACAAATGACTAAATCTCCTTTATATATATAGGAGTCTAAGGGGTCACAATATAATCGAAGTCGACATAATAATAATAATATAAGGGCACAACAATAACAATAATGGACCTCTATGGGGCACACTAATAAAAACATGGTGACAATAGGGGAATAATAATAACAATAAGTGCTACAATGAAAATAGTAATAGGGGAAAAACTAGTATTATAGGGGCCTAACAAATGACAAAAGTTTGTCTGCCCCGTTGGGGTTAGTTGGGCAGCCAACTTCCTGGGGTCATAACTTTGTCATATTGTCTCCATTTGGCATGTACGATACCTTGTTGGAAAGGTCTCTCTAAGTGATATAGGTTTTGCCTAAGGCCACTACATATGGCTATGGGCCTGCAACGGACCTAAAAAAACATTGTTTAAGGGGTCAAAACTGCCCCGGAAGGTCGAGACCCAAAACGTTGGTAAAATAGTAAATGCTGAAATAAACGAGGAAACAAATGAAACTGACTAGAGGTCTACGTGGAATAGGTGAGTGGCCACCAATATCCACCTATATCATTCCTTCCTCCTAAAGAAGCAATGGTCCCCATTATGTGCAGAGCCTACATGAGGTGAGGAAATTTATATTGAACCTGGTCCCTAGTGAGCCAATTGCCTTGGTGCAGGAGTTAACCATCTTTGACAACCCGATATAGCTGGATCTATTGCTGGCGAGTGTTCTTTCCTTGTGTGTCAATAATCCGATAATTTATTTCCTGTTCCATGCAGTCAGGGTTTAACTCCATTGGTGTGAGTTTTTCTGCAATGTCTAATGTGTCCAGCAATGGTGGGAAGTATGGTGAAGGCGGTCCATATTGAACACTGGGAGCAAGACAAGGAATGGAGGAATGTTGTGCTCAAAATCATTATCTCCCACAACCTTGTTAATGTTGTAAGGACCATATCGGAGTAGTCTGAGCTTCTGATGGGATCTGGTAAGGCTTTCTTTCTGCAAATGCAAACAGACTTTGTCGCCCACCTGAAATTTGTGTGGCACCCGATGTTAATCATGTCGCTTCTTGTACTTGGAATTGGACTTCTCTTAGATGTTGTGAACCTACAGGAAGATGTGTTGGATGATTTCAATAAATATGGTCACTTTATTAGCCTCAGACAATACATGTGTGGATTCTGTTTGCATAGTCGCATGAGACATGACAACATCAATCAAACACAATGGCTGGAATCCTAGATCCACTTGAAAGGGACTACAACCAGTTGAGCTATGGATAGCTCTATTATAATTGTGTTGCGCATATCAAATACTCTCATCCCAAGTTCGAGGATGCTTGGAGTTTTACATGTGGAGTATGTGCACTATCATCCTATTAATGACCTCCATCTGGCCACCAATTTAGGGATGAAAGGAAGTTGATTTGGTGAGATTGGGGTCTAATAGTGTCTAGAGGCTTGACCAGAATGTGCTTGGAACCTGCTATCTTGATTTAATATAATTGTCTATGGGATCACAAAATGTACCCATACTCATTCAAAGAATAGTTTGGTAGTGTCCTCTGTTATGATACTCTTATGGTAGGTTGCCAATATAGCCATCTTAGAAAATATGTCCATGACCACAAATAAACAGTCATTACCATGATTGGTAGAAGGGAGGCCCAACATATAGTCCATGGATATGGATTCCCATGACTGGTTGCGAGTAGACAGAGTAGTGTACAAGCCTTGATTCTTGATGGTTGGCTTGGCGATGGCATAGGAAGTGTAGGATCTGATATATTTCCCAATGTCTAGTAGGAGTTTGGGCCAATAAAATTACTTCTGTATTACATCCATAGTTTTCTCCACACCAAAGTTTCCTAAGAACCGATAGTATTTCACCTCCCAAATCAGCTTGGGATGCTCACTTGAAGGAACAAAAAGGTGGCCCAAGTAACATAATAATGCATATTGGAGGTGGAAATCAGGAACTTTCTTGCGAGATACTAGCATATGGTATGTCGAGGTGAACTATGGATCATTTTTGTATAGTTGCGGCCATCCAGAGGTCTCATGACCACAAGAGTTGAAAACAGTAGTCAGTGATGCAACTGGGGGCTAGTTGAGGCAGTGTGCAACATGATTGGTGCTACCCTTTTTGTATTTAATGTTCAAGTGTAATTTTTGCATATATGTAGACCACTGAATATAAGGGTAGTGATTTTGCAACTTCCCCTGTGTCTCTATAAACTAAAGAGGTCAGTGATCGGTGTGGATGACTGTATCTTCCACCAGAATGTAACGATTCCATTGTCAACAAGCGTGCATGATGGAATACATCTCTTCATCATGAGTGGGGTACTTCCGAATTATATCGAAAAATGTCTCACTATGATATGCCACTAGATGCTCGTGTTGGGTGAGGACTACACCAATAGCATAGTTTGAGGCATCTATCTTGATTTCAAATGGTTGTTATAGGTCTAGTAGTGTGATTACTGGTGCAGAGTAAAGGCAGTGCTTCAACTCAACCAAAGCCTTCTATTGGGACTCGGACCATGAAAACTTTGCTTTCACCTCAACTTTAGTAATCTAACTTAAAGGCCAAGGGATATTGGAGAATCCCAACACGAACCTCCGATAGAAATTTTCAAGGCCTAAAAAGTTGCAAAGCTCCATTATAGTGGTTGGGGCTGGCCAATCCCAAATGACATGGATCTTGGTCGGGTCCACGTGCACGCCTCACACATCTATGATGTACCCCAAGTATTAGATCGGGCTCAAGCCAAAGGTGAATTTCTCTAAGTTGGCACACTATTTGTGCTGCCAAAGGGTTTGAAGGACCTGTCGAATGTGTTGCAAGTTTTTCTCCCAACTCTTGCTGAGGATGAGGATGTCATCTAGATAAACCACTATAAACGAGTTGGTAAAGGGCCACAAGATGTCATCCATTAACATCATAAAAGTAGTTGGGGAATTTTTCAACCCAAAGGGCATAACCAACCATTTAAAAAGGCCTTCCTTGGATTTAAATTTGGTCTTCCATACATTGATGGGATCTATTGGAACCTGGTAATAACTAGACTTCAGATCGATCTTGAAGAAATACTTGGCCCCCTTGAGTTGGTCCAACAGGTCATCAATCCATGGGATTGGACACTTGTTCCTGACACTGACTTCGTTTAGTTCCTGATAATCAATGCAGAGCCTCCAGGCTCCATCCTTCTTCTGTAAAAGTACAATTGGGCTCCCACAAGGTGAGGAACTTGGTCAGATGTATCCTTTTTGCAACAAATCCTATATTTTCTGCTTGATCTCTTAATTTTCCAAAATGGAGCAGCAATATGTGATCCTGTTCGGTAGAGGTGCTCCGAGAGTCAAATTGATTGAATGCTTGACTTGAAAATGCAAGGGTACTCTTGTGGGTGAGGAGAAGATGTCCTTGTATTCTTCCATGACTGTATCCACCTCCTTCGAGGAACCCTTCCCAGGGGCCATGGATGTGGCTATGACCTTCACCTTACTTTGAGAGCGAATCAGAAAAAAAAAACAAATTTCCCAGTCTAGGAGATGACCTTACTACATTGCTTAGCAGAGATCAAAGAGATGGTGATATGTGGGGCTACCTATGGTATCCTATTTAACTTAGTACCCAAAGAAATAATAACAGAGAGAGGTCTAGACTCATATACAACATGTCACTTCCATAAGTATTGTTGTCCTAATAATACATCACAAACTCCAAGAGAAGAAATATCACATAGTACCTCATCTGTGAAGGGCTTGATGCTGTAGGCAAAGAAAAACTGTTGGGTGATGCGGATATCTCGTCCTTGGTGAAGCCACCCAATGGTTTATGGTTACAAATGTGCCATGGTCAATAGGCTTAGCGACTTCATGACCTATGCTCAAATGATGTTCTTTTGGCTCCTGTTGTTGAAAATGAATTGCAGTAGAGAACCCTTCACCCAAATTTGTGAGTGGAATAGGCGCTCCCCATCTTCTGGATCTTCAAGCTCAATCTTCTCAATCTTCAGGCTCAATCTTCTAGATCTTGGTGGTGGCCATAACGGCACAGGACACCTCGTCAATGATCTTCTTCCCTTTTTCATTCCCTTTGTGAGGTTCTTACTCAGATTTGGAACATGTGTTAGACTCAGAATCCTTTAGCTCGGACACCGGTGACTGCTTGGTCCGACACTCACTTTTGTTGTGAGTGGAACTCTTATGGATTCACACCACTTTTCCATGCCCTTCTTTTTCTTCATGGTGTTGTTCTTCGCTTGCAACTTCAGCGGGTTATCCTAGGTCGCCCCTCCTTCGATTTTCCATTTTCTCTATGGTTTGGGGGCACCTTTCCCTTGTTTCAAATTTGCATATCTGAAGTCTCGGATTTTATGTTTGAGCTTCTCCTCGATCTTGATAGCATATCGATACACCGTGCCGAGCGAGGAGATGTCAAGGAACTCCATTTAATCATGGATGTACTTATGTAGGAAGTTGCACTACTTGAGTACCGAATGTTTCTTAGAATCATTGATACCCAACTTCATGCAAAGGGTATGAAAAACATTGGTAAACTCTAGAACGTCTTGGTCCCTCCCCTGTCGCAGTGTGGTCCAGTTTATGTATTTATTCTCATAGCTCCCAACAGGGTAGTATTTCTCCGCGATGGCATCCTGGAATGAATCCCAAGTGGTTGCAGTAAAAAATAGTGAGGGTGTACTTTCATCCTTTCTCTCACATTAGGTTTCCCACCAGTCCTTAATGTAGGGGGTGGCTTTGAGAAGAGAAAAAGTAATATTTTCCCGATAGGAAAAATAATGAATAGAGAAATATCCTTCTAGCAGATTTAACCATTTATCTATGACGTCTGCATCTATTTGACCCTGAAATATGGGAATGTCAAAGTTAACTTGTACCTTAAAGGGTGCGGTGCTTCTAGAGTAGCTGCTGGAAGTAGATGTGTCACCCTTGGGAAGCCACTGAATGATCTAGGCAAATTTTTCCATCATCGTGTTCCTCTGTCACTTGAGATCTTCTTTGAGAAATATTTTGAAAGGATCTCCTAACCCCTCATCTTTCTTTTCTTCCGCCATGGGAGGCCGTCGAGATTTTTGAGGTGGTTATTACAAAGGTTCGACAAATTCAAGCCCTAAATCCTTATATCCCGACCTTGTTGGGGACATGCAAAGAAAAATAGAGAAGATCATACTACTATGATACCATTGATATGAATTTAAATAGGAGTGCAAGCAATAAAAGATATAACCTTAAAGATAGAGATGCAGTAGAAATAAAACTTCATTTCATTAATATCAAATACTGAAATATGTTTACAAATCGAATGAAAATAAGACTAGCTCTAGCAACAGTAGCTTATATATCAGAAGAGATGTGGTAGCTACATGCCTCTGAACTATGTTACAATGAGGCTCAAGGACCTATTTATTATTGAAAAACATGATAAAATCCTAAACAAGCAAAACCCTAACCCCAGAAGATGTAACACCAAGAGTTTGTGGGCCCCATTGGGGTTATTTGGGTAGCCAACTCCCTAGGGTCATAACTTGGTCTTATTATCTCCATTTGGCATGTACGATACCTTGTTGGAAAGGTCTCTCCAAGTACTACAGGTTTTTTTACAAGCCCATTCCAATGGCCATGGGCCTGTAGCGGACCTCAAAAAACACTGTTTAGGGGGTCAAAACTATTCTAGAACTTCGGGACCCCAAAAAGGGCTAAAACTAGTAAATGCTAAAATAAAGAAGGAAATAAATGAAACCGACTAGAGGTCGAGGTGGAATAGGTGGGTGGCCACAAATATTCACCTGGATCATTGTGTGTGTGTGTGTGTGCGCGCACCAACGCGGCCCTACTTATTCAGCACTTAGTGAGTGATTAAGTTTCCCTTTTCATAATAGATCGGGACTGGCTCTCGTGACCTGGGTCTCTACTCTCTTATCATGTCAGCTTCTACCCATCACCCTGGCCCTTTCAAATAATGCAGAAAGGGCCTTTTAATGAAACCTCCAGGGATATAGATTATAGGATGTGAAATTTACCTTTATTTGTAGTTTTTTCAACTAACGTCCATGACCCTTGTATAAAGTGTGCACACCCTTTTATCTCCCAGAGGAGGTAGCAACCCCTTGTGGCTACTTTTCAGTCATACACTAACGAAGAAACTCCACATTTTCTAGCTACCACATCTTTCCAATGCTTAGTCATCCCAACTACTCCTTTATGTGCTTTTCCTTTGATATTCCGGGGAAGACCTCGTGGGGAAATTTGTCACATCAGGGATACTTGTTGACAGAAAGTTGATTCTATCTCCCTGATTCTATCAAGTGATATAATCTTGTCGAAAGGAAAAAAATAACTAAATGTTCACCTCCTCCACCTATGTAATACAACCTTTCTCTATTAACTATTGTAGGCTCTCCTCTGCCGTTCTTGAAAACCCCAACTTTTGTAGTTTTAAAGTGATGATCTGACCTACCTCCATCACCATTTGCGATGATTCAAACAAATCTAGGGCATAACACAAACCCCTACAATACTGTTAATGTGTGTGTGTGTGTGTGTGTTCAATGAAATAAAATGAAACGATTACAGAAGGAAAAATTAAAATATTTGTTTGGAAAAAATCACTCTCACACTCCACACTCTCTCTTCTCTTTTATTAAATCAATTTTTATATGAATACATTACAAGTCACTCTAAATCCATGGAAATAGGAGCGAGTGAACCACTTTTGGCAAAATGAAACAAATCACAACAATTATCCAAATTTAATGAATTATATGGAAATCAGAAACAAACTCTATCCTAAGAATCCACTCGTTAAGGAACCAACTCATCTAGTAAATGATTTTAACCTCTGATTCAATTAATTTTTTTGTATTCCCTACATCGTATTAAGTTAATGATGAACCCATGGTTGACAAAATATTGGTGGATGAGTCATTATTTCTTATTAACTCTTCCAATCCATGGTGACATCCTAATTTATCTTCAAAACCAGCAGAAACCCCTTCACATGTCTCAATATGAACATTGTCAGTTGCACCATAGCACCGCAAATTACCTAATAATTGACAACACTCTCAACCATTATGGCTTTGATATCATCCTTCATTTTTACCTTACACATCTTGAGGTTAAACATGTGCTTGATGACTTCCATGTAGGGGTATGAGGTGGTCACCTCTCTAGACTTGACACAATGCAAAAAATATTACCCTTTGGTTACCTCTAGAAATATATCTTCAAATATTCTATGAACATTATCTAGAAGTGTCATTCCTAACAAATATTCTCTAAGAATATGCATGTGCATCCCATCGCCATTTTCCTTATGGTCAATGTTTTCCCCTTTGAAAAATGGAGAATCAAATTCATGGCAAGAAGGCCCTTGTATGCCAATGGTCAAAACTATGTTAGCATAACCATTAATTATTTTACAAAATGGGTTGAATACTTTCCCATCTTTTCTAATGACGAAGCCATTTCCACACTCTTTATTTTCCACCACATCATTTCTTTTTTCAACATTCCCAAAGATATCATCATCAATCATGGATCCCACTTTAAGAATCAAATGATGATTGATCTCACAAATATGTTGGGTTTTCTTCCAGATAAATACATGTCTTATTACAGATAATCCAACATGGAGGTTGATGCCATCAACCATGTCTTGAAAACATGATTAAAAAAGAAATGGGGACACACAAAAAAAAATGGAATATCATGCTCATTTCCATGCTTTAGGTATATCTATAATATATTTAACCTACTAAAATATTGAACATGAGAATGTGCTAGAAGAATAACACACTAGATGATAGAACTGAAATATTTTATTAATAGAAAAACCCTTGAGGTATGGCAATACCATACAATTATTCCTTAAGGAAGGAGATCACCCCACAAGCTAATTCTAGCCAATACAAAACCAACACTTGACATCCTTAATGGAGAGTCTCTAGCCTTTATATAGGCTTCATACATATAATATCATAATACCATACATCAAGGCTTCATGCAACTACTGCAGATTAACCACTTTATTTATTAACTATGGCCCATTTATTTATTATCCTTACATCACATTATTACCTTGAGTACCTCCCTTTGTACCCCATATTATCCCCCCAACGTATACTAGATTCCAACCCCTTAAGCATGGTTCATCCCCGAAGCATGATAAGAACACAAATAATAAGATATGCTCAAAAGAGTAGTCAACTGGTACCATACACGTGCATCCATCCATCCTAGAGAAAAGTGAACACTTTGTCTATTAGTTGCCTCGCTCGCTTGATATGGAAACTGGTTCTTGTGGTGCCCATGTGGATATGTGTTGTGGTTAGCTCACACTACCTCTTTGTGTGTCTTTGCGTTGTTACCATTCTAGTTGTTAATCATGTGCCATATTGTGGGTTGTTGTCTTGCTAGGTTGTGCAGGTGGTGATATTTTGAAACCTTGACTAATTTTGTTGTTGTCTTCAATTCGCAACCTAATGGAGCTTGAGTGTTATCGGGTTCCTTTTGTAGTACCTGCTTTTGTTTCAAGTCTTCCATTATTACTTCCACCTTGGACTCCTCATATGATATGTCAACAACTATAGAGTTTTATGCTTGGGCCTCCTTGGACTCTTCCTATTTACTAATGGAAATATCTTGCAATGTAAGTTTCTTCTTTTTATACCAAAGTTTCATGAATTTCTTTTGCACAATAATGTCGACATTACCAATTGAGTCCATCCAAAGCTATCCCAAAATCACATCCACATTATCCATATCTAAAGCATAAAGGATGGAATGTAACACATATTTATCAATGGTAACCTTCAAGTCTTTAAAGAATTGAAAATTCTCACCATAAACCTGTGTGCTTCCAACATGCTGTGTTAGAACTTGTAATCTTTTGGCCAATTAATATTGATGAGTTTTATTCTTGGGTATCCTTGGACTCTTCCTATTTACTAATGGAAATATCTTGCAATGTAAGTTTCTTCTTTTTATACCAAAGTTTCACAAATTTCTTTTGCACAATAATGTTGACATTACCAATTGAGTCCATCCAAAGCTATCCCAAAATCACATCCACATTATCCATATCTAAAGCATAAAGGATGGAATGTAACACATATTTATCAATGGTAACCTTGAAGTCTTTAAGGAATTGAGTATGCTCACCATAAACCTGTGTGCTTCGAACATGTCGTGTTAGAACTTGCAATCTTTTGACCAATTAATATTGATGAGGTTATGCTTGCAACTAGGATTGATGGAAACAATGACCTCCTCCTTTTGAATACATCCATGAACTTGTGAATTAATACTTGAAAATAAATCTTTATGACTCTCCTTATCCTTCTTCCTAGAATGAGACGACTTGTTCAAAAGGACCTTTTCAAATTCTTCATTGGAAAGTGCCTACATCTGATCACAGTTAAGTGAGTACACCTTTATGGTAGCCTCATGATTCATCTTTGAAATCAATCCATGGTCCACATCGCCAAGTTTTTGGGAATATCGACTTGTTATATTTAAGGTTTTCTTCAATAGTAGGACCATCATCTTTTCTTGTAAAAAATATCTTGCTAGAGCCCCTAAAATAGAGTAAGGGTTTTAACAAAAATGCACTTTGGGGAAAAAATTAAATGGGCACAACTCGATTAATGTAGCTCGAAATCCTTATTATGACCTATTTTCATAAATATAATGGTCATTCTGCATCTATCTAGGTGGTTGCATGATCTAGGCACTCTAAAAACTCATATTTGCATTGCAGTTGTCTCAATGTCACAAACAAATGAAAAAAAGAGCAGATTTTAAATTCGACTGATTTTGTTTTTTGAATTGGGTGATTTATCAAAAGGAGCTTAGATATGCAATTATTTTCTTGAAATTTTGTATAAAAATATTCAGAAAATTAATGGATAGTTGTCATCCACAAATTTCCATCAAAAACTTTTATGCAAAATGGTTGATTTTAAATTAGCGATATCTCCCTCATCTGGATTTTGATAGAATATTAGATATGCAATTGTTTTCTTGAAATACTACACAAATATATATGAAAATAATTAGAGAGTCATCATCTACAAATTTCTCTTAGAAAACATTTTGCAAAGCAACTAATTTTAAATCAGCAATATCTCCTCCATATGGGCTCTGATTGAGACGATTTTTTTTTGTGAAATGGGGTATTTTTCACAAGGAATTTAGCTATGTAATTTTTTTGAAAAAAAATTCACCAAAATTTTCAAATATGATCTATAAATCATTGCTCACTATTTTACCCAAAAAAATCTTGTAAAAAAGGGAAAAAAAAAACATTATCCCCACTTTGACCAAGAAAGCACTTTGATACAACTTGTAGTAGATATGACATGCTAAAATATTGAACATAAGATATTCTAGAAGAATAACACACTAGATGATAGAACTAAAATATTTGATTAAGGGAGAAACCCTTGAGGTAGGGCAACACCATACAATTACGAGGGGGAATGGTGGTGGGGGTGCCCGGGGCAGGCGGATGGTGTAGAGCACCGGTGGGTGTGGTGGGGCGCCATTACATATATATTTTTTTGTACTTATTAAAAAGAATAGACATTTCATATAATACATATATAGTTAATTTTGGAATGTTTTATTCGTGATTTACTTTTTTTACACTAGAATGTTAATGCATGCCCTTTTAGAATGTGAGGGGCGGTGGATGGGGTGATTGTTGATCATACAAATAAAAAATTTATGATATATTTTCGTTGTTAATTTAAGTTAATATGTTTTTATTATTTACTGATTTATGTGTTTCTATTTTTCAGGAAAATGGCATCAAAGAAAATTTCAGTGAATCTTTCTGGACCAAAGACTCTTAAAGGTGCATCTTCAAGAAACAATGGTGAACAAACTCCACCTGAGCTCATGACTACAAATCTTTCAAGTGCCTCAATTGATAAGAAGATGATTTCAGACTGGAAGAATTCGAAAGAGGTGAAATTTCCATCAAGAATTTGGTATGTGAAAGAAAGAGAAAGCACAAATGTGAATATATATCTATATATCAATATATCGAATGATAATGGAATTTTTGAGGTCATGGGAAGAGTCATAGATATGTGTTCGGTACCGGACACTGAAGTTGTTTACGTACTTACAAAAGCTCCCAAGTCACATGAAAGGGTTAAATACCAACTATCATATTCATTGTATGACACGAGAGAGGTATCTACAAAGTTGTGTAATCAAATCGTAAATGAGATGACACAAAACATCGTAAGTATTGTTATTTATATTTGTATTTTGCGTTCTTGAAAGTGTCTCGCTATATTTTTTAACTTTGTTTTTTATTGACATATGATATTTTGTTTGGCAGAATTTTGTTGAAAGTTGTTCAATTAGGTTGGGAGGCATTCATTTCATAGAGCATGATATCATGAAAGTTGTCAGCAGTTTTTACTCAGTGTCAGAAGAAGATATGGAAAATAAGCAAAATGTAGTAATTGATAATGCTACAAAACTACATCCAAGAATCAGAAAAAAAGGCCTCTGGTGGATAGATCTAGCAAGGGTAAACAAGTTACTTTTGAGAACGATGAAGTTGAAATTGAATATGAAGCATATGTTTCCATTACTAAAGATGACATTGGAACTGAGAAGAGCCATAAAAAACCAAAAGTAACAATGCCCAAGAATAACTCGGTTGGGAATGTTATGACCAAGAAAGGTAAAGTTGAAGATTTTGAAGCAGTCATTACCAGCAGTCAAGAACCTAGTGAAACTTCAAAAGAAAGAAGAGAAATAATTACACCAGGAGCTGATTTAGAGGATGGCATTATCAAAACAAAACAAAATTTCATTCGAGAGAATTTAACAAAGAGAAACTTAATTGGTGGTGGTCGCACATTTCAACTTAATGTCAGGAAAACCAATAAAGCAAGTGAAGGACAATGTCAATATCAAGTTAGAAAGCCACATCATCTGCATGTTCACAACTTGAAGACATTGATGAGGTACAATCCATATGCTCATGTGGTTAGTTATGTGCTTCTTGTTGATCCACTTCAAGTTCCCAACAAAGAAGCATTTGATAAGTCAAAATGTTTTGAATACAATTATTATGTGCTTGGGGGGAACCATTCTGTAGAAGCTCAAAAACAATTGATGGAGGAATATCCTAATAACCCACGTTTTGAAACAATGAAATGTACCATTTACGCTGGTTTATCAGATACAGAAGCAAAGTTATTGGCATGGGATCATAATTCAGATAATGAATATAGGATGTCTATCACTTTCATCCAAAGGGTTAGATTTATTCATAGTGAATTTGAAGAAAAATGTGGTGGGGATAGGATAAATGTTACTACAGATTTCCGAAAGGAACGTTGTGTGGAAATAGGACATAAAATTGAAGAGAAAACCAATTCAAAAGGTGGAAAAGGCAACAAACATAGTGATTTATTCAGAGGTGTTGTTAACATTTTCCAATTGGCATTTAGAACTGGAGATGTTTGGAGGTTGATTGATGAGATTTTTAGCATGTGGGAAGACATTGCCATTAAAAACCAGAAGGTCAAAAAGTCTAAGCCATTGATATGTGGCAACAGTAAATTAGCTCCTGAAATGAAGCATCTTCCAGACGATATGACTATCACACCTCAGAGGGCGATGCAAGGAGTGAAAGATGAAAAAATTGTCAAAACAATATTATCTCGTGTGAGGTCAGGGGAATTATCATTGGAGGAAATGTCTAAAGAATTTCAAAAGTAAGTTTGTTGAAATATTTTTATTTATTTCTAGATTATAATTATATTTTAAATAAAACATGTTGTTCTTGGTAGTATTTGTTATACATATCATTATATTAACATTTTGTTACTTTATCTATGCAGTCACAAAGTTTATATGAAAATTCAAGAACAAATGGTTAGATTGTTGAATGAAGATAGTTGGGATGATGTTGTACGCAACTATCCAGATTCAAGTTATACATCAACATTAAAAGCTTTTTATCTTGCATTTAAAAAGGTATCTTGATTTATACATTCATTTTTATTCACCTGTGTACTATTTTTAATTTATAACTTACACATATATTTGTTTATTTTATAAAATATGAGGAAGGATGATAATGGAGCGCCAGATAGTTTCAAAACCTTTATTGAAAAAATAAAGATTGAAAGACTGAAGAAGCAACGTATTAAGAATGTTCAACTTGATCCAACTCTTAATCATTTCATTTGGAACGGGCTAGACACTATTCAATATCAAGTAATACAAGGTGACTGTGAAGACATTGCTAAACTCATACCTAAAAGGGTTTATGCCCTGGTCATTGCAGATATTCCCCATGGTTTCAATATTTCAAACATTGACTATGATAGTGACCCTTATACTTATCAAGCTCTTAGTAAAGTGGTTGCGGGATTTGTAGAAGTCACGTCATCACCATTATGGAGATTTGTGACATTTCATTCAGACACACAATTAGCAATGATATTGTCAAGCTTCAAGGGGAAAACAAATTCAAGGATGCAACTTACATGGTAAGATGTTTAAAATTTATATTTGATTAATGTTGAAAAATTTATTTATGTACAAGTTAATTGAACTTTTACTATTTCATGTTACAGGAAAAAGTCAAATCTTCTTAACAATGAAGATCAACAATTCATAAATGATTGTAATTTCATTCATATTGATGGTTGGGCAAAAGATGATAGCCATATGTCTATGATTTTTAATCGGGTAGACGGAAAGAGTCATAGCCAAATACTAACTTATGACGTTGTTGTGAGAAAACTAACATATGAAGACAAAGAAGCAAAAGGAGAGATAGTTAACATTTATCAAAAACTACAATTATTGATTAACTATCTTATAGACATTTGTTCAAATGAAGGAGATTGGGTTCTGGATTTATTTTCTGGCTCAGGTAAGTTTTATTATATGGAATTGAATTTCAATATGTTATTTTTTTAATTAATATGTCATTGTACTAATTTAATTCATTATTTCTTTTGTTCTTGATAATTAGGTACAACACTAGCATGTTGCCTTCAAAAAGGAAGAAATTGCATTGCAATTGAAAAAGATCCAGTACAGTGCAATTTCATTCAACAAAGAATTAATTCTCTTCAATTTCTTCTAGATGCAATGCAAGAAATTGGGTTAAAGAAAGGGGACTTTAGTGAATCACGTGTGGAAAAAAAGGCAAAGGAACCCCAACCACCATTACATGGAATGTTTGGAAAGACATACATTGGGAGATTCGCAGACATCAAAGACCCATTAGAAGAGGAAAATGAGTAAAAGGAAATAGAAAATATTGTGGAAGAAGACAATGATGAAACTCTAGAGGACGAAGAGTTTGGATTACGTGACATTGTTGATTAAATTTAAGTTATGCTTGTAAATCAAGCTTTGCAATGTTTTGACTTTGACATTTTATGAGAAGAATAAACACTCAATTAGGGTTGTTATACATTCAATATTTGTAATATGTGATTTTTGCATTGATTTTTAAGTTAATCATTATTTTTTGAAAAAAAAAATGATTATTGTTATTTTTTTGACATGAAATTCATAAAAAAAGCTATTATTTAACCATTTTTAGTTAAAATTATCATATAAAAATTGTGATTTTGACATGTCAATTCTAGCAAAAAATTATCAAAACGTGTAGTTTTTTAGTTATATTTATGTTAAAAATGGTTCTTTTTATGTCCATTGTTAAAAAATATTGTTTTTTAGAAACAATTATTTCATGTGGATTGAAAAATTAATTAAGAATGTATAAATATCTAGAATATCGAAAATTCTAAATATCGACCTTCTAGTTTAAAAATGAAAAACAATAAAAACCTCACGAAAAAAAAAAAAATTTAAAATTAAAATAAAAAACAAGAAAATGTGAAGAAAACGACCACTTCAAAAATTATCAAATTGACAAAATAATTATTTACATTTTATACATTAAAAAATTTAAAGCCAAAAAACAGGGCTTTTAAAAAAAGGGTGTGATGCAGAATACTCACTTTTTTAAATCAGCATGAAAATCACTACCATTCTAAAACGTGATGTACATAAAAAAAATAAAGTGCCAAAAACTATTCTCTAAAAAAAACATGTGCATTCTGCATCACCCCTTTTCAAAATCAGGTCACTTTTTTGCTATCTCTACGAAACAGGTAACAGTATCAGTTCCCGTTTCAAAGTTTACATTGTTAAATCTTGATGTCAAGTGAAATGCTTTATCATGAGGATCCGAGGTTTCGAACTGGAAGGTGACCTTCATAAGTTACAATACAATACATCATCATAATATAATTTTCATGATCTAGCTGAGGTAGGCATTCCCATGCTCAAATTTATAAATTCATTTCATGTACATAAATTAGATAGTCATCGGCAGATGCATATTGGTGATTCTTCAGATGTAGAGCCATCATCCTTGGTTTGGATGACTATCTATGCAGCGCCTTTGTACATTTGATGTTTTTATATCCCTCGCAGCCCGGATGGATGGAACTAGATCCGAGGTCTTCAAACTCGTTCAATCTTCACCGATGTACAAGTCAATCCATGTGAAGAGATGTTCTGAAGTCGAACATGGAAAGACATCACCTGATTACCAGCCAATAATGTGAGTTGTTAATAGGCGCGAGAGGAATCACCGATAATGATAATAACCCTCAAGATGCTATTGTACAATTCACGTGGTGTGAATATATGATCTAATGTCGAACACCACACAATCTTTCGTTCGAAGGCCATTGATGTCAACCTGTCGCCGGAAATGAGAAACTTGCCATTGATGCATGAAATCATCAAAGCACTGAAAGGGGTGTTTCTAAGTCAACTTCTTGGATAATGAGTTGATATCGAAAGAAGTGACTCATCATAGGAGGGCCTTAATGTATCCCACATCTACAACACGAAATGAAGAAAATGATTTCTGGAGGTGAAAACGATCTGATGACACAAGGTACAGGAATGGTGGTCACGAAGAATGAAGGTTGGAGGTATTGCAGTGGATGAGGCATTAACTGGATTGTGGTTTCTCAACTGAATGACTTCTCTTGAACATGTCGGCGACACTGAGATGGATTGGTAGTGTTAACCCCAAAATATGGATGGTGTGAAAGACCAATGGTGAGATGACTGGTGAACGAAAAAACCCAACCCGACTCAATAATGGTGATGGAGTGAAAGTGTCATGTTCAAGATCGACCTGCTACCATAAGTTCTTCAAGTTTTTCGTCTCTTTCCCTAGTCATTGCTAACTAGTACCTCTTTATTTTTGTCAAGCTTGAGGAGGATAACATATGCTTATTCTATAATTTTCCCTTCGGGAAAACCTGTCGCTATGTTTTAACGAGTCTGGTGACAATGAAACTCGGTCTTGTCTAGAATGGACAAGTTTGTCGCTATTGTTTTAATGAGTTTAAAGACAAGGATAACTCAGTCCTTTTCATGTTTAGAGAGTTTGAAAAGGGACGAAAAGAAAACTCCAGAAGTTCTTTTTCTTACATTAATCCCTCAAGTCCGAAAAAGGATAAAATAATACAAAAGGGGTGACATTTCCAATCACTTTAATGAGCCGAAAAATACAAGTTCTCGAACTTTTTCGTGAGATAATCCCTCGGGTCCGAAAAAGGATAAAATAATACGAGATGGATGACATTTCCAATCACTTTAACGAGTTGGAAAGGCTAATTGCTTGACAATCTTTTCATATTTAACGGGTCTAAAAGGGGTTTAAAGGAGACTCGATTTTGAGGAACCAGTGATGTCTAGGGTAGCAATTGGTTCTGATGAATTTGGAACTTCTCAAAACATGGTGAATTCTATGAAGAGGCTGGCTAATAAGACCACTCATCACAACTATTCCTCAAAAGGGTAAGCAACCAAGTGAGAGCGTATGATCAGTCAAAGGGATGGAGGTGATGAGAGTTACACAACCAAGGTTCAAAAGGCTGATAAAATGGCAATCACAAAGGTTATTTAGTTGAAGGTGGGTTCATTTTTTGACAAGCTTGAACCATGGGGGAACTATGCTTGGTTGCAGTTTTTTATTTTTTATATAAGCTTGAAATGACAAAACTAAAAATTGAAAAAAAGGCAAAACTAAAAATTGAAAATGAAAATTGAAAAAAGGAAATGAGAATGGTTTGCATGCCCCTAGTATGATGAAAAGGAGAGTCTCATGTAACCATATGGAAATCACTATGGTTAGGTAAGACAGTTTCATCCAGAATAGACAAAACACCTCCTTGGCTTCATCCAGAATAAACAAAGGTGAATGGTGTGTCAAACCAATCACATAACCTACAAGGAGACTTATCTTTACAACTAGGTGCATCCAGAATAGACAAGGGTGCATGCCCCCTAAGCTTCATTACATTCACCAGATTACTCCTGGCTATCAGGTGGATGGAATGAAGGTTCTTTTATGAGATCAAGTGAAAGACCCAACTGGTATTTTACGAGATCTAATAAGAGACTCGACTTTGAACTTGGGACCTTGCTTCATTTTTAAATGAGCTTGACACAAGACAAGGAATTATGCTCACATCCTTGGTTTCATTTTTTAACGAGGTTGACACGAGACAACAAACTATCCTCGAAACCTTATTCAGAACTCATAAGCGGTCATGAAGGAGAGGTCTAGTTCCGATTCCCCCAGTACATAATGTACAACATCACTGAATTGATCATTAGTCAATGTAGGTATGGAATAGGTTGCCACATAATTAACCCGTGGCGGGGATGATACCATTGGTACAAAAGGACCATTTAGGGAAGATGGTTGACTAGGAGCCATATTTGGACCGAGAAATGAAAGCTAGTCAACGGTGAAAATCCTGCCTTCATGTGGGAAACAAATCATTGGAAAGAGTGTTGAAACAATAGCTCCCATGTGATAAACATAGTCATGCCCAAGAAGTAAATTGTAATCTAAAGGTCCTGGGACTACCATCACATTCAGATAAATGGTTTTTCCTCCCAAATTGATAGGTAACTGAGGAAGGATCCCTAATGGTTGACTGGTTCCTTTGTTAAAGTCCAATAGATTCTATGTAACAGGCGCAAGCGGGGGAGAAATGAGCACATTCCAAGTAGTTGAGGAAAGGATACTCACTGATGCACCTTCATCTATAATAGTTCCAGATACAACCATTTTTCAAACTTGTACTATGATCTGGAAAGGCACATAAGAAGGAAGGCGGGATCCTGCCAGTCGATTCCAATCAAAAGAAGTGACTAGACTACTTGGAGGGGGTGCTATAGAAATGGGAGAATTAACCCCTTGAGTTACAAGAAGTGGAGGATTTTCCTCCTATCTTGATGGAATAGGTGAATTTCCCCCAAGCTCGTTAGAATCTAGAGTAACAAAAAGAACTTGAGCGGTATCCTTTTCACTCTCTTAGGGAAATGTATGACTATCTGAAGGTGAAATTGGGTCAATTTTTACCTCGACCTGTTGGCATTGGTTGGGTGTAGACTCATAAGATTCAATTTCAGAGAGAGTGGTTTCGATCGATGGTTGATTTAAGTCAGTCGTCTTTTCAACTAGTGAAGGACTTAGGGAGAGTTTCTTGTAACAAGATGGGAGTCGTTGCGTTGAAGCGGGAAAGTTATCCAACACTCTTTTGGCTTCATCCAAAAAGGGACAATGCTGAAGGGAATGGTTACTTTTTCTAGGAAAACTAGTGTCTTTTCGATCTACTAGTCCCACTAGGATTGGCAGCTATCCTAGAAAAAAATAATCAAAGAAATTTTCGATTTCCTTTATGTATGATAGATAAGAGAGAAGCAAAGGTGCCAACCTAGATCTTTCACTTGACTCCTTGCTTGATTTCTCTCCCCTTGATAGAGCTTGCAACTCCTGTCCTACTTGTCCCGCTTAGAGAATACCTATAGAAACAAAGTAACAAAACACCATCAAAGCATCTCGATCTATTATATCATAAATAATGCAGAGTAAAAAATACATTGAACATACAAGGGCATCCACAAATAACAAGATTCACAAGTACAAAATTATATGGAGGAAAACTCAAAGAACTTTATTAATAATAGAAGAGAGGATTACAACCCAACTGTCTGATCCAGCATCATCCTCCCAGCATCAAAGTCCTCTTCACCTCATGAAATGTAAGATCACCCAACAATACAATGTTCTCTCTCAAAGACAAACTATCAACACTTCCTTAAAGATTACAAAATTCCAGCCTCCAGATCTCTCAGATGATGGATCCATTTATAGATGTCTACAAGGGTGTGAGTCATCTCTGGGTTTTTGATTAGTGTCATTCCACTTGTAGTTCTTGGTTCCACTTGGAGATTTCTTGGATCTCTTACTCATACTTGGGCGAATTCAAAGAGGTAAGTGTCATAGGAGAAGTTTCTAGAAGATTCCATGACTATCCACTTAGCAAACTGTCTCAGACATTTGTCCATTCTCGCTCATCGCACCCCACATAAGGCCTCTTTAGTATGCATCACACCTAGTTAGTGTAGGAGTCAGTATGCATCGCGCCTTGACAGTGTAGCAGTCAGTATGGTCCAGTTTTGGCCAGTTCTTAGTTGTTTTTGAGGTGGAAGTTCTTGGGAATGATGTAATCAGTTGACCATGATCCTTTAGGGTATGAAACAACACTTTTCGGGGTTAAAGAGCCCTTGGTTTATTAACATAGAAAATTTCGGTTGTAGTGCCCAAATATGTCTATAACATTTGCGCCCAAAAGCATGAAGTCGTAAATCTTTAGATGTCGGGTGAAATGCTTTATCATGAGGATCTGAGGTATACAAACTGGAAGGTGACCTGTATAAACAATACAATACATCATCACAATATAATTTTCCATGGTCTAGCTAAGGCGAGCATTCCCATGCTCAGCTTTATAAATTCATTTTCATGTACATAGAGCAGATAATCGTCTACAGTTGCAAACTGGTGATTCTTTATATGTAGAGTCATCATCCCTTAGCTTGGATGATCATCTGCACAGCTTCTTTGTACATTTGATGTCTTTGTATTCCTGAATATATCACAGACTAGATTGATGAAACTAGATCCGAGGTCTTCAAACTCGTTCAATCTTCACCCGATGTACAAGTCGATCCATGTGAAAAGATGTCATGAAGTCGAACATGGAAAGACATCGCCTGATTACCAGCCAATAATGTAAGCTGTTAACAGGCACAAGAGGAATCACCGATAATGATAATGACCCTCAAGGTAGTACAGTACAATTTACGTGTTGTGAATATATGATCCGATGTTGAACACCATGCAAAATCTCTTGGTTGAAGGCCATTTATGTAAACCTATCGCCAGAAGTGAGAAACTTGCCATTGAGGCATGCAAGCTTCAAAGTATTAAAAGGGTTGTTTCTAAGTCAACCTCTTGGATAATGACCTGATGTCGAAAAGAAGTGACCCGTCGTAAGAGGGCCTTAATGTATTCCACATCAACAACACGAAATGAAGAAAATGATTTTTTGGAGGTGACAACGATCTGATGATACAAGGTTCAGGAATGGCGGTCCTGAAAAATGGAGGGTGAAGGTATTGCAGTGGATAAAGCATTAACTGGATGGTGAATTCTCTGAATGACTTCTCTTGAACATACCAATGACACTGAGATGGATTGGTGGCATTAACCCCATAAGATGGATGGTATGGTGGACCAACGATGATATGACCAGTGAACGGAATAACCCAACTCGACTCAATGATGGTGATGGAGTGAAAGTGTCATGTTCAAGAGCAACCTACTACCAATAAAATTATTTAAGTTTTCTTCTGTTTTTCCCCAGTCATTGTTGACCAGTACCTATTTATTTTTTTCAAGCTTGAGGAGGATAACATATGCTTGTTCTATAATTTTCCCTTCGGGCAAACCTATCACTATGTTTTAGCGAGCCTAGTGATAGTGAAACTCGTTCTTGTCTGGGCAGACAAGTTTTTCGCTATTGTTTTAATGAGTTTAATGACAAGGATAACTCAGTCCTTTTCATGTTTAGAGAGTTTGAAAATGGATGAAAAGGAAACTCTAATGGTCATTTTTTGTAGCATAATCCCTTAAGTCCGAAAAAATATAAAATAATACGTAAGGGATGATTTTTCGATTGCTTTAGTGAGCCAAAAAAACAAGCGCTCGATCTTTTTGTGGGATAATCCCTCAAGTCCAAAAGATTAAAATATGTAGGAGGGATGGCACTTCCAGTTACTTTAGTGAGCTGGAGAGGCCAATTGCTCGACAATCTTTTCATATCTAATGAGTCTAAAAAGAGTTTAAAGTGGACTCGTTTTTTTTTAGGAACAAGTGGTGTTTAGGGTAGCAAATGGTTCAGGGGGAGCTTGGAACTTCTCAGAACATGGTGATGTGAAGAGGGTGGCTAACAGGACCACTCGTCACTGCTATTCCTCAAAAGGGTAAACAATCAAGTGGAAGCATATAATTGGCCAAAAAAATGGAGGTGATGGCAGGAACACAACCAAGGCTCAAAAGGCTAACATTATGGCAATCACCAAAGTTATTTACCAAAGGTCGGTTTATTCTTTAATGAACTTGAACTCTGGGGGAACATATGTGTTGAAAATGCAACAAGATGATGGAGCTTAGTGAAAAGAAGTCGCCTTCACTAAGTGGGCCCGCAGGCTATTTTTGGCGCAAAGTCTATTTTTAGACTATGTCTATTTTTAGACATATGGATCATGGTTTATGAGTTGCAGGATGCTATTTATGGATGATTGGTCATGTTGGTAAAAATAGATGGACCTCTAGTTTTAGACATATGGGCGGAGTCCATTTTTAGACTACCAGTCAAAAAATAAAATAGTCGAATATTATTAGCTCTTAATAATATTTGGACTATAAACATTATCTTATCCTCTTACAGCACTTCAATTCGAGCTATAGATGTGGCACATGCAACTGCCAGAAGGAAATACGCTTTTCCTATGGGTTAGTTAAGCTATTGCATGATGGACTTCAGTTAGAACTCAAGTGATTGAGATTGGTGGAGTTGATTGAGGAGTTGATGGAGTTGTGTTCAGTTTGACTTAGTTGAACTAGTTGTATTTAGTCTAACTGCCAAATACACTAGTGATGAGTGATGTGAATTAATTATTAATTAATTCACTAATTATTAACTCATAAATCAACTAAAGAATACATCAGTTAACTCAGTGCATGGACAGTTCAGTGGAGACAAGTGTTAGAGGTGGGTGAAAGGGTGAGACTACTATCAATTGTGACTATAGTTGTGCATGAGATTTGCACAATCATTGATTGAGATTGCCAATGAGGATTACGCAGTACAAGCCAAGGGCATTCGAACTTGGATCTGATCTATTCTCAACTTGGATTGCGCAATAGAGGCAAGCAAACAGTGGAGGAGATTTGAACCCGTGACTTGTTCAGATCTGAGCTAGTTTGTGTGTAGTATGTGTAGATAGTACTGAGTACTGGTGAGGAGTATTGTACTATGTATTGTTACATGTTCTCTATCATTATAATATACAGATAGTTGGGGGTTTTCAGCTTTATGCTTTCCCCCTTACATACTATGTTGATATGTGTGATTGATGTTTCAATGTGCGCATGCGATTGTTTTTTTAATTCCGCAAATTAATGATCAATGGTAGAGGAGGTTATGTATTATGCATGCATTCCACAAATAGTGTATAATTAGGATAATCTCTGTGAATAAGTGTTATATTATTCAAATATCGACATGGTATCAGAGCGAAGTTGATCATCAGATCTATTATTCAGAAAGTGATTACATTTTTATTTCTTCAGGCAGAGTCTGTAATCGGGCCAGGTAGCCTTTGGATTCATCCTTCTTTTAGAAAGTGAGATATCTGGTAAATGCCCATACAATCAATCTCTGTACGAGAAATACTTTGTTCTCATGAATTTTAGATCAGAAGCAGTTGAGTTTTGAGCTGGTGGAATTCGAATTTGTAGCAGTGTTTTCTTGGTGTCGAAGTTGAAATGTATTTCAATGGATTGCAATTGGAGTATGCCCTTGAAGGTAGCTCAAATTATATTACATGGAAAGACAGGGTGGAGGCGGTGTTAGATGACAATGGGTTGAAGGATTTCATAGAGGCTAAGGTCCCAAAGCCTACTGATGCTACTCAAGTTGAGGCTTGGCAAAATAAGACAACAAAGTGTCGAAGGATTTTGTTGGAGGGCGTGAAGGATCACATTGTATCCAGCCTGCATGGAAAGGATTCTCCATACTTGATGTGGAAAGCGTTGACAGATTTATTCCAAAGAAAGAGAAACTAGAGGAAGTTGGTGCTCAAGGATAAACTCAAAAACATTAAGTGTGAGAAAGGAGACAGTATGCCCAAGTATCTCATGAAGTTCACCCAATGCTGGGATGAGCTAGGAAGTGTGGGGGTGAGTGTCGATGATGAGGACTTGGTGAGCTTGGCTCTCCTTGGTCTTCCAAAGAGTTGGCATTCCTATTCGGACTCTGTCAATGGTCGGGAGAAATTTCCAGGATGGGAGAGACTTTGGTCTGATCTTGTGCAAGAGGAGATCAGGCGAAATACCAGGGACGGATCTTCATCAAAGGCATCTGAAGAAGAAAAATGCGCTTTGGCTGCCAAAGCAAAGAAGGGGAAGAACAAGAAAGCTTCTCGTTCCGGTGCGAAATGCAAGAAGCAGGACATGTCCAAGGGGAAGTGCTTTCACTGTCACCAGCACAGACATTATGCCACAAATTGTCCGCGGAAGAAGAAAAATAAGCAAGTTGCTAGATTTGCAGCGGGAGAGGCCTTAGCCTCGCAGTTTGAGCTGGATTTTTCACTGATTGGATGCTTGGTATGAAGTGTGATGGGATTGGTATGGTTTTTGGAAAGTGGTGTGTATTTTCACATGACAGGAGATCGAGATTTTTTTTCTGATCTGGATGAGAAAGATCTTGGAGTGCACATCGAGATGGGCGATGATGGTATATACAATGTGACGGTATCGGTACCATTTCCTTTGAGAGGGAGTCTATTAAACCCTTCTTATTGAATGAAGTGATGCATGTTCCAAGATTGAAGAAGAATCTTATCTCTGTGGCGCTGTTAGAAGACAAGGGATATGATGTTGTCTTCAGCGAGGGAAAGGCTTTCCTGTGCAGTAAGACAACTGGAGAAACCCAGAAGATAGGGGTTTGAGTCAAGAACCTTTATCAATTGCATGTATATGGCTACGCAGAAATGGCATGCAAGGTAAAAGGATTGGTGAGTCGGGATGATGGCGAGTTGTGGCACCGGAGATTGGGCCACCTTCACCATGGAGCCTTCAAGATACTGCAACAGATTTCTACTGGGATTTCTAAAGGAATTCTTGCACAGTCAGATCAGTGCAAGGGGTGTACTTTGGGAAAATTTGTGAAAGATACTGTTAGCGCTTGAAATTTCACCTCAGGCTGAGAAAGGTAAACCTCAAGGCTACATCAAACCATTCAGCCTCGTAGCTAGCCCTACGGGGCAGGAGAAGGCTCTCTCTGGTCAATCTCGGTAGATCTTTAATGGGATGAGATGACCAACAAGGTAACACTGATATTAGGCTAGTAAACTGATTTAAAAGGTTGATTTGGGGTTTTTTGGGTTTTTGGTGGCAGATTGAGGAATTGCAATTTTGGGTGCAGGGATTGGACACAGTTTCTGCAGGGGGTTCTTTGGGGCGAGGTAGGAAACCGTATTGATGCCTTAAACTGAGATGGATGATTAGGAATGAAAGAGGAGGAGCTAAAGAGAGCAAACAATGACTTTTAATTCCCTTTAGACAGTAGAAAACATTGAAATTAAACAAATTTAAAAGCAGAGCATGGCTAGCATGAATTCATACTTTAACACTTCATTTGTTTAATGTGCAGCAGTAAAGAAAGGAAATAAATCACATAAAAAAGCTTAAAAGAACATGAAGAAACACACCATCAACACATGAGTCCACAAGAATCCCAAAGATGACTGCAAAACCCTGGTCTTCCTTAGCCAAAAATTGCAGAGATACAAGTGAAATAATACAATGATAGCTTCTCCCTCAAGAGTCCAACCTTCCAACCCTTGAAAATGATTAAGAAGATACATAATATAGGCAAGCCAACCTCTTCCCTTGCCTCTAGGGGTCGAGCTCATCCTTCTAGGAGTTGTTTCAACTAATTCTAAACTGAGCACTAAAATCTAGGCAGTCAAAACAACTTGCCTCTATAAGCTAGGAAACCAATCCATTCATTAAATATTTACCCTTGACATGAATGAATCTTCTAGAAGTGTTAAACAAGAGTAAAAGTGTCTTAGAGTTACAATAATTACATCAAAGATAATCATCTTCAACCCCAAAAAGTCAAACCAAGTCAAACTGTGCTTTTTCGAGCTGTACAGTGAAATCTGGCAAAGTTTGCTCAACGGGTCGCGCCCCCCTGCTCAACGGGTCACGCCCCTTTGGAGCTCTGTTTGAGGCACTTCCCGGTGTCAGAATCAGGTGCAGGATAGCTCGTGGGAAAGGTATTTGAGTCTACTTTCCAACCCAACTAGAATGTTTCAATTTATAGTTCATTTGCTCTATAAAAAATCAATTCTCCCAAGACAACTTTCTGCAGTTCAAAAAAGTGGCAGAAAGTCAAATTTTGCATGTATTTTGACCTTCTGGAGGCCCAAAACTCCATAAAAACTCAAGTCCATCCATAGGCATATGTAACAGTGCATGAAGAATCTAGAAATGCTGAGTTTTTGCAAAAAGGAGCTGCCATGACAAAGGGTCTCACCGGGGGTGAGACCCGTTGAGGAGCCAAAACCTGTCAATTACCAAAAAATGCCAAAATTACCCAAAATTCTCAAAAAAATTTGGGATTTGAGCTGTGGCTAGGCTATTGAGTACCATGATCCTTGAGTGAAGCCTCAGCCAAGATACGGAGGGGATTTGGCTTCTTTCTCTGTTTTTGTGCCTTGGCCAAACTCCTTGGATCCAGCAATTGTAATTTTTGCATTTCTCTAAAACCATGACACCTGTGCAAAAAGTGAAGGAATATTTTCTTCTTTGGCATGTTATGGACAAAAACCTCTCTCAGATTTCCAAAATTCATCTTTTATTGCTCTGAAACATCATTTGAGTGCAACTTGTCCCGATGTGTGAAACAAGGGATTTTGTCGAAATGAAGCGAAATGAAGGGTATAGGGGGCTTCTAAATTCTTGGGGAAATTTTTGGGAGTGGGGAGGGATGTTAGGAAGTAGGGGAAAGTGGAATCTCTAAGATTGAGTGAGGGGAAGGGGTCGAAAAGGGCAAAACACAGGCCAAACCTAGAAAATTGCCAAGTTGTAGCTAGAAACTAGGGTTTGCGCAAAAATGAGGAATTTGGCGGATCTAAGGGATGGGAAGTGTTTGATAAGGTATTTTAAGGATAGGGGAAGGTGTATGAACATCAGGAAACAAGTTTTGCCGGTGATTTGACCATCCAAGAGAAATTGCCTTCAAAACCCTAGGAGAGGGAAATGAGCTTGCCTAGGCACAACTGAAGCATGAATAAGGTGTAAAATGACTCATTCGACACTGACATGATAATGAAAACCCTCTGAATGATGATAGGCTCAGCTGAATGATGACATGGACTGACATTTTGGCAAACCCTAGGCCTAATGCCTAGTGACCAAATTTTGCTTGAAGACTCACTGAAATGACAAAATTTGACCTTGACACTCTGAGACCACTTTGTAAGAGCATATTTGATCACTATAGGAAGGCTGGAAAGACTGACACTAACAAATACCTTTCATGAGAAGGATAGTCATGCCATGATGATCCTTGAGAGAATTCACACAAACGTGTGTGGATCTTTGTCAGTAGCTTCGACAGCAAAGCACAAGTACTATGTGATCTTTGTTGATGATTTCTCTCAAAAGTGCTGGATCTTCTTCATGCAGAAGAAGAGCGAGACATACTCAAATTTCTGTGAGTTCAAAGCACTCGTCAAGAAGGAATCGGGGAAGAAGGTGAAGGCTCTTGGGAGCGACAATGGTGGTGAATTCATCTCTGGCAAGTTCAAGTACTTCTACAGCGCAGAAGGGATTCGAAGAGAGCTCATAGCTCCTCATAACGCACAGCAGAATGGGGTTGCTGAGCGGAAGAACAGAACGATCGTGGGTGCTGCACGAGCGATGTTGCATGATCAGGGCCTACCCCTTCACTTGTGGGTGGAGGCATGAAATACTGCAGTATATGTGCAGAACCGTTGTCCTCACAAGATACTTGGCATGAATACACCTGAGGAGGCTTATTCTAGTAAGAGGCCTGATATTTCCCATTTGAGGATTTTTGGTTCTCCTATTTACATGCATGTGACGAAGCATGCCAAGAAGAAGTTGGAGCCGACCGCAGAGGTTGGAATATTTGTGGGGTACACTGATACGCCCCACAACTATCGTGTGTATTTTCCAGACAGTCGCAAGACTGTTGTGCGACAGGATATCAAATTTCAGGAGGAGAAAGCCTTGAAGTGTTCACTTGAGAGGGAGCCACACTTGCATGCAGATAAGGAGCTATTAGTTCCTAAGGATGAGCTTCAGGATGTGGATCAGCCACAAGATGAAGTTCATGGAGTGGAAGAGACCACTCATGCAGTGCCAACAATCAGAGGGCAAAAGTGCACTACAGAAGCTGAGCGACTGGCTCAAGATGCAAAGAAGGTTGTAGGACCACCTACAGCACAGTGCAGATAGAGACAATCACCTGATCGGTACACCGGATACATGGCTCTTGTGAGCAAATGTGTCGTGACTAAGCCATCCCCTTTCGAGGAAGCTGTGGAGGATCCCACATGGGTAGATGCCATGGTGGAAGAGTATGATTCGATTATCAGAAACAGTGCATGGGAGATTGTCCCAAGACTAGAGGGGAAATTAGTGGTGGGTTCGAGATGGATCTACAAAGTGAAGTAGGCAGCTGACGGGAGTGTGGAGAAGTACAAGGCAAGATTTGTTGCCCGAGGCTTCTCACATATAGAGGGGATCGATTATGAGGAGACCTTTGCACCTGTCGCAAGGTATTCTTCCATACGAACGATTCTTGCTCTCTCAGCGCAGATGGGGTGGCACATCCATCAGATGGATGTGAAGACTGTGTTCCTCAATGGAGTCATTGAGGAGGAGGTGTATATAGAGCAGCCTAAGGGTTTTGAGATCTTTAGCAGCGAGTCGCATGTGTGTAGGCTCAAGAGAGCACTGTATGGGTTGAAACAAGCACCTCATGCTTGGTACACATGGATAGACAGTTATTTCATTGGACTTGGATTCTCCAAGAGTGAGGCAGATCCTAACCTATACCAGATTGTGGTGGAGGGTAAGTTGCTAATCATTGTACTTTATGTAGATGATTTTATTTTGATGGGAGATGAGCTATTGATACTTTCATGCAAGGAGGATCTTGCTAGAGAGTTTGAGATGAAGGACTTGGGCCTCCTTCATTATTTTCTGGGATTGGAAATTTCGCAGCGTATTGATGGACTATTTGTTTCTTAGGGTAAGTATGCCCGGGATATACTGGAGAAGTTCAACATGCATGGCTGCAAGCCTGTTGATACTCCTCTTCCTGGAGGTTGGAGGAAGGAGGATGCTACTTCAGCAGAGGTAGTGGATGCCACTGTTTATCGACAGTTGGTGGGGTCGCTTATGTATCTGGTCAATACACGACCCGATATATGCTATGCTATTAACCAGCTTTCACAAGCTATGGTTAAGCCAACCAAGCTCTTCTGGAAGGCAGGCAAGCATGTATTGTGTTATCTCAGAGGCACAACGGGATATGGATTGTGGTACCGACAGGAGGATGAGGTGAAGCTATGTGGCTTCACGAATGCAGATTGGGCAGGGAGCCCAATGGATAGAAAGAGCACATCTGGAGGGATCTTCAGTATCAGGTTATGTTGTGGCCAGCAACAACCCCCCCTTTTTTTCATTTAAGTGTTGTCCAAAATACTAAATGAATGGGGACCCTTAGTTGAAACTTTAGGAAAATCTAGAGTTTCCTTTCTTTGAAATAAGGTTACCATCATAAGCTTAGGAAGATCTTTTGAATACTTTAAAACCTAAGTTTATGATAAGAAAAATCTTTAAAAAGTCGCATCATAAAATGACAGAAAAAACTCCTCCATTTGGGTATAGTCCTGCTATGAGCAAGATTCTCGTACTAAGCGATATATCGCATCGCAATAAAGTAATGCCAATGGGAAAGCCTTCAAGATTTTCCGATTTGCGATAACCCCGATCGCAAGATCGCATATCGCAGGAATGGGCTAACAAAAATATGGCAAGCATAAAACTTCTACGATCTGCGATGTGTGCGATATTGCGATAACGCGATGGTGCGATAATGCGAGAGCGCGATGGTGCGATAATGCGATGTCGCGATCTGTGATGATTGCGAACCAAATCCCAAAATCACCCCATCACGAAACTTTCGGGCGCGTTATTCAAGAAAAGCCACTTACCATAATCTGACTTAAGATCATGCGCTTTTAATGATAATAAAGGAATTAGTTGTCATCTATTAAATGTAGACGCGTGCTTTTACAAAGAATTACTTCACGTAAGGTGGCATATTTGATATATCTGCTGCATTTAAGACTCTCCCATCACCTTTCTTGATCAATCATTTCCATTTGTGAGCTGCAGGAACGAAGAACGAAAGGCGATACAAAGCGATACGCAGGAAGAAATGGGAAAGAAAAGTAAGGCTCAACACTCTGAGGTGAAGGAGATGGCACCTTTATATAAAGACACAGCTTGTAACAGAGACGCGGGGATATCGACGTGGGAAAGCATGTACAGACTGCTTGAAGAAGAAAACCCCAGAATAATGAAGGTTACCGCTGTCGCAGATTCACAGGGCTCTTCCGAAGCATCCTTAGAAGAACTGGCGTGCTCATTCCTTCATCAGATAGCAGCAAGGCCTAAAATTCTCCCATATACAGATATGATCAAGTGGATACTTGACAATGCAGAAATGAACGATAGACAGTTCAAGATTCAAGGACATGGGCTCATCGGGTCATTCGCTGCACAAGACTTAAAACTCACGTATCATATTCCTGAACCGCAGGCGACTTACAATGCTCAATTCATTAAAAAAATTGTGGCAGAGAACCCGAACCTATCAGAGACCACTAAAGATTGGTCCAGAAAAGATGAACCACTCAAAAAGGATAAAAACGGTATGTACAGCACTGGTTCCCTCACCTCTCCGTATTGTTTTGTTGTGGCCATGCTTTGTAGATTATTTGGGATGCCATATACCAATAAGTTTTCATCTGAATGGTTACCATTGATTGATGCTGCCACAAATGCCATTATTATAGATTGGGCCAAGATCTTTTCTAATAACCTGTTCACAACTATTATCAAATACCGGTCTAAGAGATCCATGTCTCAAAGGATCTATCCTCCCTTTTACCTATCCGCATATGTTATGGATTCTATTTGTTATGTGTCTAAATTTCCCTCTATGGGTTGGAAATGGACAACTCAGGACCCATTACCCATCCATGTTTATCATAAGATATTATGGGATTCTCAGTTCATTCTGCATTTCTACCAAATTTGTCACGAGCTTATCTTACCCATGTATAGAATGATGTATGATAAAGAACCCCCGAGGTGCTCGCCTGAGGCACAGATAGATATCATCCCCATCGCAAGATGGTTCGGGGAAGAATGGTTCACCTATATTAGAGTATTTGGAAGCACCGTCCCTCCTCATGTCCTACCTTTATATATTCTTGACAAACTGCTGGCTCGAGAAATTGCATATCAAACCTGTTCAGAAGGCAGCCTAACGAAAGACCTAAAAGACAAAAAGAAGGCCATATGGCCCCAATTTCCTGTAGCTTGTGGGGCCTTTTCATTGTTCGATGTGGGTCACGCGTTCACCGAAGTGGGGAATATGACGTGTCTACAATTATTTAAATTCTCGGCAAGGCCATTTGACCCAAATAAAGTTGCCCAAGATTTCACAACAAACGTCAAGATAAAAATATTCGTTGGAAAGAAGAATTTAGTTGACGATTAATTTCAAAATAAAAGCTCACTCCAGGAAATTTTGCGGGAAGCTCAATCGCAATTGTCCCAAGATGACCTCCAAAAATTCATGGTATATAGGGAAAGAAGACTAGCCACTGTTCCTCTAGAAAAGTTGCAACTACCTGCCAGAGAACCTACTCCAAGCATTAGCCTTAGTGAGAATTCAAGCGCTGCTGGATCTAAATCTAAGAGTGGACAAGAGATGCCTGAGCATTCTAAGAAATCCTTAAACGACCAAGATAAAGGCGAAGAGTTAGCTAAGGACACCGCTCAGTCAATGGAATTTCCACAGCAGCAAGTTATCGCCTCCCCGTCAAGAGATGTTCCCCCTCTCATCGTTGAAGCACCACCCGTCACAACAGAATTAAACAAAGAATGGGAAACCTTCAACGAACTGATCAATCTTGAAGGATAGGCCCCAAAAACACCTGTGAGAAATACACAGGTAACACAAGAAGTGTGCTCAACCATAGTCAGCAATGTCACAGAAACAGAGCATATTCATATTGCTCCATCTTCTGAGCTTCTACTGAATGTAGAAGAAATTCCCCCACTGGACATATTTTACAGTCCCCAACATAAAGCAGTTGTAAGAAGGCAAAGAAAAAAGAGAAAGTTAGAAAACACACTTTCTCAGGATGCTGAGCACTTAGACGTCCTGTGGAAAGATCCTGTCAATAATCCAACTGAAAATCTCACCAAACTATCTCAGATCGCAGGGGAATATGCCTCTGCGACAATTGACAAAGTGTCAGAAGTACAACAATTGCTGAAAGAGAAAGAAAATCAGATACAGGTACTGCAACTACAATTGCAACAAGCCAATGCCAATAATGAGGTACGCAAACAGCTTGAAAAGTTGCAGGAAGACTTCTAGCAAATGCAAATAAGCTATCAAAGAAGTTTGGATGAAAAGGGAAAACAATTGCAGGATGTACAGGAGATACACAGAGACGACCCCAAAATTACAGAGTTCATTTCAAAGTTTATTGCCTTGAACCAACAACTACTGCAGCAACAGGAGGAGTTGGGACAGAAGATATCACAGTGGAGTTATTATTGCGAACTGAGTGATAAAATCACCAATCAAGTGGTAGACTTGCGAAGTGACTATGATCATATTAACAAAAGAGTGACGGAGTACTTGGCTTGGCAAGAAGAAGACGAGGGAAAAAGAGCAGGCGCACCCAAGATTAATGAAAATCATAAAGACTTGCTCTTCAACAAATGGGACGATCAAATCAGGGAAGCAGAACAAGCAGCAGAAACAGCGGCTACGACAGCGAGCATTCTTTTCGACTGTGTAAATGAAAAATTGCACATAGCAAACTTGATCGAAGAGATCACCCCAGGGTATTTGTCAAATAAACTGAGACTAGAAGCAGAATGGAAACGGAAGGCACAGGAAAAGGAAAAGGCGGTCCAAGCACTAGACAGGTTAAATTGGGAGTGTTACTGGGCATACTTAGTGAAGCTGCATAGTCAGCAGATGACTGTGAAATCTATCATAAATGTGGCTGAGAAAGTAGTGCCAGCTCTAATAGATTCTGTTTTCTCAGCCCGGCTCAAAGCAGAAGTCAGCCAGTCGACTCTCCTCAAACCCATGATGAATGCATGCAGCTTTAAGGATCAGATTCATAAGTAATTTTATTTAGAATGTTTTTTTTTCTTTAAAATTAGATTATAAAAAGGACGGTCATTTGAAAACCGCATCCTAAATTTTGTAAATTAACTATTATTAGAATTAGGAAGTAGTATTTTAACCCTTCTCATGCATTTGGAAAAGGGTCCAGAAATTTGTCAAAAACTTGTCCTCAGAATATGCACTTCTGCACCCTTAGAGGAGGTTTTGATGAATGGATGGATCGAGGTTTATTAATGTTTGCATTTGATGTCTGCTACTGATGTTGCACTCTTGTACTCTTAGTATATGTTAGAACAAGTAGAGATAAATCATTTTTGCTTGAAGCTTATGAGTAGGACTAGTCATAAATGGTACTTTTATCTCTTGGCCATTTCTGCTTATATTCTTAAACTGATATAGAGTTTTTAGTTGTTTATATGTTATTGCATGAATGTGTGAGTTACCATTTGGAACTTTTGTACGGTGGAGTCATTTATTTATGTTTGATATATGAATAACTTATTATGCGATATGCTCTTCACAATTGTTTTGCCTAACTTTTTATGCAAAGTGGTTCATCTTAATTGATTTCCATTCTTATGATAGATGAATGATCTTTATTACCAGTTATTGTTTGAAATCCCTTTAGATCGCATAATAGAAGAAATACACCCCGGGTTAACATAGATTAGATGTGTTGTTTTCATTAGATTACAATAGCATAGAATTAGATTAAAGTAGCTTAGATCAGAACTCTTAGATCAGCATAATCCAACTCTGCACACACACACCCTTAGATTGGAAAACTGGTCCCATTATCCCCAGTCAGACCTGCTATACCAAACGGATAAGGAGCTGCCAACCAAGGTCCGGACCGGGTGGGTATCCCCCTTGTTGTCGACCTGATTTTCGGGGCTTCAACATATTTGGCACTAGAAGGAGGGCCTGAACATAGTGTCTGTTGGAATGGTTTGAAATCGTAATCATTTGAATTAGGATGGCTGCTCACAAACTTCCCATTTGGAGTTGCATCCATGTTCGTGCCTATTCCAACACTCCACCTGAAGTGGTAAGACTCTTGTCTCAGGTAAAATTCAATGGTAAGAATAATTCTTCTGCTTTTAATCATGCTCTTCAATTTATTCAAAGAGTTTCAAGTTCGAACGTTCAAAGAATTGATGAAGGCGTTTTATGTAGAATTTTTACTCTTACATTCACGGTGGAAGCTAGAAAATGGTGTAGAACCCTCCCAGTTGCCTCAATTCACAGCTGGGACCAATTTGTCAAAGCTTTCATCTGTAAATTTGATTGCTATGATTATGATCAGGTATATGATGAGATTGAATATCTACGAAAAGAAGATGAATCTGTTAGGGATTTTAATATGCGATTTCATCTTGATTGTCTAAAATATGATCTTGAAAATGAACTCATGAATGAAGAATCTTCGGATTATTCTGAACATTCCCTACCTCCTATGTCTGATCCATCAGA
Source organism: Pinus tabuliformis (assembly GCA_031772625.1). NCBI lineage: Eukaryota > Viridiplantae > Streptophyta > Pinopsida > Pinales > Pinaceae > Pinus > Pinus tabuliformis. Next base: position 1,735,757,350 of record CM062820.1, read on the forward strand.
AATTAGTTCGAGCCTTGTTTTATTTTCTTCTAATAGGAATGAAAATTCCAATTTAAATGTGTGAATCACTCATGATGAAGAAAATTCCCAAAGCTTAGGAAACCTGCCTGCTCTAACGCAACAAGATAAAAGCGAAGATGTTGAAAGAAAGCCTGCCTTGGAACCAGAAGACAACTTGGGGACAAGGTTCGATAATATCATCGCAAGTCAAATGCCCAGGTTAGAACAGCAAATTAATTCTCTTTCGGAAAATACAAACACGCAAAGGTATGATCTAAAGCCCGATGTCTACGGTGAATGTGATGAACAAGAATTTTTTCACGATGATATTTTCAAATGCATTGTTTCGAAATCACATTTTTCTCTTTATCTTGATGTATTTAGTGATGATAATTTTTCCCCCCTCAGTATTAATGATATCTCACAAAGTATGGAGGATTATTCAAATAAATCACCATTCGGTTTTCAAAATAAAGAGGCAGCTATAGAATATCCTTTGGTCATTAATAAACAAGAACGACTTGACCTTCCTTTCTTGAAAATATTGGATGAAAATGAAAATTCTAGAGAGACCAGTAAAATCATTTATGATAGCTACTATGATGATGATGCTGATGTTGATTTATCTCAAGTAACTCAACAGAGCTCAGATAATGAGAGATATTCTAATTCAAGAATCATATCAGTCGATCCTCATTCCAGAGCAACAGATCATTTGCATGATTTTACTATTCAAAACAATGTCCCGATCTATGATTCGTATCATGAGCAAACCCCTATGCCTGTTCCCAATCATAACTTGTTTTCTGATTCACAAGGCATAATTCAAAGTTACTCAGATCCCATAATTCTGGCCAGTTCTTGTGAAGAAGAAGATATTTCATGTCAGTCCCAGTTGTGCTGTAACATTAGCTGTACAGATAATCATTGCATTCTTTTTCGCTTGCACTCATTTTGTAGAAAATCATATTGTGTTTTAAATTTTCAGACTTTCAATAGATTACTATGGTATATTGAGCACCTTATCAAAGAACATTCGAAAGATGTATTACCATTTTGGAAAACTAAATAGTGTCAAGGAAATACAAAACTTTTTCAATTCCATGATCAATCAATATCAGCCTTCCAGAAGAAACTTCTGTGTCATCCAAAATATCATCAACAAAAAAAAATATTTTTGGAAACTTGCCAGCAATTCGCGTTAATTGATAAATCTCTTTCCAAAAATTTCCATCTATTCTTCATTAATTTATTTAGTGATTTATATGTGGAAACTTTCCTTTTACAAGAAATTTCTAAAAGCTTGACTTTTACGCATAGTAGATTACAGGCCATCAAAACTAAAAAATCATATTCGCAATCTGGCTTGTCATCTTTCCTATTACGTGATCACCAATCCATAACAGAAATTCATCCCGATTTTTATGATCCAATAGGTATCCAATTGGACAAAAGATTTCATAAGAAATAAATTTCAGGCGGAATTCCAACTGAAGTTACACTTTCTAATCCTACATCCAATATTCACAGTCCAAGAAAAGTTTTATTCTTAACACTAATGTTTAAAAGGTACATACGTGTAGGAATAAAAATGAAAAGATGGTTCCACTCGAAATATCATTTTACCTAGTTAATTTTTCTGTTTATAGTTAGAATAGGAGTAGGGTTAGTTTAGCTAGGTTGTTAAGTGGATAATTTAGTTTTTAAATGTTGATAGGCAAAATAAGATAAGAACTTATCCCTATCATGTACATAATCCAAGGGAATAGTTACCTCTTATTTCTTTAAATTTTCCCCTCCCTAATAAAATTTGTCTGTGGTTAACAGCATTTGACATTTACTAAAGACACCATTTCTCTATCAGATTTTGAACTTCTGCTCGTATAAATAGCAAATCTTTTGGAAAATTAATCTTTATTATTAATAGATACAGTTAAAAACTTTAAACCAGATATGATACTAGATTCAACTTCCAAAAATTTGATGAAAGCAATCTTAGTGAAGAAATTGTTTTATATCAGTACAATGAAAGGTATCAATAACGAAATAAGGATTCCCTGTAGATCAGCCATGTCCAAAAAACTCTCTTATTGTCGTCCAGGGCTTTCTTAAGGAAAAAAATGACTTCCTCCCTGATAAAGGAAATTGCAGCATCTAGAGAAACGACCCAAGGATACACTATATCTTGAAGAATAAGAGGTCTCATCATGAGCCGGCTTATCATGATCACAGATATTATAACTTTGCTGACTTTGCCAAACACTGTCCATCAAAACAGGGCAATGACTCAAGATTGTTGAAATCAAAAGACAAGGGGTCTCATCATGAGCCAGCTTGTTCAGCGAAAGTGTAAATCAAGTGAATGACTGTGTCATAATTTGGCTACCAAACCAAGACATTGTTCTTTAAGAATAAAAAAGGAAAAAGTGTCAATATGGGTTTTTCTTTGAAAAGTTGTAGATCACCTTAAGCAGGATAAAGGATCATTACTGGGTAATAGGTAACCCTGTCGAGGCTATGAACGCCTGCTGGCAGCAGAGGCTCTACCTGCGACAAATGAGCATATTTAAAAAAAAAAAAACTGGTACACAGGGAAGACCTTATTTTTATTTTTACAAGACCAAGTAATGGCTGATGTAAATGCAAGGACCAGCTGAGGAAGCAAATAATTAAAGTAGAAAGAGGTTGGAATGAAATGTCGTTGACAGTTTAGGGTATAATGCACTTTATCTTTTTATAATAAAGTTTAATTTTCCAAAAAAAAAAAATTGTTTTGGAAATTTGAAAAGTTCAATAGAAAATCAGAGATAACTGGTTCTCCCAAGTGAATCGCCAATTGTTGTGGCCAGCAACAACCCCCCCTTTTTTTCATTTAAGTGTTGTCCAAAATACTAAATGAATGGGGACCCTTAGTTAAAACTTTAGGAAAAGCTAGAGTTTCCCTTCTTCGAAATAAGGTTACCATCATAAGCTTAGGAAGATCTTTTGAATACTTTAAAACCTAAGTTTATGATAAGAAAAATCTTTAAAAAGTCGCATCATAAAATGACAGAAAAAACTCCTCCATTTGGGTATAATCCTGGTATGAGCAAGATTCTCGTACTAAGCGATATATCGCATCGCAATAAAGTAATGCCAATGGAAAAGCCTTCAAGATTTTCCGATTTGCGATAACCCCGATCGCAAGATCGCATATCGCAGGAATGGGATAACAAAAATATGGCAAGCATAAAACTTCTGCGATCTGCGATGTGTGCGATATTGCGATAACGCGATGGTGCGATAATGCGAGAGCGCGATGGTGCGATAACGCGATGTCGCAATCTGCGACGATTGCGAACCAAATCACAAAATCACCCCATCACGAAACTTTCGGGCGCGTTATTCAAGAAAATCCACTTACCATAATCTTACTTAAGATCATGCGCTTTTAATGATAATAAAGGAATTAGTTGTCATCTATTAAATGTAGATGCGTGCTTTTGCAAAGAATTACTTCACGTAAGGTGGCATATTTGATATATCTGCTGCATTTAAGACTCTCCCATCACCTTTCTTGATCAATCATTTCCATTTGTGAGCTGCAGGAACGAAGAACGAAAGGAGATACAAAGCCATGCGCAGGAAGAAATGGGAAAGAAATGTAAGGCTCAGGGCTCTGAGGTGAAGGAGATGGCACCTTTATATACAGACATAGCTTGTAACAGAGACACGGGGATATCGACGTGGGAAAGCATGTACAGACTGCTTGAAGACGAAAACCCCAGAATAATGAAGGTTATCGTTGTCGCAGATTCACAGGGCTCTTCCGAAGCATCCTTAGAAGAACTGGCGTGCTCATTCCTTCATCAGATAGCAGTAAGGCATAAAATTCTCCCATATATGGATATGATCAAGTGGATACTTGAAAAAGAAGAAATGGACGACAGACAGTTCAAGATTCAAGGACATGGGCTCATCGGGTCATTCGCTGCACAAGACTTAAAACTCATGTATAATCTTCCTGAACCGCAGGCGACTTACAATGCACAATTCATTAAAAAATTTGTGGCAAAGAACCCGAACCTATCAGAGACCACTAAAGATTGGTCTAGAAAAGATGAACCGCTCAAAAAGGATAAAAACAGTATGTACAGCACTGGTTCCCTCACCTCTCCGTATTGTTTTATTGCGGCCATGCTTTGTAGATTATTTGGGATGCCAGATATCAATAAGTTTTCGTCTGAATGGTTACCATCTATTGATGCTGCCACAAATGCCATTATTATAGATTGGGCCAAGATATTTTCTGATAACCTGTTCACAACTATTATCAAATACCGGTCTAAGAGATCCATGTCTCAAAGGATCTATCCTCCTTTTTACCTATCCACATATGTTATGGATTCTATTTGTTATGTGTCTAAATTTCCCTCTATGGGTTGGAAATGGACAACTCAGGACCCATTACCCATCCATGTTTATCATAAGATATTATGGGATTCTCAGTTTATTCCGCATTTCTACCAAATTTGTCATGGGCTTATCTTACCCATGTATAGAATGATGTATGATAAAGAACCCCCGAGGTGCTCGCCTAAGGCACAGATAGATATCATCCCCATCCCAAGATGGTTCAGGGAAGAATGGTTCACCTATATTAGAGTATTTGGAAGCACCATCCCTCCTCATGTCCTACCTTTATATATTCCTGACAAACTGCTGGCTCAAGAAATCGCATATCAAACCTGTTCAGAAGGCGGCCTAACCAAAGACCTAAAAGACAAAAAGAAGGCCATATGGCCCCAGTTTCCTGTAGCTTGTAGGGAATTTTCATTGTTCGATGTGGGTCACGCGTTCACCGAAGTGGAGAATATGACGTGTCTACAATTATTTAAATTCCCGGCAAGGCCATTTGACCCAAATAAAGTTGCCCAAGATTTCACAACGAACGTCAAGATAAAAATATTTGTTGGAAAGAAGGATTTATTTGAAGATTTATTTCAGAATAAAATCTCACTCTAGCAAATTTTGCAGGAAGCTCAATCGCAATTGTCTCCAGATGACCTCCAAAAATTCATGGTATACAGGGAAAGAAGACTAGCCACTGTTCCTCTAGAAAAGCTGCAACTACCTGCCAGAGAACCTACTCCAAGCATTAGCCTTAGTGAGAATTCAAGCGCTGTTGGATCTAAATCTAAGAGTGGAAAAGAGACGCCTGAGAATTCTAAGAAATCTGGAAACGACCAAGATAAAGGCGAAGAGTCAGCTAAGGACACCGCTCAGTCAATGGAATTTCCACAGCAGCAAGTTATTGCCTCCCCGTCAAGAGATGTTCCCCCTCTCATCGTTGAAGCACCACCCGTCACAACAGAATTAGACAAAGAATGGGAAACCTTCAATGAACTGATAAATCTTGAAGGACAGGCCCCAAAGAAACCTGTTAGCAATACACAGGTAACACAAGAAGTGTACTCAACCATAGTCAGCAATGTCACAGAAATGGAGCATATTCCTATCGCTCCATCTTCTGAGCTTCTACTGAATGTAGAAGAAATTCCCCCACTGGACATATTTTACAGTCCCCAACATAAAGCAGTTGTAAGAAGGCAAAGAAAAAAGAGAAAGTTAGAAAACACACTTTCTCAGGATGCTGAGCACTTAGACGTCCTGTGGAAAGATCCTGTCAATAATCCAACTGAAAATCTCACCAAACTGTCTCAGATCGCAGGGGCGTATGCCTCTGCGACAATTGACAAAGCGTCAGAAGTACAGCAATTGCTGAAAGAGCAAGAAAATCAGATACAGGTACTGCAACTACAATTGCAACAAGCCAATGCCAATAATGAGGTACGCAAACAGCTTGAAAAGTTGCAGGAAGACTTCCAGCAAATGCAAATAAGCTATCAAAGAAGTTTGGATGAAAAGGGAAAACAATTGCAGGATGTACAGGAGATGCACAGAGACGACCCCAAAATTACAGAGTTCATTTCAGAGTCTATTGCCTTGAACCAACAACTACTGCAGCAACAGGAGGAGTTGGGACAGAAGATATCACAGTGGAGTTATTATTGCGAACTGAGTGATAAAATCACCAATCAAGTGGTAGACTTGCGAAGTGACTATGATCAGATTGACAAATGAGTGATGGAGTACTTGGCTTGGCAGGAAGAAGACGAGGGAAAAAGAGCAGGTGCACCCAAGATAAATGAAAATCATAAAGACTTGCTCTTCAACAAATGGGACGATCAAAACAGGGAAGCGGAACAAGCAGCAGAAATAGCGGCTACGACAGCGAGCATTCTTTTCGACTGTGTAAATGAAAATTTGCACAGAGAAAACTTGATCGAAGAGACCACCCCAGGGAATTTGCCAAATAAATTGTGACTATAAGCAGAATGGAAACGGAAGGCATAGGAAAAGGAAAAGGCGGTCCAAGCACTAGACATGTTAAATTGGGAGTGTTACTGGGCATACTTATTGAAGCCGCATAGTCAGCAGATGACTGTGAAATCTATCATAAATGCGGCCGAGAAAGTAGTGCCAGCTCTCATAGATTCTGTTTTCTCAGCCCAGCTCAAAGCAGAATTCAGCCAGTCGACTCTCCTCAAACCCATGATGAATGCATGCAGCTTTAAGGATTAGATTGAGAAGTAATTTTATTTAGAATGTTGTTTTTTATTTAAAATTAGATTAGAAAAAGGACGGTCATTTGAAAACCGCATCCTAAATTTTGTAAATTAACTATTATTAGAATTAGGAAGTAGTATTTTAACCCTTCTCATGCATTTGGAGAAGGGTCCAGAAATTTGTCAAAAACTTGTCCTCAGAACATGCACTTCTGCACCCTCAGAGGAGGTTTTGATGAATGGATGGATCGAGGTTTATTAATGTTTGCATTTGATGTCTGCTACTGATGTTGCACTCTTGTACTCTTAGTAGATGTTAGAACACGTAGAGATAAATCATTTTTGCTTGAAGCTTATGAGTAGGACTAGTCATAAATGGTACTTTTATCTCTTGGCCATTTCTGCTTATATTCTTAAAGTGATATACAGTTTTTAGTTGTTTATATGTTATTGCATGAATGTGTGAGTTACCATTTGGCACTTTTGTACGGTGGAGTCATTTATTTATGTTTGATATATGAGTAACTTATTATGCGATATGTTGTTCACAACTATTTTGCCTAACTTTTTATGCAAAGTGGTTCATGTTAATTGATTTCCATTCTTATGATAGCTGAATGATCTTTATTACCAGTTATTGTTTGAAATCCCTTTAGATCGCATAATAGAAGAAATACACCCTGGGTTAGCATAGATTAGATGTGCTATTTTCATTAGATTACAATAGCATAGAATTAGATTAAAGTAGCTTAGATCAGAACTCTTAGATCAGCATAATCCAACTCTGCACACACACACCCTTAGATTGGGAAACTGGTCCCATTATCCCCAGTCGGACCCTCTATACCAAACGGATAAGGAGCTCCCAACCAAGGTCCGGACCGGGTGGGTATCCCCCTGTTGTCGACCTGATTTTCGGGGCTTCAACAAGTCGACAGCAGTTTCTTGGTACAGCAGGAAGCAGAGATATATGGCACTCAGTTCAGCAGAGGCCGAGTATACGGCAGCAAGTTTGGCTGCATGCGAGGCTATATGGATGAGGAAGATCCTGGTCGGGTTGTTCGGGACACACTTGGAGCCTACTGTGATTTATTGTGATAACCAGAGTTGCATTAAACTCTCGGCTAATCCAGTATTTCATGATAGATCCAAGCACATCGACATCAGGTACCATCATATCAGAGATTCTGTGCAGCGAAGAATCATGTTACTTTCATACATTCCCATGGAGGATCAGGATGCTAATATCTTGACGAAGGCACTCACCAGGATCAAATTTGAATACCACAGAGGCAGGATAGGGGTTGCAGATAATCCATATCTTGTTGAGAGGGAGTGTTGAAAATGCAACAAGATGATGGAGATTAGTGAAAAGAAGTTGCCTTCACTAAGTGGGCCCGCAGGCTACTTTTGGCGCAAAGTCTATTTTTAGACTATGTCTATTTTTAGACATATGGATCATGGTCTATGAGTGGTAGGATGCTATTTATGGATGATTGGTCATGTTGGTAAAAACAGATGGACCTCTACTTTTAGACATATGGGCGGAGTCTATTTTTAGACTGCTAGTCAAAAAATAGAATAGTCGAATATTATTAGCTCTTAATAATATTTGTAATATAAACATTACCTTATACTCTTGCAGCACTTCAGTTCGAGCTACGGATGTGGCACATGCAACTGCCAGAAGGAAATACACTTTTCCTATGGGTTAGTTGAGCTATTGCATGATGGACTTCAGTTAGAACTCAAGTGATTGAGTTTGATGGAGGTGATTGAGGAGTTGATGGAGTTGTGTTCAGTTTGACTCAGATGAACTAGTTGTATTTAGTCTAACTGCCAAATACACTAGTGATGTGTGATGTGAATTAATTATTAATTAATTCACTAATTGTTAACTCATAAATCAACTAAATAATACATCAGTTAACTTAGTGAATGGACAGTTTAGTGGAGACAAGTGTTAGAGGTGGGTGAAAGGGTGAGACTACTATCAGTTGTGACTATAGCTGTGCATGAGATTTGCACAATCACTGATTGAGATTGCAAATGAGGATTTCGTAGTACAAGCCAAGGGAATTCTAACTTGGATCTGATCTATTCTCCACTTGGATTGCACAGTAGAGGTAGGCAAACAGTGGAGGAGATTTGAACCCGTGACTTGTTCAGATCTGAGCTAGTTTGTGTGTAGCATGTGGAGATAGTACTGAGTACTTGTGAGGAGTATTGTACTATGTATTGTTATATGTTCTCCATCATTATAATATACAGATAGTTGGGGGTTTTCAGTTGTATGCTTTCCCCATTACATACTGTGTTGATATGTGTGATTGATTTTTCAATGTGCGCATGCGATTGTTTTTTTAATTCCGCAAATTGATGATCAATGGTAGAGGAGGTTATGTATTATGCATGCATTCCACAAATAGTGTATAATCAGGATAATCTCTATGAATAAGTGTTATATTATTCAAAAGTATACAATATGCTCAATGGTAGGTTTATTTTTTAACGAGCTTGAACCATGTGATAACATTGCTCCTTTTTCCTTTTTATGTAAACTAGAAACGACCAAACTAAAAAGCTTAAAAACCTAGAAATCTAAGGAACTAATGAGGTTAGGTAGGATGGTTTTGTCTTCCGTTTAGACAAAAAACTTCCTTTGCTTCGTCTGAGCACTACAGACAAAGGTGAATGGTGGATTAGACCAATCACCCAACCTAAGAAGTTGAAAAACTAAAAAGCTAAAAAATGAAATTGGTCATTTTTTCACTTGCATAAAAAGGTTTTCATGCCCTCAAGCATCGAGAAAAGGAGAGTCTCCAGGTAACCATGTGGAAGTTACCACGATTAAGAAGGATTGTTTTTAATAAGCATTTAGACAAAAACACTTCCTGGGCTTCGTCCGTAGTGCAGAAAAAGGTGAATGGTGTTTCAGACCAATCACATACCCCATAGGGAAACCTATATTTTCAGCTCGTTTGTCTGCCAAAGTAGACCAGGGTGCATGCCGCCTAGGATCCATTTCATTCACCAGACTACTCGCTGCAATCAGGGGGATGTTATGAAGGTTGAAGAGACACTCTTGATGCAAAGAGACCATTTAGGGCCGATATTTGACTTGCAGCGGTGTTTGAACCGAGAAATGAAAGTTGGTCGATAAGCTGGACAATTTTGCCTTAATGCGGGAAACACATCACTCGAAAGAGTGTGGAAACAATAGCTTCCATGATATAAACATAGTCACGTCCAAGGAGTATATTGTAATCTAACGGTCCCTAGACTATCATCACGTTCAAATGAACGGTTTTCCTTTTCAAAGTTATTGGCAACTTCAGAAGGATCCCTAATGGTCGACTGGTTCCTTTGTTGAAGCCTAACAAATTTTGTGTAAGAGGCATAAGAGATGGCAAACCAAGTGCTTTCCAAGCAATTGAGGCAAGGATACTCACTGAAGCTCCTTCGTCTATGATAGTGCCAAACACGATCATTTTGTAGACTTGTACTAAGATTCAAAATGGTACATTAGAAGGAAGGCGGGACTTTGCTAGCCGATTCCAATTGAAGGAGGCAATTAGACTGCTTGGAGGGGGTACCGAATAAACAGTTGAATGAACCCCTTGAAGTGGGGACTTTTCCTCCTCTTGTAAAGGAATGGGTGGATTTCCCCCAAGTTCATCAGACTCTATATTAACAAAAAGAATTTGAACGGTGTCGTTCTCATTCTCTTTGGTAATTGTATCATCTGAAGGCGGACCTTCTGAAGGCAAGACTGGGTCAACTGCCATCTTGACCTACTGACTTTGGTCTAATATGGACTCAGAAGGTTCACTCTCAACAATAGGTTTTTCGACCGATGATTGATTTATGTCAGTGGGATTTTCAACTAGTAAAGAATTTGAGGTGAGTTTCTTATATCTAGGTGGAAGTCATTGCGGTGAAGTAGGACGGCTATGCAAGATTCTCTTGGCCTCATCCAAAAAAGGACAATGGGAAAGGTGATGGTCTCCCTCGCATAATAGACATGGAATTTTGACCTTTCCTTTCAGTCCGGGAACTTCATTTTCACTAGTTGATGGTGTGATGTCAACAAGATCGTCAGAGGTTGATGACACCGGATGGTGCGAACGGGGGGACCATTCTCTCAAGATCCGTGGAATGCAAGCACAATCTCGATGAAAATGGCTTCCTTTGAAAATTAGACAAGGATATTTAGGAGATTTAACATTCAGATTTTCACCAGATGATTCATGCTTGCCCCCTTGCTTTACTGACTTCTTCTTCTTCTCTTTCACTTTTTTCTTCTTCTCAGCTACTTGGTTACTAGTGTCACTATTTTCACCAAGTGAAGAGGAAGAAGGGGAGGGAGAAACAAATGAAGTAGAAGTTGAAGGGTCAACTTCAGTATCAAAGGGTTGTTGATTCGATTACTGAGGAATTACGGTATTTTGAACGCCAGAGGTTGAGAATAGCCATACCGACAGACCAATTGTGATTCCTGGAAGGGACAATGTGGCCATGTATGGAGCACCAATATTTCCCCAAGAAGAAAATGGACTAGGATTCCATTTGAGAGGGATTCCATGATTGGTGGACTCCATTATCTCAACCTAAGATCAATGAAGGAACAGGGATGTTATTCCAAATTTAATAAATTTTAATGACGCTTTGACACAACTTTGCTTTTTCATTTTTTAAGAGTCGAGAAAAAGCTAAAGATGACTCTAGTCCCCTTTTATTTTTAATGAGCCTGAAGTGACAAGTGCTCAGATGGACCTTTTCTTTTATGAAGTCGAAAAGGAACGAAAGTGACTACTCTAGAGATCTAGATGGTGGGATTACCAAACCAATCGCAAAATTGCAATATACAACTTGGTGGTAAATTAAAGAGAAACTACCAAGGACTTATGTATGGCAGTCAATTCTTCTCGAATGTTGTGTTCAGTGCATTGCGATCGATAGGGCAGTAGACACAGTTTCCTATGGATAAAGGATACAAGCCTATTGTGGCCTCCCAATATATACTCGATGGTATGGGCAGCACAAGTCCGTGCTAGCACTTGTCGTATCAAAGAGGAGGAATCACCCAACCTTCGATGAAAATGATAGTTACTAGATTTTACGATGCCAGAACACATCTCTAGCCTAGACCTCTAGATGTGTTGTGTTAGGTTCCAAAGCATTGTTAAGTTCATTGAGATTTATTTTAGATTTGATCTTGTTTAGAAGTTTGTCTTTCAAGGTTCATCGCGTGATGTAGATGTAAAATTCCTAAATATGCAATCTAAAATGATGAAAAATCGTTCTTTATTTTTAGAAATGAAAATCCTAGCTACTAAGGAAGGAATATTACGATTCTTTCAACCAAAGAGCAAAGAGCACACACTAAATGCACTTTTCCTAAATCATTTTTTGCACACAATCTAAATGCAAATGCAAATGGATGTATTTTTTTTTCATTCCCTTAATGTGAGGAATGCCAAAAAGGAAAACTAAGTATAGATCTGAACTATTTTCTTCAAAGCGGCATTTCAACAATTTATTTTCAAAATGGAAAGGAAGACTAAATGACACTTTTCAATTTCGAATAGAAAATACTTTCGACACTTCAAATAACAATAAATCAAATCAAATACAAGACAAAAAGTTCAATCGATTATCTAGAGAAGGAAGACTTTACGACACTTCTCTTTTTGACAAAAAAAACGACAGTTCAATTTAAGTAACTTTTCGACAATAGATTTTAAATGATGGACAAATACATAAAAAAATTTACTAATCTTTATCAATGGAGGCTGAACTATGTAAAGCAAGGAGGCTTCAGTAATGAGATACTATTCATAAGCAGCAGATCGATTAAACAGACCTGAAAACAAGGACAAAAACCCAAATTTCAAGGAGAGAAATAGGATTACTCAGTCATCGCACCTGTGCCTCAGAGAAACAAGGATGCATCTCACTTGCTACACATAGGAAGTTTGATGCATACTGGCTTCCAGTTAAAGACAGTGCGATGGGCTAGGAAGCGCAACTGAGATGGGTTTTGACTCAAATCTACCGCTGATTTCAGTGGATTAAGCTGAGCTATTATGGACAGTAAAGAGCAAAGTACATGGGTATGATCTTGGGAGGTTAATGATGTACCACAAGGGAATCTAGGATGCTTGTAAGTCAGATGTTCAATTCATAAACTAAACTGGAGATTGACTGAAGCAGCATTCATCTACTTTGCAATTGCATAGAAAAAGCAGTTCGAAGGCTATCTGGATAAATTCAGGCTCCGTCTATAGTTTAGAAAGCAAACAAAAATAACAAACAAACAAACTATTCACTCCCTAATGGAGTCACCATTTTGTTTCTAGGAAAACTAGTGTCTTTTCGATCTGCTAGTCCCACTAGGATTGGCAGCTATCCTAGAAACAAACAATCAAAGAAATTTTCAATTTCCTTTATGTATGATAGATAAGAGAGAAGCAAAGGGGCCAACCTGGATCTTTTGCTTGACTCCTTGCTTGATTTCTTTCCCCCTTGATAGAGCTTGCAAATCCTCTCCTACTTGTCACGCTTAGAGAATATCTGTAGAAATAAAGTAACAAAACACCATCAAAGCATCTCAATCTATTATATCATAAACAATGCAGAATCAGAAATACATTGAACATACAATAGCATTCACAAATAACAAGATTCACAAGTACATGATTGTATGGAGGAAAACTCAAAGAACTTTATTAATAATAAAAGAGAGGATTACAACCCTGCTATCCTCCCAGCATCAAAGCCCTCTTCACCTCATGAAAAGCAAGATCAACCAATAATACAATGTTCTCTCTCAAAGACAAACTATTAGCACTTCATTACAAATTACAAAATTCCAGCCTCCAGATCTCTCAGATGATGGATCCATTTATAGATGTCTGCAAGGGTGTGAGTCATCTCTAGGTTTTTGATTAGTGACATTCCACTTGGAGATTTCTTGGATCTCTTACTCATCCCTGGGTGAATTCAGAGAGGCAAGTGTCATAGGAGAAGCTTCTACAAGATTCCATGAGTATCCACTTATCAAACTGTCTAAGAAATTTGTCCATTCTCACTCATCAAACCCAATAGAAGGCCTCTTGAGTATGCATCACACCTAGCTAGTGTAGGAGTCAGTATGCATCGCACCTTGACAGTGGAGTAGTCAGTATGGTCCAGTTTTGGCCAGTTCTGAGTGGTTTTTTAGGTGGAACTTCTAGGGAATGATGTAATCAGTTGACCATGATCCTTTAGGTTATGAAACAACACTTTTAGAGGTTAAAGAACCCTTTGGTTTATCGAGATATAAGATTGGGATTGTAGTGCCCAAATATGTCTATAACAGTTACCTTCACATAACCTACATGGAAACTTAACTTTTCTCCTTTATCCATGAACTTTACTATCACTAGCTGAAGTTGTGTTACCAACATGATCTCAAGAAGTTGATGACATGGGATGGTGTGAACGAGAAGACCATTCTTTTAGGATCTGAGGAAAGTGGGACAGTCTCGATGAAAATGGTCTCCTGCACAAATTGTGCATGTATATTTGGCTTTGGCAAGTTTAATGGATGGATTTTCATCAGATGATGCATTCAAAGCAATGGTTGCTTGGTTGCCCCTTTGCTGAATTGGTTTCTCCTTCTTCTTCTTCCCTTTCTTCTTCTTCTTAGCCACCTGGTTTCTAGTACCAATACGTTCACCAAGCGAAGAGGAAGAAGGGGAGGAAGAAACAAATGAGGAAGAAGACAAAGGGTCAACTTTAGGATCAACTGGAGGTTGATTTTGTCCAGTTGGAGGTGTACTCAATTTCAGAGATGTCTCAACATTTTGAACCAAGGAGGTTGAAAACAGCCATACTGGCAAGCCAATGGTAAGTCCCAGAAGCGACAATGTAGCCATATAAGGAGAACCAATATTTCTGAAAGAAGGAAAAGGACTAGGATTCCCATCAAAAGGGATTGCTTGATCAGTGGACTCCAGATTTGTCTCCATATGTCTCAAACTAAGATCAACTAAGGAATAGGGATGTTATTCCAATTTCAATTAATTTTAATGACGCTTTGACACAACTTTTATTTTTCAGTTTTTAAGAGTCGAGAAAAAGCTAAAGATGACTCTAGTCTCCTTCAATTCTTAATGAGCCTAAAAGGACAAGTGCTCAGATGGACCTTTTCTTTTAAAGAGTCGAACAGGAACGAAAGTGACTACTCCAAAAAATCTAGATAGAGGGATTACCAAACCAATCGCAAAACTGTAATATACACCTTGGTGATAAATTAAAGAGAAATTACCAAGGACTTATGTACAACAGACAATCTTCCCAAATGCTGTGTTCAGTGCATTGCGATCAATAAGGCGGCAGACTCGGCTTTCTATGGATAAAGGATTTAAGCCTATTTTGGTCTCCCAATATATACATGACGGTACGGGGAGCACAAGTCCGTGCTAGCACTTGCCATATCAAGGAGGAGGAATCACCCAACATTCAATGAAAACGATAGTTACTATTTTTAATGACCCCAAAACACGTCTCTAGCATAGACTTCTAGATGTGTTGCATTAGGTTCCAAAGCATTGTTAGGTTCATTGAAATTTATTTTAAAGTTGATCTTGTTTAAGGTTTTCCTTTCAATGGTTCACCGCGTGATGTTGATTTTGAAATTCCTAAAATGCAATCTACAATGATAAACACTCTTTGTTTATTTTGAGCAATGAAAATCCTAGCTACTAGGGAAAGAAGATTACAATTCTTTCAAACAAAGAGCAAATAGCACACACTAATGCATTCTCCTAAATCATTTTTTGCACACAAACTACAAAATGCTAAATGAAAATGCATGTATTTGTTTTCATTCCCCTTAATGTGAAAAATGCCAAAAAGGAAAACTAAATGTAGTCTAAAAGATCTGAAATATTTTACTCAAAGCGAAATTTTTAACAATTTCTTTTTCAAAAGAGAAAGGAATACTAAACGACACTATTCAATTTTGAATAAAAATTTCTTTCAACACTTCGAATTTAAACGAATCAAACCAAATACATAATGAAAACTACAATCGACTATCCAGGGAAGGAATAATCCACAACACTTGTCTTTTCGACACAAAACGACAATTATGACACTTTTTGTATCAAAGCGACAGATCGATTTAAGAAACTTTTTGACAAAGGATTGTAAATGATGAACAAATACATAAAAAATTCACTAATTCTACTCTAAAGGAGGCTGATCTATGTGATGCAAGTAGGCTTCAGTAAGGAGGTATTGTTCATAAGCATCAAAAAACTAAACAAAACTGAAAACAAGGTCAAAATCCCCCGATTTCTTGAATGGAAAAATGGTTCAGTTAGTCGTCATGCCTCGGCTTCACAGAAACAGGGATGCATTACACATATCACACTCATGAGGTGCGGTGCATACTGGGTTACAGTGACAGACAGTGTGATGTGCCAGGGAGCACAACTGAAGTGGGTTTTGGCTCAGATGTGCAATTGTTTTCAATGATTTAGGCTGAGCTATGATGAACAGTAAAGAGAAAAGTATAGAGGGAGGTCTTGAGAGGCTACTGAGCTATCAAAAGGGCATCTAGAATTCTTTTAAGTCCAATGTTTAATTCATAAACTAAACCAGAGATTGACTGAAGCAGCATTCATCTACTATGCAATTGCAGAGCAAGAGCAGTTCGAAGGCTACCTAGCTGACTTCAAGTTTTGTCTATAGTTTATAAAACAAACAATAACAACAAACAAACATCTGTTCTTCCCCAGTGGAGTCACCAATTTGTTTTGAGGAAAACTAGTGTCTTTTCGAACTACTAACCCTCTAGGTTTGGCAGCTACCCTAGAAACAACAGTTTAAAGCAATTCAACGATTTCTTCTATGTATAATAGATAAGAGAAAGATAATGGAACCAACTGGAACTTCCGCTTAATCCCTTTCTTGATCTCTCTCCCCCTTGACAAAGGTTGCAACTCCTCCCCGTACTTAACCCGTTTGGAGAGTACCTATATAAACACAGTAACAAAGAACCGTGAAAGCATCTTGATCTATTATAACATAAACATTACAGAATCAGATATGTAATGAACATATAATAGCATTCACAAATGATAACATTCACAATTTCACAGTCATATGGAAGAAAAATTGAAGAACTTTATTAAATAGAAGGGAGAATTACAACCCAGTTGTCTGATCCAGCATCATCCTCCCAGTGTCAATCCCTCTTCACCTCATGAAATAGCAAGATCACACCAACAATACAATGTTCCCTCCTCAATTACAAACTATCAAAACTTCCTTGCAATTCACAATATTCCAGCCTCTGGATCCCTTAGATGAGGGATCCATTTATAGATGTGTGCAAGGGTGCGAGTCATCTCTGGGGTTTGATTAGTGTCATTCCACTTGTTACAATTGGTTCCACTTGAAGATTTCTTGTATCTCTTACTCATCCCTGGGCAATTTCAAAGAGGCAAGTGTCATAGGAGAAGCTTCTAGAATATTCCATGAGCAACCACCTAGCAAACTGTCTCGGACATTTGTCCATCCTCGCCCATTACACCCTATATAAGGCCTAATCAGTATGCATCACACCTGGGTAGTGTACCACTCAGTATGCATCGCACCTGGCCAGTGTAGTAGTCAATATGGTTCAAGGCCATTTCTAGGTGGTTTCTCAGGTGGAACTTTTGGGGAATGATGTAATCAGATGACCATGTTCTTTTAGGGTATGAAACAACTCTTTTATGGGTTGATGAGACGTATTTTATCGACATATATGTTTAGGGTTGAAGTGCCCAAATATGTCTATAACATTGGATCAAATGGAAGTAGCATCCAATAGTTGATGTAACTTCGATGACTGCCACATTACTACAAAAAAGTGGCAGAAATATTGAATACATCATGGGAAGGATATCCTGAACTCTTTGCTCATTATGAGTATGATACGAGGGCATCTGTAATATTTTATTGATCGAGAAGTCAAAATCATTTGCCAGAGGAGTTGATTCCTCACTCAGTGGATTAATAGGATAGAGTTTGTTTCTGATTGCCATGTAATTCATTAAATTTGGATAATTGTTGTGATTTGTTTCATTTTTCCCAAGTTGATCATGTCGATCATATTTTCATGGATCTAAAGTGACCCGTAATGTATTCATATAAATATTGATTTAATAAAATAACAAAGAGAGTGTGGAGTGCCAGAGTGATTTTTTTAGAAAAATATTGTAACTAGTCCTTCTACAATTATTTCATTTTATTTCATTGACCACACACATAGACACACACACACACACACAGATATATATATATATACATACATATATATATATATATATATATATATACATGGTTTTGTGTTATTCCTGAGATTTTTTTGAATCCCTGCAAATGGAGATAGAGGTAGGTGGGATCATCACTTTAAAACTACGTCAGTTTGGGTTTTTAAGAGTGGTGGAGAAGAGGTTGCAATAGGTAATAGAGCGAGGTTGAAATACACATGTAGTGGAGGGGAAAACTTAGTGATTTTTCACTTTTGGCAGAACTCTATCCCTTGAAAGTATCCGGGGAGATGGTATTGACTTTCCACCAACAAGTATCCATCATGAGATAGATTTTCTCAGGAGGTATTCCTAATAATATCAAAGGAAGGGAACATAAAGGAGTAGCCATGATAACTAGGCACCGAGCAAAGGTGGGAGCCAACAAATATGGAGTTCCTTCATTGGTGTCAAACCGACAAGTATCCATGAAGGACTATTGAATCCTCCTAGAGGCAAAAGGGTGCACACACTTTATACAAGCATTGAGGATGTTAATAGATAGTGCTACAACCAATGGAAATTTTTGGGCCTAGACCACCATAATAAAAATTAGAAAACCAAGGCTTGCACAATAAGGGAAGCCCAACATGAGTTCTATGAATGCCACTGACTTCTTGGATTTAGTGATGGAAAATTCGAAGTCAAATTTTTGGAGGATGAGGATCCATTTTGTGTATTTTCTGCAAATAATTTGGTGGCCAAGTAAATGGGACATTGGGATTAACTCATCTATGATAGTTATTTTCCAGAAAAAAATAAATAAAAATAAAAATAAATAAAAAAATTAAAAACAAAAAATGTATTGTCAGAGTCATTGGAAAACATAGATGGTTGCCATGGCTAGGCTATCAACATGGATGAATTGAAGTTTAGGTTTGTTTAGGCATTTATTGAGATAGGAGATAATGTGTTCACATTGAGTCTCATCTTCTTGGACAAGCACCATGTCGATGGTGGAGGAAGATGTTGTTTAGTATACAAATAATACTAGGTACAATTCAGAGGGCTCGTAAGAGGTGAGAAGACTGTACGTTTTAATCCTGTAAATAAATTACCTGCATACGAAATCTAAAAATAGAAAATGAACAATGGCAAGGGAATAAAACATAAAACAAATATACACAAAGATTTTCCCGTGGATCCAAAAACTGGGACTAGTAGACTGATTTTTCATTATGTTTATTTCAATGTTACAATAGATATATATAAATGCCAAAGCATCCATAAACTTCAATCCATTAACCCTAGATTAGAACATAACCATAGTTCCCTTGACCGGATCTACAAAATACCATGACTAGTAAACTGTCATGCCTAAATCCATGTTCGAAATCCTTGCACAAAACCAAAGGTAGGTCCGACATCCTAATATAGGGTAGTCATGGAAATAATATAACACAACCCAACATTCTCCCACTTGTTTTCTTTCCATAAGGGGGCCACAGGAGATCTTAGTCATTGATCTAGCCCAACAATGCCCATTGTTTCTCTACACCCAGAGAACTTCTCAATGCTCACAAAATTTTTCAATGCATCAGCAGTATTCTTCAAAGTGTCCACCTTTACCAGGAACACCTTTTTTCCTCAACCATATCCCTCACAAAGTGATACTGAACATCAATGTGCTTTGTCTTTGAATGATAAGTAGGGTTATTTTCCAAGAAAATTTCACTTTGGCTTCCACAGTCTATTATTATATCTTGCTTTAATAACCCCATACTTGAACACAATTTCTACAACCAAGCTGCTTCCTTGCTTGCATGAGTGGCTTCCATGTATTCTACCTTTGTAGTTGAAATTGGAACTACAGACTGTCTCTTACTCATCGAACTAACTGCACCTCCAAATAGGTGAAATGCATAGCCACTTGTAGGTCTTTTCTAGTCCAGATCTCCAGCCTAGTTTGCATCAAAAAAGCCATGGATGTCCAAAACTCTGTCCAATCCTGGTCTTCCTTGGTAGCACAAACCACAATCACTAGTGTCACACAAATACCTAAAAACCTGCTTCATTGCTATCCAATGCTCCTTCACTGGTTTTGACATAAACCTGCTCAATGCTCCCACTGCATGTGCAATTTATAGTCTATTATAGACCATTCCATATATCAGGCTACCGAATGCACTTTTATATGGAACATGGGAAATTTCCTCTTCCTCTTCTTGATTCTCAGGACACTAATCAACAGATAACTTTACACCTACAGGAATAGGAACCTTCGCCAATTTACTATTCTACATATTAAACCTTTGTAGTATTGTCTCGAAATACTTCCTCTAGTTTAACTGGAGCTTTCTCTTTCCCCAATCTCATTTAATTTCCATGCCCAAAATATAGTTTGTAGCACCATGATCTTTCATGTCAAATTTGGAGGACAATTGGGTCTTCAAATACTAGATAATTTCTTTGTCATTTCCAACCAGCAACATATCATCCACATCCAAGACCAGATAAATAACACAGTCACAAAGTAATTTAAAATACACACTGTGATCTGCTTTTCTTATGGTGAAGCCAAGTCCCCGTATAAATGTATCAAATTTCTGATACCACATCCTTGGTGATTGTTTTAACCCATACAAACACTTTTTTAACTTGCACGCTAGTTCTTTCTTACCCTTCACCGTAAAGCCTTCAGGTTTCATGTAGATCTCTTCTTCCATATTCCCATCAAGAAATTTTGTCTTCACATCCATCTATTCTACCTCAAAATCAAAATCAACAACAAAATATAAAACTAATCAAATAGAAGCCACCTTGGAAATAGGATAAAAATGTCACCAAAATCAATTCTCGGCATTTGGGAATAACCTTTTGCTACCAACTGAGCTTTGTATTTCTCCACCTTTCCTTTTGCATTCATCTTCTTCTTGAACACCCATTTGCTTCCAATAAGTTTCCTTCCAGCTGACAACTCCACCAAATCCCAAGCCTCATTTTTGTGCAAAGATCTCATTTCATCAACCATGGCCTCTTTCTAGAGTTTTCCATCCTCTAAATCTTCTTCTTCCCTCACAATTCTGGGATCATCATCAGTAATAGATAAAGAAAAATTTGAACATAAAGAAGGTGGACTATACCTTTTTGGTTGTCTTCTTTCTCAAACTAGCCTTCTCACAACCAGAGTTTGCATCTCTTCATATTCTGATTCCTCTTATGATGTAGAGTCTGATTCTTCCTCCTTTAGCTCAAACTCTATCTTCTCGGGATCCTTTGGTAGGACTTCATGTTTAATAACATATTTCACCTCTCTAAACACCACATCTATGATGTACACAACCTTCCTTATTTCTAGGTTCCAAAGCTTATAACCTTTTAAACCATCCTTATACCCAATAAAGATGCATTTTTAAAATATACTATCCCACTTTATTCTTTTCTCCTTTGTAACATGTACATATGCATCACATCCAAATACCCTTAGATGTGAAAGAGAATGTTTCCTACGTGTCCATACCTCTTATGGAGTCTTATCCTCCAACGATGATGAAGGTGATATGTTAACCAAGTAACATGCAGTCTCAACCACCTTTGCCCAGAGTTCTTGTTCTAAACCGACACCACTGAGCATGCATCTTTCCCTTTCCATCAACGTCTTGTTCATTCTTTCTGCAGCTCCATTTTTCTCAGTTGCATATGGAGTATTCTTCTTGCATTCTATACCACACTTCTTACAAACCTCTTCAAATTCCTTCTTGCAAAACTCTCCACCATTATATGTCTTGAGCACCTTTATCTTCTTCTCTGTTTGGTTTTCCACCAGAGCCTTAAATTCTTTAAACCTATCAAAGACTTCAGATTTCTTCCCAAGGAACTATATCCATTTATTCCTTGAGAATTCATCTATAAATTATACATAGTACATAAAATTTCCAAGTGATGGAACTGACACTGGTCCAAACACATCACTGTGCACAAGCTCTAATATTTGTTTCGCCCTCTTACCACCGGAGGGGGAACTCACCCAATTCTTCTTCCCATATACACAATTTTTATAGAAATCAAAAATCCAGAGCGATATTATACATACCTTCTACCATAGCATTACCATGAAGTATTCGAAATCCCTTCTTTCCAATATCTCCAAACCTTTGATGTCATAGCATGGTCTTTTCTCCAAAGACCACTAGATTTTTTGCTCCACTTTTAGGAACCACAAAACTATTGCACACATCAATAAAAATGCTACCTTGAATCTTGTACAGAGTTCTAAGCCAAACTCCTCGCATCAATACCAGTGATCCCTGAACCATCTTGCAGGTATCTTTCTCGAAAACTGCTTTTACACCTGCATCATCCATCTTTCTTACAAAAATCAGATTTTTGGTGAATGTAGGAATATGCAAAACACTCAGAAGTGTTCTAATCCTTCTGCCTTGCAACTTCAACTTGAATTTTCCACGACCAACGATACTAGCCTTCCTGGCATCCCCTAAGAGGACATCACCACCATCATATTTCTCATATTCACAAAACCACTCTCTATGGGGAGTGAAGTGAAAGGATGCAGCTGAGTTAATCAACCATGCCTCATGATCTACATGTGTATTTGAATAAGAAGCTAAGTACACATCCCCAAATTCTTTTGTGGTGGCTTTCACCTCTGCAGAAAGAGCATCATTATATCCCTTTCCTTTCTCAGGAGCTTTAGATTTACAGTCCCTTTTCAAGTGCCCTTCCTTTCTGCATTTCCAGCACACCTTTACAAGTTTTCCTGGGGATTTGGATCTCCCACTCGAGGACTTATTTTTGTTTCTGTTCTGGGACCATCCTCGTACAAATAAGGCATCACCATTCTAGACCTCCATATTTTTCCATCTCATCTCCTCCGACAGTAAGGATGAGACTATTTCATTAAACTATAAGGAAGTTTCATTGCTACCTATTGCAACAACGAGACTATCCCACAAATCTGGGAGAGAATACAACAAACTATTGCACTTATCTTCATTTGAAATTTTAATATTGTTATATACATTTTTGGGCACTGCAACCCCGATCAAACATTTCCATAAACCAAGGGCTCCTAACTCCCTAAAAGTGTTGTTCCATACCCTAAAAGAGCAAGGTCAGTTGATTACATCATCTCCCAGAAGTTCTCCATGAAAAACTGCTCAGAACTAGTCAAAACTGGACCATATCACCTGCTCCATGGTCAAAGTACGATGCATCCCACCTAATGCAAACGAGAGGTGCAATGCATACTGAAAATCCCTTTTATGGGGTGCGATGGGTGAGAGTCGACAAATGGCAGAGGCAGTTTGCGAGGTGGATGATCATGGAATCTTCCAGAAACTTCTCCTGTGACACTTGTCTCTCTGAATTCACCTAGGGATGAGTAAGAGATCATCAATCTCCAAGTGGAATCAAGAACTATCAGAGAGAGAACACTAATCAAAATCCAAGAAGCTAACTCACCCCCCTGCAATCATCTATATATGGATCCCTCATCCCAGAGATCTAGAGGCTGGAATTTTGTATCTTGTAAGGAAGTGCTGTTGGTTTCTTGTTGGAATATCATAGTGTTGGGTGATCTAAGCTTTTCATGAGGTGAAAGAAGGGCTTTCATGCTAGAGGATGACATTGGGTCAGAACAATTAGTTGTAATCCTCTCTGTTATTCTTGATTATTAATAAAGCTATTCAAGTTTTCCTCCACATTCTTGTATATTTGATGATATATGCATTTGTGTGGTCAATATATATCTGGTCCTATATTGTTTATGATTGTAGATCTTTGTTCTTCCATAGTATTATGCTGCTTTGATTCCATAGGTGCTCTTTGAAGCTAGGTAGACGAAGGAGAAGTGGCAAGGATCTGTCAGAAAGGAGAGGAATCAAGCAAGGAACCAAGCGCAAGACCGAGGTTGGTGTCCTTCATTCCACTCTTACCTACTATTCATAAAGGAAAACGAAAGTGGTTTTAGTTTGTTTGTTTCTAAGATAGCTACCAGTCATAGTGGGACTAGCAGATTTGAGTGGACACTAGATTTCCCGATAACAAAAAGGTGACACCACTGGGGAGCGAATAGATTGCTTGTTTGTCTATATTTGTTTGTTTTATAAACTTACAAATGGAGCCTGAAGTCAAGCCAGCTAGCCTTCGAACTACATTTTCTATGCAAGTGCAAAGTAGATCAATGCTGCTTCAGTCTATCTCTGGGTTTTGTTTATAAACTAAACAATCTATTTGAAAACCTTCTAATTGCCTTAGTGGTGGCTCTAGTAACCTCATTAGATCAGCCCTTGTGATTTCTATTTACTGTACATCATTTGCTCGGCCTAAATCCCTGAACTGAGTTGCAAACTGTGACCAAGAGCCAAGTAAAGTCTCGTCCTAGTACCATCGCACCCTATCTTCAAGGAAACCAGTATGCATCACACCTCCCGTGTGCAGTAGGTGGGATGCATCCCTGTTTCCCTGTGTTACAGGTGCGATGATCAGAAAAGGCTAATTTTGCCTCCAGGTTTTGGTTTTTCTTCACTCTTTTCAGCTCTATTCTGGAGTTTTTTTGTCTGTGATCAGTATACCACTGTGGAAACCCCCTTTATTTCCATCATTCCGCCTCTATTGTGCAAAGAAGTGTGAATGTTTTTATGTATTTTCCGCCATTTTCAGTTCTCTTTTACAAAGTAGTAGCATAGTCGAACTGTTGTCTTTTGATTTGAGAGTGTCGCAAGTGTCGTTTTCAGTCAAAGAAAAGAATTCTATTGTTCTTGATGGTCGATTATACAGTTACTCTTGTATTTGATTTGAATTAGTGGTTTTTCAAGTGTCGAAAGAAGTTTTCAATTCAAAATAGTAAAGTGTCGTCATTATCTTCCTTTCGTTTTTGAAGAGAAATTTGTTAGTACTATCGCTTCGAAAAGATAATTCAGATTTGTACTTAGCATTCTTCTTGTCATTCACACATTAAGAAAGCTAAAAACAAATACATGCATGTGCATTTACATTTAGACTGCTTGTTGGTTTGATTTAGGACAGTGCATCTAGTGTGTGCTCTCTGCTCTATGTTGAAAGAATACCATCTCTCTTTCTTTAGTAGCTAGGATTTTCATTGCAAAAAGAAGATTAAACGATTGTTTATCATCTTAGATTGCATTTTAGGAATTGTACATCTACATCACACGGTGAACCTGAAAGGCAAATTTCTTAAGAAAGATCAACTGTAAAATAAATTTAATGAACCTAAAAACGTTTTGGAACCTAACACACAACATCTAGAAGTCTAGGCTAGAGACATATTCCGGCGTCGTAAAGCCTGGTAACTGTCGTTTTCACTGTTGGTTGGGTGATTCCTCCTCTTTGAGATGACAAGTGCCAGTACGGACTTGTGCTCCCACGTACCGTCGAGTATATATTGGGAGACCACAATAGGCTATATCCTTTATCCATAGGAAGCCGTGTCTGCCGCCCTATCGATCGCAATGCACTGAACACAGAATTCGGGAAGATTGACTGCCATACCGTAAAAAGTATGTTGTAGTTTTACGATTGGTTTGGTAATCCCTCTATCTAGATTTCCAGAGTAGTCTCTTTCATTCCTTTTCAGACTCCTTAAAGGAAAAGGTCCATCTGAGCACTTGTCACTTCAGGCTCATTAAAAATCGAAGGCGACTAGAGTCATCTTTTGTTTTTTCTCAACTCTTAAAAATTAAAAAAACAAGTTGTGTCAAAGCGTCTAAAATTTATTTTAATCGGAATAATACCACCTTTCCCGCACCCAGAATAAATCCTAGTCCTCTCTCCTCTTGGGGAGATGTTGGTGCACCCCATATGGCCACATTGTCACTTCCAGAATTGACAATCAGCTTGCCCGTATGGCTCTTCTCGACCTCTGTCATTCAAACACCATGATTCCTGAGCAATCAAGTCAGCAACTAGATGATACTAAAGTTATCCCCCAACCTTCTACTTCATCCAATTCTCCCTCTCCTCCTTCCTCTTCACTTGATGAAGCCGGTAAAGCTAAAAATCAAGTAACTGAGAAGAAGAATAAATCGAGGGAGAAGAAAGAGAAGGAGAAGAAGGAGCCAAAGGTGAAAGGGGGCAACCATGCATCATCTAGCAAAAATCCACACACTACACCGTCCAGGCCTAAATTGCCATGTGTCATTTGGAAAGGAGACCACTACCACCGAGATTGTCCCTGCATCCCTCGGATATTAAGGGACTGGTCTCCCCGTTTTCACAATCCGATGTCATCGACCTCTGATGATCATGTTGAGAGCACACCATCAACTAGTGAAAATGAAGTCCCTAGACAAAAAGGAAAGTGTAAATTTCCTTGTAGACTGTGTGAAGGCGATCATGCCCTCCACCGTTGTCCCTTCCTAGTCGAAGCTAAAAGAGTTTTGGATGACCGTCCGGCTTCACCGTTACGACTTCCTCCTGGATATAAGAAACTCTTGCCAAGTCCATCACTGGTTGAAAATCCGACTAACACGCCATTGTGTTCGGTCGAAGCATCTGTCATTGAAGATAAAACTGTTGAACCCATACCAGACCAAAATCAAAAGGTTGAGGTAGCAGTCGACCCGGTCTTGTGTTCAGAAGGTCCATCTTCAGATGACACAATCACCGAAGAGAATGAGAACGACACCGTCCAAATTCTTTTCATAAACACAGAATTTGTGTTGGCTTTTTTGGCTCAGGAATGGCGCTATGATACAGGTGTTGTCCTTGATGGCAACTCTCTTTGATGACAGATCTCCGTTCAGTCTACAGAATGAAGCGAAATCTCATATACGCAGGTTAATTAAGTCCAAGTTGCGTATACACGCTGGTGATATGCATTCTAAGTCGCGTATACGCAGGAGAGCTACATAATAAGGCGCGTATACACGCAGATGCATGAACAGAAAAGTGCGTATATGTCGGGAAGTTTCCTTTTGGTCCATGGTAGTTAGTCCTCGGTACTTGTGCCCATGTCTTTGGACCAGAATACCTCGACAGTCGTGTAGATCTCTAGTTTTGAAGTTGATGGTTTTGGATTTCTATGGTTTTGGCTCTTGGTATTGAGCAAGGCCTAAGGCTATATAAGGAGAAGAAGATCATTAGGCAAAACAATCTTTCGAAAAGGCTTGAATATCTGAAAAAGAAAGAGATCTGATATGCAGGTTCTGGGTTGCTTGATCTAAGCCAAGGAGAGATCACATCGGTTGATGGAAGACTAGATCTAAGGATAGATCGGGATCTAATGGTTTGAAATGCACTATCATGATATGGTTGACTATGCGTATTTCTAGATCTGCATACTGTCGCAATGTTATGTTCTGGGTCTAACTGATGTCTGGTACAGCTGCAAATTGAGAGAGTTTATTTTTAGATCTGTACGCAGGTTGGCTTCGGTAAAAGCACGTGTATACGCGGGTTTGGCTCATTGAAGTAGCGTATATCTTTTGAAGCTTGATTTTGGGTTTACAGTTGGGTCTGACTGTTATTGCAGAGTTCTGTAGTCTGCTCTGTGTTCTGGTAACTGGTGATTGACAGGGTTCAGTGGTTCAGTGATTCAAAGTTTGGTTGTTTTATGCTTCAATGATCTGTTGTGAAAGGTGAATGAATTGTGGCCTTCAGATTGTAATGTTGTGCTTCAGGAATATCCAGTCTGAAAATGTATGAAAGGTGGTACCTGAAGGAAAGAAGATTGTAGGTCAGCACCTACGTACTAGTATCTTGGCTAGTACAAGAGCAAAGGGGGTTGGAGTTCCCTTCCAAGGAAGTTTGGAGAACGAGAGAAGGTTGTAGCCTTCTGCAGGTTGTAGCCTGCGTACTGGTATAAGGCTGCACCAGTACAAAAGATTGTAAACTGAAGTTTGATATTAAAGAAAGATAGAGACAACTTGCTGCAGGTGGTTTTCACCCACATTGGGTTTCCACCTTATATCTTGGTGTTCATGTGTGTGGCTTTTGATCTGTTCTGTTATACTGCACCTGTTTACTGTTAATGTGGTGAATAATGTCCTGATGCACTTAACTGAAGAATAAGCTAACTAAATTATGAGTTTTCTTCTTATACGCTGTTTTATTTAGTCACAGTAGCGTGTACACGCTGGTTCACTTAACTGAAGTAGCGTATATGTTTCTGAGCATTGAAAAAGTTTGATTGATCTGATAATACTGATTCACCCCCCCTCTCAGTATTATTTCCAACAATTGGTATCAGAGCAGGTCCTTCAGAGAAGCTTGATCGCTTGAAGGTAGATCATTCATCATGAGCAACTACGAGAAAGAAGCATCAATCAGGCCACCGATTTTTGATGGGACAAATTTCAATTATTGGAAGGTAAGAGTTACTGCATATCTTCAATCTCTTCGTACAGAAGTTTGGAACATTGTAGAAACAGGCTATGCTTTTCCTTCAGCTACTCCTACAGATCCAGCTGAGAAAAAGCAGTATGAAACAAATGCAAAAGCAGTCAGTACTCTATTAGGAAGTATATCCCAAACAGAATTCATGAAGGTCATGCACTTCAAATCAGCAAAAGAGATATGGGACAAAATGATCACTAGCTATGAAGGAGATGAACAGGTAAAACAAGCTAAACTTCAAACTCTCAGGATTCAATATGAGACTCTCAAGATGTATAATGATGAAAGTGTGGCTAATTATTTTCTTCGCGTAGATGAGATTGTTAATTGTATGAAAAATTTGGGTGAAGAAATAAAAGAGACTATAGTAGTTCAAAAGATTCTAAGATCATTATCCCCCAAGTTTGAATCTAAAGTATCTGCAATAGAAGAAAAAGAAAATCTCCGTGTTCTCACTATGTCTCAGCTACATGGAATTCTAACTGCTTATGAAATGAGAAAGGGAGGTCCATCAGACAGAAGGGAAGTTGCTTTTAAGGCATCAGGAAAAGAAGATTACTATGAAGCAAGCCATGTTCCAGAAGAAGAGGAAGAAGAATCAAATTTTGTCAGAAATCTTCAAAGGGGTTCTGGAAGGTTCAAAGGTAAGCTACCTTTCAAATTCTTTGCTTGTGGAAGAGTAGGTCATTATGCTGCAAAATGTCCTTATAAGGATAAAGGAAAAGAACCTGCTAGATGGAACAAGAAACAAAGTGCAAATAAGAAAAGCTACTACACCCATGAAGATAGTGATGGCTTATCAAACAGTGATGAAGATGAACAAGGTAATAAATATAAGCTGTTAATGGCATTTGAAGATGATGATTATGAGGATGCTGTAGATGTGGATAATCTCTATAATGAAATTACTAGACTCAAGAGATGCATAGAAGAAAAGAATGTGATCATTGATACTTTGCAATTTCAAATTGATGAAAAGGAAAAACATCTTGAAAAACTAGAAGGTGAAATTGTTGGTCTCAGAAAAGAAATTGAGAAAACAAAAGCTATTAATCTTAAGTTTGTCAAAGGATCTGAAACTTTGGATGAGATTATCAATGTGCAGCGGTCTCCTCTAAACAAGACAGGTTTGGGCTATAATGGAGAAACCTCTCAAGCATCCACCTCAAAAAGTTATCTTGATACAGCAAGAAGAAATGAGCAGAAGAACAATGAAGATAATCAGGTAAAGCAGGGACGAATTACAAACAGAAACTATCAGGGACAATCCTTCTTAAGGGTGAACAAAAGCTACAACCAACCACAGGTAAAATCTTCTCAGTTTGGCTCAAGAATAGATGAAAATAGAAATTACAATCAGTTGGCTGGTAGATTCAATAACCGCAGAAGCTTCTTCAATGGACAATGCTTTTCTTGCCATAACTTTGGTCACAAAGCAGCTCAATGTGTTGCATATAAAACAATCATGACTAGGGAAGCTCAAAAACAAAGAAGTATGACAGGGATTACAAAAAGGACCTATAACAACTTTTCGGTTCTTGAAAATGAAGTTGAATGTTCTATTTGCAATAATTTTGGTCATAAAGACTCTGAATGCAGGAGCAGGTTTCAGGAGAAAAAGGAACAAGCCACAAGCACCAAAACATGGAGAATAAAGGAACCTCAAACAAAAAGATGTGGGATAGCATTTTATGCAGAAGGACAGGAAAATCTATGGTACATTGACAGTGGATGTTCGAAACATATGACAGGTGATAAAGAAAAACTTGAATCTTATTCTACTTTAGAAAAGGGAAAGAAAGTTTCTTTTGGAAATGATACTCCTGCAACTATAAAAGGAAAAGGTATTGCTCCTTTGAAAGAAAAGGTCAAGGCTGGAAATGTTTTGTATGTTGATGGATTGAAGCATAATCTACTAAGTGTCAGCCAGATGTGTGATCAAAAAACCGAGGTTATTTTTAGATCGAATGGATGTCTTGTTCGTGATCTTGATACAGGTAAAACAGTTCTCAAAGGCAAAAGAACTCCAAATAATCTGTACATATTTGAAGAAGGACAACAACAATGCTATCTTAGCAAGGATGAAGAGCACTGGTTATGGCATCGAAGGTTGGGACATCTAAGCTTCTCACAAATAAGGAAAGCATGCAAATATCAGGCAGTTCGCGATCTTCCAGATATCAAAATTCCAGACAACACCATATGCAAATCTTGTCAGTTTGGAAAGCAAACCAGAACTAACTTTCCAGAGAAGGAAGGATCAGCTAGCTTGCCTCTTGAGCTAGTCCATACAGATGTATGTGGTCCATTTAGGAAAAGGACACCTCGAGGAGAAGAATATCTGATATTATTCATTGATGATTTTTCAAGGTTTGTTTGGTTAGGGCTTATGAAGCACAAAGATGAAGCATTCGAAAAATTCAAATCCTTCAAAGCATTGGTTGAAAATGAATCAGGACACAAAATTAAGTGCCTCAGATCTGACAGAGGTGGGGAGTTCACCTCAAATGAATTTTTCGATTTCTGTGACGAACATGGGATAAGAAGAGAATTCTCTACAGCTAGAACTCCTCAGCAAAATGGGGTTGTGGAAAGAATGAACAGAACTATCCAACAAATGGCTCGTGCTATGCTCGATGAATCAGGTACTCCTGCAACCTTCTGGGGTGAAGCTGCACATGCTGCTGTTATTATTCTTAACAAAACAAATGTCCGAGTAAACAGCACTCAAACACCTCATGAGCTTTGGAGTGGTAAAACTCCTTCCGTGAAGCACTTCAAAATCTTTGGGAGCAAATGTTATATTAAGAATACTGATGAGCAACTTGGCAAACTTGAACCAAGAGCAGATGAGGGCATTCTTCTTGGTTATTCTCCACATAGCAAAGCATACAAGTGCTACAATAAAAGACTTGGCAGAATTGTTGACAGTATTGATATAGTGGTTGATGAGAAGGGATATATTCCTAGGCAAGTTCATCATGAAGACATTGAAGAAGATGAAGGTTACTCTCAAAGGCGAAATGATGAAGAAGAAGAACCTCAAGAAGAAGAAGAATCTCAAGAAGAACCAGAGGAGCAGACAAGAATAGAAGAGAAGACTCCATCCAGATATGTTCAAAAGAATCATCCAGAAACTCAGATTGTGGGGCAGAAAGAAGCAGGAGTACAAACAAGAAGGACACTTGCAGAAGCTTCAAGCTACTTGGCATTACTCTCCTCCACTGAACCACAAAATGTGAAAGAGGCATGCAAAGATGAATGTTGGGTCAAAGCAATGGATGAAGAACTTGAGCAAATCGAAAAGAACAACACTTGGGAATTAGTTCCTAGACCAAAAGATAAGAATGTAATAGGAACAAAATGGGTCTTCAAGAATAAATTAAATGAAAATGGAGAAGTAATTAGAAACAAGGCCAGACTTGTTTGTAAAGGGTATGCACAGCAAGAAGGAATAGATTTTGAAGAGACCTTTGCTCCTGTGGCAAGACTTGAAGCCATCCGAATGTTCCTTGCTCTCTCAAGCTTTCAAAAATTCAAGGTATTTCAAATGGACGTGAAATCAGCCTTCCTGAATGGAGACTTAGAAGAAGAAGTATATATTGAGCAGCCAGATGGCTTCATTCTTGGGAATGATCCAAACCTTGTATGCAGATTGAAAAAGGCACTCTATGGACTCAAACAAGCTCCAAGGGCTTGGTACTATCGGTTGGACAAATATCTTCACCAACAAGGCTTTTCAAAAGGATCAGCAGATAGCAATCTCTATATAAAAGTTGAAAATAACAAATTGCTAATTCTTGTTGTTTATGTAGATGATATTATTTTTGGCAGCAATGAAGAGACTATGAGTCAAAACTTTGCCTTGGTTATGCAGAAAGAATTCGAAATGTCACTTCTTGGAGAATTGACATATTTTCTTGGATTGCAAATCCAACAAAATGAAGGAGGTATCTTCTTGTCTCAAACCAAATACCTCAAGCAGATCTTGAAGAAGTATGGCATGGAAGAGTCAAAGCCAGTATGTACACCCATGGTTACAGGATGCAGCCTCAGTGCAAATGATGAATCAGCAGCAGTTCACCAACCCACTTATAGATCCATGATTGGGATTTTGCTTTATTTGACAGGTACTCGACCAGATATTACACATGCAGTAGGAATGGTTGGAAGATTTCAAGCCAACCCAAAGGAAACTCATCTTCAGGCAGTCAAAAGAATCTTCAAATATCTTCAAGGGACCCAAAACTATGGCTTATGGTATCCTAGAAATACAGATCTCACTCTTCATGCTTACACAGATGCAGATTGGGCTGGAAGTGTGGATGATAGGAAAAGCACAAGTGGTGGTGCTTTCTTCATGGGTTCCAGATTAGTATCTTGGTTCAGCAAGAAACAGAGTTCAATTGCCTTATCTACAGCTGAAGCAGAATATGTGGCTGCAGCATCTTGTTGCACACAACTTCTTTGGATGATGCAGACCTTGCAGGACTTTCAAATCACTTGCACTCCACCCGTCTCTATCTTATGTGATAATACAAGTGCAATCAGCATTTCAAAGAATCCAGTCATGCACTCAAAGACCAAGCACATACCAATCAAGTACCATTTTCTTCGGGAACAAGTGCTTGAGCAGAAGGTTAAGTTGGAGTATGTTCCTTCTAAGGAACAAGTTGCTGATATTCTCACAAAACCACTGCCCAGGGAAACTTTTGAATATCTCAGACAAAAGCTGGGAGTAGTTGATGCTTCATCCTGCTGTTGAAGTTTGTTTATTCTACAGAAAAGTTGGTATACGCAGGTTACGGAAGGGATATCCGCGTATATACGCCGATTTATGCGGAGTAAGTCGCGTGTATGTTGGACGCTTGTTGCCGAAAGTATATCCGCGTACATACGCAGTTTCATACAGGAGAAATCGCGTATATGAAGTTCTGAACAGCAAGGGCAAACTCTGGAGTTCTGAACAGCAATGGGTATGTCAGAATTCTTCAGGCACAGTTTTCAGGGGGTGCAGCAGGCATAGGTTTAGGGGGAGCAACTTAAAAGTCTCATAAAGCATTGTTGGCATTCAGATGTTTTGGTTGTTGATTTCAGGAGAAGGAGCTCAGAAAGATCTCTTGGTTGCTGATCTAAAAAGATGTTTATCAGATGCTGCTGGTGACTTTCATAAGTCTTGGTCTAGATCTATTGTCTCTATGTCATGTATCTCTCTTGTGATATCTCTTTTATGGTGTCAAGGTCATGTAACGGCCTATGTTGGTTTCCCCACTATGCCTGGGATGAATAATGTAATATAATTGATTGTCTCTGATGTGTCCCCTCTTAGTAGGGAGTATGGATGTATGTATTGAGTCTTTTGGTGGTAGGAAGGTCCCTTATGGTGTATAAGTCTTGGTTCCTGTTGAAGAACATCTTTTGCAGATCTTGCCTACAGTCAGGGGGAGCATGTTTCAACACAGCCAAGTAGAGGTATCAGCATGTTC
This sequence comes from Pinus tabuliformis, assembly GCA_031772625.1. Taxonomy (NCBI): domain Eukaryota; kingdom Viridiplantae; phylum Streptophyta; class Pinopsida; order Pinales; family Pinaceae; genus Pinus; species Pinus tabuliformis. Next base: position 1,735,791,109 of record CM062820.1, read on the forward strand.
TCAGGGGGAGCACAGCCCTTTGCCCTTGATGACAAAGGGGGAGAATGATTCTAAGGATCTGAAGGTTGCCATCAAGTCCAAAGGGGGAGATTGTTGGCTTTTTTGGCTCAGGAATGGCGCTATGATACAGGTGTTGTCCTTGATGGCAACTCTCTTTGATGACAGATCTCCGTTCAGTCTACAGAATGAAGCGAAATCTCATATACGCAGGTTAATTAAGTCCAAGTTGCGTATACACGCTGGTGATATGCATACTAAGTCGCGTATACGCAGGAGAGCTACATAATAAGGCGCGTATACACGCAGATGCATGAACATAAAAGTGCGTATATGTCGGGAAGTTTCCTTTTGGTCCATGGTAGTTAGTCCTTGGTACTTGTGCCCATGTCTTTGGACCAGAATACCTCGACAGTCGTGTAGATCTCTAGTTTTGAAGTTGATGGTTTTGGATTTCTATGGTTTTGGCTCTTGGTATTGAGCAAGGCCTAAGGCTATATAAGGAGAAGAAGATCATTAGGCAAAACAATCTTTCGAAAAGGCTTGAATATCTGAAAAAGAAAGAGATCTGATATGCAGGTTCTGGGTTGCTTGATCTAAGCCAAGGAGAGATCACATCGGTTGATGGAAGACTAGATCTAAGGATAGACCGGGATCTAATGGTTTGAAATGCACTATCATGATATGGTTGATTATGCGTATTTCTAGATCTGCATACTGTCGCAATGTTATGTTCTGGGTCTAACTGATGTCTGGTACAGCTGCAAATTGAGAGAGTTTATTTTTAGATCTGTACGCAGGTTGGCTTCGGTAAAAGCGCGTGTATACGCGGGTTTGGCTCATTGAAGTAGCGTATATCTTTTGAAGCTTGATTTTGGGTTTACAGTTGGGTCTGACTGTTATTGCAGAGTTCTGTAGTCTGCTCTATGTTCTGGTAACTGGTGATTGACAGGGTTCAGTGGTTCAGTGATTCAAAGTTTGGTTGTTTTATGCTTCAATGATCTGTTGTGAAAGGTGAATGAATTGTGGCCTTCAGATTGTAATGTTGTGCTTCAAGAATATCCAGTCTGAAAATGTATGAAAGGTGGTACCTGAAGGAAAGAAGATTGTAGGTCAGCACCTACGCACTAGTATCTTGGCTAGTACAAGAGCAAAGGGGGTTGGAGCTCCCTTCCAAGGAAGTTTGGAGAACGAGAGAAGGTTGTAGCCTGCGTACTGGTATAAGGCTGCACCAGTACAAAAGATTGTAAACTGAAGTTTCATATTAAAGAAAGATAGAGACAACTTGCAGCAGGTGGTTTTCACCCACATTGGGTTTCCACCTTATATCTTGGTGTTCATGTGTGTGGCTTTTGATCTGTTCTGTTATACTGCACCTGTTTACTGTTAATGTGGTGAATAATGTCCTGATGCACTTAACTGAAGAATAAGCTAACTAAATTATGAGTTTTCTTCTTATACGCTGTTTTATTTAGTCACAGTAGCGTGTACACGCTGGTTCACTTAACTGAAGTAGCGTATATGTTTCTGAGCATTGAAAAAGTTTGATTGATCTGATAATACTGATTCACCCCCCCTCTCAGTATTATTTCCAACAATTTGATGAACATGGGGGCAGTCTACCGTTCTTTTACCACATGAAGAAAGTTCGTCAGAGTTATATCCGGCCGTCTATTCGGTCCCACCTCCAAGCAACCTAGTCGTTTCTTTCGATTGGAATCTACTAGGCAGACACCAGGTACCGGCCAATGTACCATTCTGAATCATTGTACAAGTATACAGAATGATCATGGCCGATACCATCATAGATGAAGGGGCTTCTGTGAGTATCCTTTCCTCAACTGCTTGGAAAGTGCTTGGTTCACCATCGCTTCTGCCTAACATGAGAAATTTGACAGGCTTTGACAAAGGAACCAGTCGACCGTTAGGGATCCTTCCCAATGTGCCGATAACATTGAGAAGAAAAACCGTTCACATGAACATAATGGTAGTCCAAGGACCTCTAGATTATAATCTACTCCTTGGGCGTGACTATATTTATTGCATGGGAACCATTGTCTCCTCACTCTTTAGAGTAATGTGTTTTCCGCATGAAGGACGAGTGGTCAAGCTCGTAGACCAGCTTTTGTTCCCTGACTCACACATAGAAAATAGTAAAATGCCATCCCTAAATGGTCTTTTCACGCAAGGAATGTCTCATCAATCCCCAATCCGTCCACCTGATGAGCGCGAGTGATTCGGGAGGACATGACTGAAACCCAGGGGGCATGCACCCTAGTCTGTTTTGGCAGGAAAACCTTGGGTATAGGGTAGGTTTCCGCAGAGGATATATGACTAGTCTGACACACCCGTCTGTTCAGGAAAATGGGATTAGAATGGAATAAGATTCCCTCGTCAAAGTTATGTGAGTGGAGGCGACTGCGCCATTCACCTTTGTCTATTTCGGTAGACATCGCCAAGGAAGCATTTTGTCTGCAACGCGGATAGAGAGCTTTCATATGGTAACCTAGGAATTTTTCACTATACCTGGGGGCATGCAAACCTTTTGGCCTGCAAGTGAAGAGCGACCATTTATTTTCTTAGTTTGTAGATTCTCAAACCCTTTAAACTCGTAGGAGTGGTCGTTCCTAACTTGCATAAAGAAAGGATCCAGGGAAAAGCTTTGTAAGGTGCAAGCTCCATAAAAAATGGCATCTTAGATGAGACATCCTTATTATATGACTGGTACGAGAAGTTTTTATGTGGAGTTCAAGCTCGTTAAAAATTAAACATAAGCAATGAGCAAATGTTCCCCCAGAGTTTAATCTCATTAAAAAATGAACCAATTTTTGGTAAATAACCATTGTGAATGCATTATCATCAGCTTTTGAGCCTTGGTCGTGTTCTCATCATCACCTCCACTCTGTTTTAGCCGATCATTCACCTCCATCTCATTGTTTACCCCTTTTGAGGAACACTTGCGAAGAGTGATCCTGTTAGCCATCCTTGTGACACTACCATGATTGGAAAATTCCAAACCTTACCTGGAATCAGCTACTACCCGAAGTTATCACTCGTTCCTTAAAAAACGAGTCTCCTTTAACCTCTTTTCACCTAACTCGTAAAATACGAAAATATTGCCGAGCGATTGGCCTCTCCAGCTCGTTAAAGCGACCGGAAGTGCTATCCCTCCTCTAGATTTTAATCTTTTTGGACTTGACGGATTATTACACAAAAAGATCAAGCGCTTGTTTTGTTCATCTCGTTAAAATTACCGAAAATTCATCCCTTTCGTATTATTTTATAATTTTTCAGACTTAAGGGATTATATGACGAAAAAGTATTATGGGAGTTTCCTTTACGTCCCTTTTCAGACTCTCTAAAATTGAAAAGGACCGCGTTATCTTTATCGTTAAACTCATTAAAACCGAATAGTGACAAACTTGTCCATACAGACAAGAATGAGTTTCACTGTCTCTAGGCTCGTTAAAATATAGCGACGGGTTTGCTCGAAGGGAAAATTATAGAACAATCATATGTTATCCTCCTCAAGCTTGACAAAAATAAAGAGGTACTGGTCAGCAATGACTGGGGAAAAATTGGGGAGAAAATTTGAAGAAACTTTATTGGTAGCAAGTCGCTCTTGAACATGACACATTCACTCCGCATCCGAGTCAGGTTGGGTTGTTCCATTCACTGGTCATATCACCATTGGTCCACTGCACCATCCATATTTGGGGTAACGGTACCAATCCATCATGTCAGTGTCACCGGTATGTTCAAGAGAAGTCGCTCAGAGAATTCACCTGTGTCTCATCTGCTGCAATACATTCACGCTCAATTCTTTCATGACCGCCACCCTGAACCTTGTATCATCAGATCGTTTTCACCTCCAAAATCATTTACTCTGTTCCGTGTCGTAGATGTGGGATTCATTAAGGCCCTACTACGGTGAGTCGCTTCTTGTCGACATCAGCTCATTATCCAAGAAGTCGACTTAGGAACAACCCCTTCAGTACTTTGAAGCTTGCATGCCTCAATGGCAAGTTTCTCACTTCCAGAGACAAGTTTACATCAATGGCCTTCGATCGAAAGATTTTGCGTGGTGTTCGATGCCAAGTCCCTTATTCACACCATGTAAATTGTACTATAGTACCTTGAGGGTCATCATCATTATCGTTGATTCCTCTCGTGCCTGTTAACAGCTTACATCATTGGCTGGTAATCAGCCGATGTCTTTCCATGTTCGACTCCAGAACATCTTTCACATGGATCGACTTGTACTCCTAGCAAAGATTGAAAGAGTTTGAAGACCCCGAATCTAGTTTCATCCATCCGGGCTGCGATATATTCAGGAACATAAAGACATCAAATGTACATTGTTGCTGCACAGATGATCATCCGAATCAAAGGATGATGACTCTATTAGAATCATCAGTCTCCCACACAGACGGTTGTCTGTCTTACGTACGTGAAAATTAATTTATAAAGCTGAGCATGGGAATGCCCGCCTCAGCTAGATCATGAAAAATATTATGAAGATAATGTATTGTATTGTATATTATTACAGGCCGCCTTCCAACTTGAAAAAACTTCAGATCCTCATGATAAAGCATTTCACCCGACATAAAAAGATTAATGACCTCATGCTTTAGGGGGCAACTGTTATAGACATTTTTGGGCATTGCAACCCCAATCAAACATGTCCATAAACCAAGGGCTCCTATGTCCCTAAAAGTCTTGTTCCATACCCTAAAAGAACAAGGTCAGTTGATTACATCATCTCCTAGAAGTTCTCCATTAAAAACTGCTCAGAACTAGTCAAAACTGGACCATCTCACCTCCTCCATGGTAAAAGTGTGATGCATCCCACCTAATGCACAAGGGAGGTGCGATGCATACTGAAAATCCCTTCTATGGGGTGCGATGGGTGAGAGTGGACAAATGGCAGAGGCAGTTTGCGAGGTGGATGATCATGGAATCTTCCAGAAACTTCTCCTGTGACACTTGCCTCTCTGAATTCACCCAGGGATGAGTAAGAGATCATCAATCTCCAAGTGGAATCAAGAACTATCAGAGAGAGGACACTAATCAGAATCCTAGAAGCTGAATCAACCCCCTGCAATCATCTATATATGGATCCCTCATCCTAGAGACCCAGAGGCTGGAATTTTGTATCTTGTAAGGAAGTGTTGTTGGTTTCTTGTTGGAATATCATGTGTTGGGTGATCTAAGCTTTTCATGAGGTGAAAGAAGGGATTTCATGCTGGAGGATGACATTGGGTTAGAACAATTGGTTGTAATCCTCTCTGCTATTCTTGATTATTAATAAAGCTATTCAATTTTTCCTCCACATTCATGTATATTTGATGATATATACATTTGTGTGGTCAATATATATCTAGTCCTACATTGTTTATGACTGTAGATCTCTGTTCTTCGATAGTATTATGCTGCTTTGATTCCATAGGTGCTCTTTGAAGCTGGGTAGACGAAGGAGAAGTGGAAAGGATCTGTCAAAAAGGAGAGGAATCAAGCAAGGAACTAAGTGCAAGACCGAGGTTGGTTTCCTTCATTCCACTCTTATCTACTATTCACAAAGGAAAACGAAAGTGGTTTTAGTTTGTTTGTTTCTAAGATAGCTACCAGTCTTAGTGGGACTAGCAGCTCCGAGTGGACACTAGATTTCCCGATAACAAATATCAATAGATAATAACTGGCTTACCACATTATTAAATGCGTTTAGATGCTCTATCACCGAGTCTCCATCTATCATCCTTAGGTTATATGAATTTTCCCGTAGGAACATTTTATTCACCAGAGACTTAGATTCATACAAACTCCCTAACTTGTCCCACAAAGCCTTCGCTGAAGATTCCCCTAATACATTCAACAATAATGAATTTGAGACACACAATTGTATTGTGCTCTTTGCCTTCCGATCCAACTTTGCCCAATATTCAGCTGACATTGTTTTTGGTTTAGTACCTGAATCTACCGCAGTCCACTGATGTTTATCCACCAAAAAATACTCTATCTTGAGTTTCCACAACTCAAAACTTTTACCATTAAATTTCCTGATCTCTATCTTTCCACTACTTGCCATCTTCTTTCACCACAAAAATCGATCCTGCAAATATCCCACTGAACAGGGTCTACCACAGGCCCGAGAAAAATCCCCTCAGTAGTAAAGGCATCCCCTTGAACCAAAAACAACTTTGATACCAAATGTACGTTTTAACCCCGTACATAAATTACCTACATATGAATTCTAAAAACATAAAATAAACAATGGTGAGAGCATAAAACATAAAACAAATATACACAGATATTTTCCCCTGGATCCCAAAATCGGGACTACCAGTTTGATTTTTCATTATGTTACTTTCAATGTTACAATACATATATAGACATGCCAAAGCATCCATAAACCCCAATCCATTAACCCTGGATTAGAAAATTACCGTAGTTCCCTTGACCGGATCTACAAAATACCATGGATAGCAAACTATCATGCCCAAAACCATGTGTGAAATCCATGCACAAAGCCATAGGTAGGTCCACCCACCTAATATAGGGTCCAAAAAAAAATTCCTGGGGCGCTGCCCCGGACCTTATGTAGGGGGCCTACAACCCCCCTGCAAACTCCCCGATAGGGTGGGTAGCCAACCCCCTTGTGACCCCCATGCGTGTGAGGTATTCGCGGAAAGAATATAACACAACCCAACAAAGACCAAGGCTTTCTTGAGTGCTTCAAATCAACACTAGTCTTGGTCATCGTAGATAAACGGTACATCCTTCTTAAGGAGTTGAATGGAACCTTTGGTTATCTCGATGTAATTGAATATAATGTAGCACAAATTGTTTTCATTCCCTTGAAAACTCTACAATTGGCCAAGGGTGTAGGGTGGAAGGAGTTGGAAAATGATCTTGAATTTGAGTGGGTTGATAATAATTTCATGCTTCGAGATGATGAAGCCTAAGATGTGCCCATAGGTAACATTAAACACAAATTTGTAAGCATTAAGGAAGACACTATAACAAAACATCTTGTGAAGATCTCTCATAATTGTTTGGGGTAGTCATTGTGTGTTTTAGATCAACTTGCAAGATGATCTAAGTAGGATACCATGATGTGTTTGATGTTGTGGAAATCATAATCCATGGTTCACTAGAATGTGGCTCCATCATTTTTTAGGCCAAAGGGATGTTTTTGTAGGTGAATTTGCCCCAAGGGAAGTTGAAGACAACCTTCTGATAATTGACAATATGTTTTTGAATTTGATTATGATTAGAGAAACCATCCATGAAGGAGAAAATGAAATTATCGACACATTCATTGATAATTTGATTGATAAATGGAGTTAGAAAATCATCCTTAGGACAAGCCTTTTGAGTTTCCTATAAACAAAATAGATTCAAATGGTGTTTTCTTTCTTACTTATGGGAATGATGTTAGAAAACCATTTTTTGAGAGGCCTGAGGTAAATGAAATTAGAAAAAACAAGGTTTTTGACTTTTTCCTTGATGGAAACAACCTTATGTTGATGGTCTAATATGACTGCATCAACATTGGGGGAAACCACCAGATTGGGACCTTAGAACAAATCCTTTTCCATTTGGGATGATCGCTCTGACTGGAATTATGGGACCAATTTCCATTTCTATAAAATTATATGAAATGGATTGAATAAAAATATAATGATCTACTATAACTAAAAAAATAAAATAAATATTAATACACTATTATCTATCCTGGGTATGTTGCTGGTATACGTGATTATATAAATTTCATAATTGTCACAAAAATGTAGATCATCCTGCAATTATGAAGTTAACGCAGAGAAGATAACTAATTTAATTAAATAGTTAATTAAATTAGTTGTTAAATTGCCACATATACTGAGATCTCGTTGTTCATATATAATTTATAATTTCAATTAAACACATCAATAATGATAATGAACAATTTCTTCAGCACATAGATTATGAACAAAGTTAGAATTCCATTCTACTCTAAGAAAAAAAACAACAAAAGGATAATAGTACCAGATATATCATTGATATACTCATGATAGAAAGATGACGGTCAAACTTTATATTAAGAAAACCTTAATTACAATAGTGCGTCTTAAGATTTATCTTTAAAAAATTTAGAACCCCTTCTCATATCCGAGAAAGGGGATTTATAGTTTCATAATAAGAGACAATGATAGAAAATACAATAAAAACCTCAATTGGTTTCAACAAAAGTAACCAAAAGGAAAATATTTAGAATCAGTTACAATGAATTATCTAAGATTGGGAGGAAGACTATCCTTCAATTCACTATTGCATCTCATAGATATCACTAATATTCTTCAATTCAAGTGGAGACTTGGGCTATATCTACATTTGAATAGTGAAGATTGCATCACCCAACACTGGCAACATCTGTGTGGTGGTGTTTGATAAGAATTGCAGCATAAGCCATTAAATGTATGGTTCGACTAAAAATTTCCAATGAATCTCCAAGTTGGTTTTCATCAATTGATCGATAATCTTGACCCGTTTCTTGGAGGATTCTTGCTTTAGTCATCAATTTGATATCGAGTAATTCTCCCTCGAGACAACTTGATATAAGATTAGCTTCGAACAAATTATCATTGACTTCTTCAATAATATTTCTTAAAATATCACGTGCATGATAAATTTTTTCTTCCACCTTCTTAATGTGAATTTCCCACTCTTTGAAAACAATCTCTTAATGGGATTCTTAAATTTTGGGAAGATTGGGAAATCTTCCATTTGCACTTTCCTGCCGACAATTTTCTCCTCTATATCTTCAAAGTAATTTTTTACCACTGATAGCTAGTCTACCACGGAGCTAGCTGTCCTGCATTGATCATGAATAATTTCCAACTTCTAGCCGAAGATAATTTGTTGCTGAGAAAGAAGAGTATTCAAATATTTTTCCTCCTTAAATTCAGTCAACTATAGATTGGCACTCAAATGTTCAATCCTTCTCTGCAACTCTTGAATTTTTGAATCTCAGGCTTATATATCAACACCATAATGGACTCTGAGAGAATTGAGCCTATTCTGAAGCTCTATGACCTACACTTACCAATGCTATGTGATCTTTTGCTTTTCAATTTCAATGCTCTTTTCTAAAAGAGAAATTATTTCTTCTTTCCTAAGCAACTGCTGAACCTCTATGGCTTTGTCAATAGTGGTTGAATCATAGGAAACTATAAATTAGGTAAGCCTACCCAATTCCTATATAGGATTTGCTAAAATTCCTTTCCATAACACTTCAAAAGATGCATTTCTAGGAACTAGTGCCTGGGATTGGTCAACCTTTCTTTTCTTTCTCTCCATCTTTACCACAACTTTTTGCCAAGGGCTATAAAATATGTCCAGTGGAGGAATCTACTTAATTTGTTAAAACAAGCTAGGAAGAAGGTAATGCTAGTATGATTTCTATATCTTTATCATCCAAAGGCTTCTCAGGAACCTTTGTTGTTATCAAAGATTGTTTAGGGTTCTTGAGAGTGTCCCGAACCTTCATTTGTGGAGGAGTCTTAGCAACCTGAAATTCATCAGCCTTAGAATTAATAGCTTGATTGTATTCTTCCCATATTTCTTATAGAGTAACATTAGGCACAAAACCTTCTGCTTGAGAATATGAAGAGGCAATTTTTTCTCTTGATTGCCTAATGTTGAAAAGTATCAGTTCACCCTGTACAAGGCCTCAATATTAGCAAGATTGTGTAGACTAGTCTTGAGGCCTTATATAGGGTGAACTGATTCATTTCCTTTGGAGTTAAGTATTTCTCTACTTGTTGTGCAACCATTGAATAAGAAGAATCTCTCTCAAATAAATCATCAAACTTATTGGGCTCATGCGCAAATTGTCTAGTGCCTGATGTAGTTGTAATATTTTTAACCACTTGGTGAGGATCATTTTGTCTGTTGGGTATAATAGGAAAACCGAGATCTTCAATGGCCTTGATTTCAATAATTGCATGCTTATAGTTATCTAAGGAATATATACCAAATTGGGAAGGAAATGAAAACCACATCTTTTAATTGGATTCGTTCAAAGCTTTAGAAATACCATTACCAACAGTCTGATAGGTTATCTCCCTAGTAAGAAGTTTATCAGGAATGAACAGAGGTAAAACCTGAGGATTGGATAGACTCCCATAAACTCTAATAAAGGTGAATGATTCTTCACCAAACCAACTTCATACTTGAAGAAGGTCAGTTTCAACCTTTGGAGACATCTGAGGAGCCCTTTCATCAAAGATAATATGATATGTTGGTAACATGACCGCATGACAAATTTTTATAGATGTGGTTGATATTTGGAATTCCAAAGAATATCATGGTAGATATGAATAGGGGTTGGGTCTTCCAGAGTCCAATTCCAACCCAAAGATGAGAAGTCCATGGAAAAACACATAACATCCATGATATAAGAAATCATATAGAAAGGAGGTATTACATTCTCATAGACTTTGTGCTTACTCCTAAAAGCCAAGATATGGGCAACTAAATTATCTAAACGTATAGTATCCCAGTCAAAAATAAACCCCTCTGAAGCCCTGTCTATAAGAGGTACCCATTGTTCAATAAGTTTATGTACATTACACTGTGCATAAAGCCTATACATCATAAAATCTATCTGAGAATAAGGACCATTGAGGGAATCTACAACATACTTACCACTTTCTTCTCTCCTGTGTTTTTTTGGATCCTTTCTCCACTCTTTAATCGGCTCTGATGCATGTTCATGCTCTTTAAGAAAAGCCTCAATGTATTTCTTATAGTCTTTGCACTGAGGCTTAGATATTTAGTACATCCTTGATCCAGGTGGATATTTGTTGCCACCCGCCCATTCCACTTGGATGGCCACCATTGTTTCTTTCTTTTTTTCAGTTTCCTTATTTGTAGCACAATTTACTATTTTTGGTAGTTTTTCGGATCCTGAAATACCGGAGCCGTTTTAAGGCCCTAAACGACGTTTTTTTGGGAAAACTAGGGCCAATACAATGTGTAAACTAATGTTGGCCATTCGAAAGTTGTAGTCCCCATCTAGATCTTTGTAACAAGGTAGTGTGCATGTCAAACAGAGATCGTATGCCAAATTTACAACCCTGGGAAATTGATGTACCAATTTACTCAAACGAGGCCCATAGTTTAGCGCTTCATCTCCTAGGGTTATGGTTTTGGATGTTTAGGGTTTTCCATTGTTTCTCAATAATAAATAGGCCTTTGAGATTCATTTTAACATAGTTCAGATCCATGTAGCCACCATATCTTTTCTCAGAGATAAGCTACCATTGTCTGAGCTAGTCTTATTTCCATTATGTTTGTAAGCATATTTTTGTATTTGTTATTAATGAAATGAAGTGTTATTTCTGCGGAATCTCTATATTTATGGTTATATTTGTAATTTTTTCCATTCTTGTTTAAATACAGATCAGTGGTATCAGAGTGTTCTATTCTTTCTCTATTTTTCTCTGCATGTCCCCAACAAGGTCAAGATATAAGGAGTTAGAGCTCAAAGTAGTAAAACCTTTGCAAGACCAACCTTGAAAATCCCGATGGCCTCCCATGGTGGAAGAAAAGAAAGATGAGGGGGTAGGAGATCCTTTCATAATCTTGCTCAAAGAAGCCCTTGAGCGACAGAGGAACGCGAAGATGGACAACTTTGCCCAGATCCTTCAGTAGCTACCCAGTGATGACACATCTACTTCCAACAGCTACTCTAGAAGCGCCACACATTTTAAGGTACAAGTAATCTTTGAAATTCCCATATTTAAGGGCCAAATAGATGCAGACGTCATAGATAAATGGCTGAATCTGCTAGAATGATATTTTTATATTCGTGATTTTTCCAGCCAAGAAAATATTACTTTTTCTCTTCTCAAAGTAGCCCCCCACGTCAAGGAATGGTGGGAAAAATAATGTGAACAGAAATACGATCATGAAAGAATACAGGGGCATCTTCTCCTCACCCACAGGGGTTCCATTGCACTGTCAGGTCAAGCATTTATTCGATCTAACTCCTAGAGAACCTCTAGCCAATGGGTCAATATATCACCGCTCCACTGCTAAAAATTCCAAGTACCAATAGCAACACGATCAACATTGGGTGCCACACAAGTTTGAGGTGGTTGAAAATGTTTGGTTCCATTTACAGAAAGAACACCTTACTAGAGCCCATCGAAAGCTCAGACCACTCTGATATGGTCCTTACACCATTACCAAGGCTATGGGAGACAATGCTTTTGAGCTCCACATTCTCCCATTCCTAGGCCTACATCCAGTGTTCAATGTGGACCGCATTTGACCATACTTCTCACCATTGTTGGACACATCAAACATTGTAGAACAACTCACACATACAGAGTTAAATCCAGACTACATGGAAAAGCCACAATTGATCGAATCGTGGAAACACATATTGAGAACACCTGACAACAAAGGATCCACCTATGTCGAGTTGTTAAAGCAAGCCAACTCCTTCACCAAGGCAAGTGGCTCACTAGGGACCAAGTTCAGTAGAAGTTTCCTCATCTCATGGAGGAACTCAATGCAATGGGGACCATTTCTTCCTAAGGGGGGAGGAATGATCGACGTGGATATTGGTGGCCACCCGCCTATCCCACTTGGATTCCCACCATTGTTTACTTCAGTATTTCAATTTCCTTACTTGTAGCACAATTTACTATTTTTTGTAGTTTTTCGGGTCCTGAACTTTTGGAGCTGTTTTGAGGCCCTAAATGACGTTTTTTGGGAAACTCTAGGCTAGCATGTGTTTTAGACCATGTCGGCCATTCAAAATTTGTACTCCTTGGCTAGATATTTCTGACAAGGTATAGTGCATGTCAAACGGAGATCGTATTCCAAAGTTACGACCCCGAGAAGTTGATGTACCAATTTACAAAAATGGGGCCCATAGTTTGGCTCTTCATCTCCTAGGGTTAAGGTTTTGGATGTTTTTGGTTTTCCATTATTTCTCAATAATAAATAGGCCTTTGAGCCTCATTGTAACATAGTTTAGGGGCATGTAGCTACCACATCTCTTCTCAAAGATAAGCTACCATCACCCAAGCTAGTCTTATTGTCATTCTCTTTGTAAGCATATTTTTGTATTTGTTATTAATCAAATTAAGTGTTATTTCTACTGCATATCTATATTTGTGGTTATATCTGTAATTTTTTGCATTCTTTTTTAAGATCTCCATCAATTTTATCAGGGTGGTATTCTCTTTCTCTATTTTTCTTTGCATGTCCCCAATGAGGTCGGGATATAAGGAGTTAGGGCTCGAACTGGTCGAACCTTTTCAAGACCAGACTCACAAATTTTGGTAGCCTCCCATGGCAAAAAAAAAGAAAGATGAGGGGGCAGGAGGTCCTTTCAAAATATTTATCGAAGAAGCCCTTCAGTGACAGAGGAATGCGATGATGGACAACTTTGCCCAGATCCTTCAGCGTACCCATGGATGACGCATCTACTTCCAGCAACTGCTCTAGAAGCGCCACACCTTTTCAGGTACAAGTAAACTTTGACATTCCCATATTTGAGGGCCAAATATATGTAGATGTAATAGATAAATCGTTAAATCTGCTAGAAGGATATTTTTATGTTCATGATTTTTCCAGCTGGGAAAAGATTACATTTTCTCTTCTCAAAGCGCCCCTTTATAGGTCTATTTGGGCACATCACTCTTGACATTCAGATCAGTACTTTTAGGGCTCATCAAACCCTAATTCAGTTGTTACATTCCCTAGAGAAGTCAACTCATTTAATGCCTCCTTCTATGAAAGTTTCATGGCCTGAAGCCTTCCTAAAATGCCTCCTTGGGACATCAGCGCAACCTATGCCTTGAGACAGTACGCTGCAAAGCAAGCAAGCCCACTATGGCCTACACTGCAATGCACATAGGCCCTCTTTAGCTTGTTCTGGGCGAGGTTGAGAAAAACTTGCATAGGGTTCTGGGAATATTCCTTCATTCTATATGATTCTAGAAGGTTCCCATCTCTTATCTCCTCCTATGAGCTCGAAATTGGATAGACTAAAGATCCATTAAACTCCTATCCTCTCATCCCTTGCTCCATGGAAATTAACTCCAATATTGGAAAGCCATTCAATACCCTCATTTATAACAAAACCACCTCCATTTCCTATAAATTGAGCACTCATCATAGTGATCAGGGGGCTAGAATATGAAGTTTGTAAGGAAATTCTATTCGTTTGAGGATTGAGTTTATGTTAAGCAATGTTATGTTGCTGAAGTGTTGTGCTTTTGATATGGAAAGCATTGGACTGAAGCTAGAGGAGTGGCACAGAATTGAATTGTATTGGGTGATATTCTTCCTTATACATTAATAAAGAGCTTATTCCTTTTCTCATATGATTGTTCATATCTGTGATGATTATGTGTTTCAATGTCTTTGATTCCATTGTTCTATAGTCGATAGTTCATGTATGCTTTGATCGTTTCTTGTTTCTATTTCTCTTGATGCAAGTACCTTTTGAGCAGATTTAGTTCAAGTGGGAGTGACGGGAGTGATTCAAAAGAGATCAAGGAATTGAAAGGCAATAAGTAAGTTCCTACATCTCTTCTATCTTCTAGAAGAAAAGGTTAAACTACTTTCTTTCTGTTGTTCTAGGTGCAGTCACCCACCTAGGGAAGATGTGTTTATCCAGAAAATTCCATGTAACAAATTGGCGACTCCACTGGGGAACGACTATCATTATTCATGGCTTAACCTCATCATATTACACCCTAGTAGAGTTTTTTAGCTTTATTGATCTTATTTCAGTCTTCTTGAAGTGTTTTTATTCAAAAATTGTGCTTGAATGTCTCTTGAATTGACTCTGTGGCACCAGCACAATGTTTGTCTTGACACAGTGCACTGCAAAGCGGCCCCTTCCTTAGAGATAGTGCATTGTAATGCACTGTCTCCCTCTCTAGCCTGCGATGATTCCTTTTAGGCTAAAAAACCCATCGTTGGTCTGATTTTTCCAAAGTAGCTACTCTTGTTGTTTGTTGAAAGATCAATGATTCTTGTGGATTTGAAATCAAGTTGTATTTCTCTTCCTAGACCTACTTTGACCTTGATTGTTTATTTTTTCTTAAAAGATTTCTTTATCATTATCAATTCATTTTCAAAGTTAGATTATAGTCGATTAATCTTTTCTGAAAAGCAAGTGTCGTAAAGTCTTCATTTCTTTCCAAAAGTAATTGTAGTAAAGTCTTCGTTTCTTGAAAGAAGATTGATTATTTGTATGTGCATTAGTTTCCTTTTGTTCATCTTAAAATTAAGGGAATTGAAAAGAAAAACTTGCATTATGCAATTAGAGGTTTGTGTGTGCTTATAGGAATAGTATAGGGAAATTGCATTAGACATGCTCTTCTCTTTTTTATTAAACATTTTGATTGCTCTATCCCTTGTAGTTAAGGTTTTCATTGTTCAAAATCAAATGAAAAGAATGTTTATCATTATAGTTGCATTATAGGAATTTCAAAAACATCACGCGGTGAACCTGAAAGACAAACTCTTAATCAGGATCAACTTAAAACTTATCTCAATTAACGTAATGGATCATTGTCACCTAACGAATAACATTTATAGGTTCTAGGCTAGAGACGTGTTCCGGTGTCGTAAAACATAGCAGCTGTTGTTAATTGTCTGTAATACATTCTAGGTGTGATACCTCATTCCATGTACGTAAGTATATCATAGCTCATCCACATACCTTCAGGTATATAGGGCAGTGTTATAGTATGAAAAGTATAAAGGAATTCTCTCACTGTGCGTTTCACATTAGACAGTGCTAACATAGATTAGGCCTCCACATACTTTCAAGTATATATGGGAGGACTACATTAGGTTTCTATCCATCCTGAGGTAACCGAGTCGGCCACCTTGTACACTGTGATACACTGAACACAACATTCAGGGAGATTTTCTGTAAGTATGTTAAGTCCTTGGTTTACTGAGGAAATATATTGTAGTTCATAATTGCTTGGTAATCCTTTTGCCTAGATTACCCTCTTTTTGTTTATTTCTTTTTGTAATAAAATCAATCAGCAATCATGGAGGAAAATCAAACCTTACCCCATCGTTTGTGGAGGACAACGAGTAAACTGCCTTTACCCCCAGAAGCTACACCTAGCCAACAAAAGGACTCTCGTTTGACTGAATCTAGTACATCACAAATTTTTGGTTCTTCATCTAAATTACCATAATCAATTATACCGGTAAGTATTGTGACCCTATTTACTCCTACAATTACTGGTACATCTTTTACTAAAGTGGAATATCCACAATGAAATGAGGACACTAAAAGTGAACCTAGTGAAACAGTAACCCAAGTTTTCCAACAAGAAGTTGATTCTCAACCCAAAGTTGTTCAACAAGAAATTACTTCTGAACTTGAATCTGTTCAACCAAAAGTTGATCCTGAACCTATCAACGTTCAATCAAAAGTTACTTCTGAACTAGAAGTTGTTCAAGAAGCCCAACCTGAACCTGTTGTTCTTTTACCAGAACTCTTGGATCTTGAAGTTGAATAATCAAAAGTGGTTACCATATAGGAATACGATTGACCGGTTCATCCTTAGAAATCTATAACTACTGAGACTTACCCCTTACCTCAGGAACAAATTCCATAAATCTATTACGGACCTGATGAAGAAATCCTTCCACCTAGTTTGATTTTGATTGAAGAGGAACCTGAGGAAGAAACACCTAGAACTCTAGTTCGATTTGGACCTGGACTTTATCTTTATCCTCATAATTCTCATTTTACTGCTCCTTTTGATCCTGATTACTTTCAAACTCTCATTGATTCATTAGGAAACTTATTAGGACATTTGACTATGGCAGAATCAACATCCCATATTATACCATCTATTACAGCTGCGATAGAATCTTCTGTCACTATCTCTTCGATGTTTACCACAAGACCTGACTCACATTTTTATGGGTTCTATCTATCCCACCGGGTTACCAATATTTATCTGGAACCCACTCAGGTGTTGCTTCTAAACCATGGTCTCCACCCATGTCCTCAACAAGAATTTTACCTGGTTCTTCACTTACAAATACTGAACATCTTGATCCATCAAGTCAATATCAAGCTAGCTCATTTGGTTACCGTCCAATGTATCCTCTTTACACCAGATTACCCCCATATGGAGAAAAATATGCACAATCTCCTTATCCTCCATTTACTAGGGGGCAACCATATGGTAGTATGTCATCGTCTTTAGTTCAACCTGGAATGATTGTTTGTTAGTGGAAACCAACAATGCTCGTTCAACCAAGGCTTATGTATCCATCACAACCTATGGAATCTGTCTCATCCATACCTACTACACCTATCGTTATGACTTTACCATAGTCGTAAGCTCAGTTAGTTGTATCTCAACCTTTGCAAGTTGGTCCTTTGACCTCAAATCCCCAAGTTTCAGGTTTACAGATTTAGCCTTCTCAGGCCATTTTACAGCAACCATTTTTGCATGGAATTCAACAACCTCAGGCCAGTTTACCATTTATTGGAATGACTCAGACTTACATTGGTTTAGTTTATTCACAACCTTCTCAAACTTACATTCGTGGGAAACAACTGTTAAATAAACAACCATTGCAGCCACAATATCAATAGTAGCAATTCCAACAATACCAAACTTATCATGGACTTGATCAACAAGCCTATGCTGGGTTTGGTCAACAAAAAATTTACCCAAGTCCTAGTCAGCAAGCCTATGTTGGGTTTCGACAATAGAAAATCTATCGTGGTGCTCAAAAACCACCTTATACCATATTTTCTTAACAAACTTAACCCTACCAAGGTTACCAACAGCAGATGCCTTATGCTAGTATGCAAAGGCATATTGCCCAAGCAATTCCATATTACCTTAGTTATGCTCAACCTGACCTCAATAGATAGTTGCCTTTTGTCGCAACACTTGAACTACTGGATTTAAATCAGCTTACCAATGACCCAATTCTTTGTGCACCTTGGTGGCCGATGATTCCTCATAAATTGCCTTCCGATATTCTGAAATTCAATGGAAACCCTAGAGAAGACCCATCCAACCATGTTATGACTTTTCATTTATGGTGTTCATCAAAATCCATGAATGATGATTTAGTTAGACTACGTCTTTTCCAATGAACACTTACTGGTCCAAATGTAAAGTGGTGCATTGAGTTACCACGAGCTTCATTTGATAATTTTACATCCTTAGCTACCATGTGTTTAACCCACTTCTAGTTACCCATCTGATATGAATCTGGAATGGAACTATTGGCCGACTTTAAACAGACTACTGCTACTCACATTTCTGATCATATTCATGAGTGGCGTCATCATCGTCGAATGGTCAAAACTTCTGTTCCTGATCAACTTTTTACTGAGTGGTTTATAAAATCCTTGTTGCCATATATCACTGAGGATGTGGCTAAAGGAAGAGTTTTCACTAAAAAGCAAGTAATTTCTCATGCCCAATACTTAGACTTGATTTATACCCAGTTTGGCATGCTCTATGACAAAATTCCAAATGTACCCAGACCAGCTTCTACTGTTCCTCCAACCCCATCGAGTAAGGACTCTGATGTCGGCGATGGTGTGATTGGTTCTTCAAGGACACAAACGGTAGGTAGGCCATCTAGTCAAACACTTGCTATTTCCAATCAAACTTCTACTCCATATGATAATACTTCAGCTTCCGAAATAAATGCCATGTCATCTCAGAAAGGAAAGAATGAAAAGAAACCTGGAAGCAAGAAGACGGGGAAAGCTAAAAAGAAACAAAACCCTCCCCCCCAAGAGAAATCATCTGATTCCTCTTCTACAACTAGGAAACCTCGTTATCCATGTTTTATTTGTAATGAGGATCATTTTATGTGAGACTATCCTCACCGCTCTGAAGTCTCAAAAATTCTTAAGACTTCTAGTGCATCTGCGGTATTAACAGATCCTTTTATGAATCCAGAGACTCATTTGATTGCTACAGATCATGCTTCCACTTCACAAGTGCTTATGCTATCCGCCTCTAAGCCTAAAATTTATGTTTTCGTGTCAACACGAAGTAGATATTATGGTAATCTGTCATCATCATCGAATAACCAAGCTTCAGGTCAACCAAATCCTTCGACTTCAGCTTTGTTTAATCCTATTCCACCACCCATTGCACCATAGTTAACAGTAAAACCACCTAAAGGAGTTATACATAAGTCTACATTCAACCCTTGAGCTTGAGTAGTACAAAACTATAACATAGTAGAAGATTTTTCTTATTCACTTTCTAATATGTCGACGACTGAGATGCTTCAAAGCTGTCCCTCCCAAAAGTAGGCTTTATTGTCAGCAATTGGTGGAATTGATCCAACGGATTCTAATCTTGTGGTTTTCAACCATGCGGGATACATGCCCAATTACTGTCTCAATTATCTTTCCTTATTCAAGTAAATGCTTTGAATAAACTCGTTCACCGAACCATCGTTGATGAGGGTGATTCTACTTATATCATGTCAATGAGTTGCTAGAAAACATTTGGTTCCCTGCCTTTGTCACGGTCACCTACAACTTTAAAAGCTTTTCATGGCTGCACATATACGCCTTGTGGAATATTGAGTAACCTGTAGATAGAACTAGTGGAAAAAAATGTAATTGTTGAATTTGAGGTCGTTGACAGACCCCTTGACTACAACATTTTGCTAGGAAGACCTTGGGTTTATGCTATGGTTGTTGTGGTTTCGACATACTTTTGTATGATCGCTTTCCCTCATAAAGGCAGAATCACAGTAATTGATCAACTCAGCTTCTTTTCCTCTAGTTCACAAGCTACTAGAAGCATTCTGTTAGTTCACAGACCCCCGATATCTCTTCAGAATGTTGGAGTAGGTCTCTTTAAAGATCCTTCCCTAATGGGTACTTTTTCACTACCGTCACCATCACAAATGGCGGAAGTGGCAAAAGTTGAGACTTGCAACATGATATCTTCCACTTCATCTAATTCATGGAGGATTCCTAATACTTCTGAAGATGATATGCATAATTAAATCATGTCGCTAAGCCCCATTGAGCTTGCATAGAAATCAATATTTTTGGCTTGTGCAGATAACCCAAATCCATTATCACCAATTGTATGGGTTGATCGTACGTTAGAATATGATACTTCCTCTGATCCTTTTTCAGGTACATTGTCTACTAAATAAGGAATCATCCAATCAATGATGAAAGGAGAAGAACCATGGGAAGATTATCATCATCAATCCCATCTTCCAGATCACAGAGAAGATGTTTCAAATGAAGCAGATCACCTTTCAATTGTTGATTTCCTTACGAATTCTATATTTATAGACATGATCGATTCCAAATGAAACTTGTCAAATATCGAAGAAACCATTTCTATCGACATTTCTACCAAAACTAGAATTGTAGAGAACATTCATGTTGGCAAATCTTGTTCTTCGTCCGAACTTGAAACTTACCGTGCTCTTTTCCGTGAATTTCACGACATATTTGCCTGTTCATATGAGGAAATTCCAGGAATTGATTCTAGTACAGCTGAACATGAAATTAAAATGTATCACAATGTCAAAACGATACAACAGTGCCTCCATCATGTTCATTCGAAGAAGGTTGTTGCCATAAAAGCAGAAATTGAAAAACTTTTGCATGTTGGTTTCATTTACCCTGTTCCTCTTACCAATTGGGTTTCCAATCTTGTTCCTGTCATGAAGAAGCAAGGAACAACATGTGAGTGTGTTGATTATAGGGATGTTAAATACAACTATCCCACTCCCTTTATCAACCAGATAATTGATGACTATGCCGGATGTGAAATATTTTCATTTATGGATGGCTTTTCCAGCTATAATCAGATCAATATCCACCTAGAAGACCAATATAAAACGGCTTTTATTTGTCCTTGGGGCACATTTGCATATTGGAAACTCCCTTTTGGTTTGAAGAACATTGGTGCAACTTTTCAAAGGGCAATGAATTATGCCTTCCACGACATCAAACACATTATTAATCACAGAAACGGGTTAATCACCAGCAACATCTAAGAGCTATATTTTTACGGTGCCGACACTACAAAATTTGACTCAATCCACATAAATGTGTGTTTTGTGTTTGTTCTAGTCATTTTCTTGGTTTCATAGTGTCTAAAGAAGGAATTCAACTCGACCCTTTGAAGGTTAAGGAAATTCTTGATCTGCCTCTACCTTCCAATTTACTGCAGTAACAAAGACTCCAAGGGAAGTCTAACTTTTTAAGGAGGTTCATTCCCAACTATGCTAAAATGTCTAAAGGATTTACTCGTCTTTTGAAAAAGGGGATTCCCTTCCATTGGGATCAAGTTGCACAAGCTTCCTTTAATGCTCTTAAAGATACCCTGATTCTAGCATCATTAATGTATGCCCCTAATTATCAAAACGACTATTTCCTATATCTCATCACTGCCAATACAACCATTGCTATGGTTTTAGTCCAAGAAGAAGATGGGACTGAACATCTGATCTATTATTTGAGTCACAATCTTAATGATATGAAAGTGAAGTACTTTTATGTTGAAAATTTAGCTTTGGCTACTGTTCAAGCTGTACAGAGATTTTTCCATTCTATTCTGCTCCAAAAGACCACTGTCATTTCGGATTGAAACCCTATGACATACATTCTGTCATGTCAATTGTTGGGGTCAAATACTCAAAATGGATCATCATTTTGCAAGATTTTGATTTGGAATTCATCAAATCCAAATCAAAGAAATCTCTAGTCTTTGCCGAGCTTCTTTGCGACCTTCCCTCTACCGATATCAATTCAACAACAGAACCATCAATTCCAAATGAGTCTCTATTTCTTATTTTGTCATCTAACCCATGGTATGGAGATATACTAATCTATCTGTAAACCCAAACTTTTTGGCCTAATACCTCTCGCTTGCAACAACAACATATTCCTTACCAAGCCAAAGATTATCTAATCATTGGCGACACCCTTTATCATCGTGGTATCGATACAATTTTATGGAGGTGCCTAAGTCATGACAAAGCTGAGAAAGTTTTGAATAATTGCCATTCTGGTGCTTGTGATGGACATTTATCTGGTTAAGCTACTGTACAAAAGATTCTCTGTGTTGGTTACTTCTGGCCAACTATATTCAATGATTGCATTATTGTTGTCAGAAGTTGTCATGTATGCCACATTTCTGACCGCAAAACACGATTACCACCTGCAGCATTGAATCCTATCATCAATGTTGGACCATTTTCAAAATGGGGCATCAGTTTTATGACATGATTGTCACCGTGGACTATTTTACGAAATGGGCCAAGGCCATTCCTACATTAAACAATAGCAGTGAGACCACTGCTCTTTTTTTCTTCAACCATGTGGTTGCACAGTTTGGTGTGCCACAAGCTATAGTTACAGATCATGGGTCACATTTTCGCAACCATATGATGATCGAATTGACTACCAAGTTAGGACTTTCACATGATAGTTCTACTCCTTATTATCCACAAGCTAATGGACAAGTTGAGGCCATCAACAAAATCCTTAAGCGAATGCTCCAACGAATGATAGGAGTTCATAAATGAAATTGGCATTTAATCTTGTACTCGGCTTTGTGGGCTTACCGAACCTCGGTGAGAAATGCAACTAGATTCACACCTTTTCAATTGGTGTATGGCATGGAAGCAATCTTTCCTGTACAATGTGAAATTTCGTCAACAAAACTCGTGATTAACCTATTACTCGACACTTCTGAAGAAGAAGAAAGTTTCTTAAAGCTCATCCATCTAGATGAAACTTGTCGTGAAGCCACATTGGCTAATGAAGCACATAAGAAACGAATAAAGGAACAATACGACCAAAATGTCAAGCCTCTCATTTTCTCAGAAGGGGACCCAATCTTGCTTTATAATAAGGAAGCTGATAAACTAGGAGCACGAAAATTTGAACCATTATGGATGGGCCCCTATATTGTCAAGCGTGTTTTGGAAAAATGTGCTTATGAGTTACTTGATTATGATGGGATTTGTTGGGCATGGGATCCCCCCAAGGCAAGTTTTGGGGCTTAAAGCCCAAGTTTTGACTAAGTCTATTGTAAAGACTCTACGATTTATGGGCGCGGAGTGTGAAGATGGTCAATGAGTCAAAGGTTTGTCTGCCCTAATTTTTGTAATGTAATGTCGGTTTGAGAGATATACCCATGGTCCACAGACCATGGGATTGTATAAATAGAGTGAGGCTCTAAGTGTAAAGAAAGGAATAAGATGATCTAGGAAATCAATGAAGTAGTGAGTCGAAGTGTAGAGTTGTGTCCTTGGGTCGTAGAGTAGGAGAAGGATTTGCAATTGAGTACGCAAAGGCCTAGTAGTCTGCAGCTGAGTGCGCGGACCCTTGCAGTTGAGTGCGGCGTGCAAGTCGAGTCTGCAACCATTGGAAGCATTAATAAAGAGAAATTTTATGATATTTCAGTGTATCTTTTCATGTTCTATGCATTATTGGGTATGAATTGCAATGTTACTGTTTATTTACTGCGCGAACTTATATAAATGTGCTGAGTAAGTGAATATAATACAAGGTATCGGTTTATGCGAAGATAACTAATTATTATAAGAAGAAAGAAGATAAGTAAGATCCATGGAGTGACTTGGGGAAATAGTGAAGATCACTTCTCCAGCAACGCGAAAGCCCACAACCACTGGTTAGGGTTACACAAAGGCAACTATATTAGTGCGCGAAGGCCTCCCAAGCCAGAGAAGGTCACAAAGTAACCTACGTGAAGGTATTCACAGTTGGACTAAATCAACCCCCCAGACATCTCAAGGGTGCCGAAACCTGGTTCCTACATCCCCCCTTATTGCTTCGGGTGAGACCTCAGTCTGCACTCCGTGGATGGTTGCCGAAAGGGCCAGTATTATAGGGATTTGTTTGGCTAATTAACTCCGAACCTGGGTCAGGCCCAAAAAGCCAACAAATGGTTACATTGTCGGGACCAGAATCTACATAGAGATGTATAATGTCATATCACTGGAATCCAACTAATAAATAAATTGAAGATTGGTTGGACAGGAGAATTCACGAGTTCACGACTTAGGAGAACAGGTATCTGTGACTATCAAAAGATGAGTGGTTAGACTGCTACCTATACACAGAGATCCATGAAATTTTCTTCTCATCTTTCGCTGCTGATTTGTATGAGTGGATCGCGAAGTTAGTAGATAGCCAAGGAAGGTGCAAGCTCGACAATCCTATTGTGTGGACCTCAGAGTTGGTGTGCAGATTGGAAGCATCAGAGGAGAATATTTCACACGTTGTTGACATTGGCTCGATCGAATTATAGTAGGATTCATTACTGAGTTCGCGGTAGATACTTCAGTTAGTTATAGTGAGGCAGAGCGACGCTTCCTCAAAGGACCACGAGGTAAGTGCATTAAGTCTCTGAAAACTTGGATTAAAATGCTATTGTGTGAAAATCAGATTATGCAAATACATTGATGTTTGGGGCTATGCGAAGTGGAATAATTTACAAAAATGAAGGTAGTGCAGAACTAGAAACTAGCCCCTTGATTTCACCTTCATGAGATGATAAGAAAGAGCTCGTGAAGGTCTCACCAAGAAGTGCGATCAATTTGATAAGGTAGAGGATTCTGCACATACCACCCCCACCCACATCACCGTCAGTTTCACTGCCTTCGCCCCCATCTTCACTCATACCACCTCCACCACCATCACAAGTCAACATGGCAAGGGCGATAAAGTTGTCGGTGTTCAAGGGAGTAGGAAATGAAGATCCGTGTTGGTTTGTATGGGCCTAACCTAGGTTCAAAGGTGATTTAGCCAAGAAAATCTTGGTACTACTAGCCCTTTTGGCAACATCCTGCAGAGCGCAGACAGAGGTCTCACCCGAAGTAGTATGCGAGGGTGCTAGAACCAGGTTTCCCCACCCTGGGGATCTCTAATGAGCTTCTAGAGGTCTACAGTTTGACCCTGTGTGCACGTCGCTACGTGCACTTGTTATTCCTTCGAACCTGTGATGCTGCTTCTGCGCAACCCTACTCGGGGCACAACCTGTATAATGCCCATGTTCCTTACTATTTAATCTGTTATTACCCGATTACTTAACTTATTTATATAAGACTAATGATTATTATAGTATATTCAGAAATCATATCAGTGCCCGCAATAAATAACATAGTATAAATGTAAAGAAGGCAATGCACAAGTAGATACATAGAAATAGGAATCAACTTCTTTTTATTATTCTTCGATCAAGATTATAGACTCAACAACGCCCTACACACTTAGCTGCAGGGGTCCGCGCACTCAGTTGTGACTCTACTGGGCCTCTGCACACTCAGCTATAGAGCCTCTTCTTACTACTACGACCCAATACACCTATACTCTTCCTCTATGCTTGAACCATGTGTATTTTTCTCTCCTATTCGCTATCTTTGCAACTTAGAGCCTCACTTTATTTATACAATCCAATGGTCCGCAGACCATAGGTAGGCTGACATGACTTTACATTACATTACAATACATTAGGGTGGACAACACTATGACCCAACCTATACTTCGCACTCCGCGCCCACAATTCACAGAGTCTTACAATACCTTTGACCAAAACTTGGGCTTTGAGCCCCGAAACATGTTGTGGGCGGATTCCATGCCCAATAGGCCCCCAACACAATCATCGTGACACGTCCCGAGTCACTCTGTTGGTGTGGCGATCTTGGCACGGAGCCCCTCTGACTAGTCCCATACTACTTGAAGGTCCACGATGCCCTGTTCTGCGGTGTGCTGGACCTGCTGCATGCGCTCTTCTGATGCTTCTTTGTGAGGATCAGCTGTCTATCTTAGCGCATAGATTCCTTGCATCTGTGCGAGCTTGCCCTCAATATATGTCGTAATAGTGAAGGACTCATCAATCCATAGCCGAATGCGCGCTTTGAGAAGTGCCTCTTTCTATCTTGCGGCATCTACCTACTCTTTCAGTGCCCTTTCTTGTTGGATCTTTTCCAGTCGTTGGGTGAGGACAACTGTCTGCATAGTTCCCCTTACATTATCATACTACTCCTGAAGCTCGCACACCTCTGTTTCCAGGCGCTGTATGTTGGGGTCCTCCTGCAAGGATGTGAGGATTTCAAAGGGTTGGTCCAACATACCAGTACAGTCCTACACTTCCCATCCAATTTCTTCTAGTCCTGTTTGAATAGCACTAAAGTGCTGCTCTCTAACTTCCAGAGGAGTTTAAGGCTGCACCTTCAGCTGCAACTCGGTAATCTAGAGGTTTAGATCCAACTGCACTCACGTTGTTTCCTCACGCGCGCTTCTGACTTCACTTGCTAGATAGTGGATCCACATCTCTGTTGGTAGGTCTGCGGCGATGGACAACTCTGGGACTCGCTGGCATGCTTCATAAACTGTCTACATAATCTGTTGGTTATGTGACACCAATTTGTCACGCTGAAGGCTAAGCTGTTCGATGTTGATCTCTTGCTCAC
This sequence comes from Pinus tabuliformis, assembly GCA_031772625.1. NCBI lineage: Eukaryota > Viridiplantae > Streptophyta > Pinopsida > Pinales > Pinaceae > Pinus > Pinus tabuliformis. The sequence goes on from CM062820.1 coordinate 1,735,817,620, forward strand.
TCATCACTTGAATTGTGTGGCTCTCCCTGGTGTGGAGCTCTACTGTTATGCCATCCTCCAGTTGGTACAATGTGTCTCGTGGAAGGGAAGCCAAATTTAGGCTAGGTCCCTTAATCTTGCCCACTATGGCTTCGTCGTCCTTTTTCGCTATTGTTAGCACTCCTTCCGATAGTACTATGGTGTTGGCCATCTTTACACATAGCACTTGCTCCACTGTTGATGTGCCTACTGTGCTGTAGGTGGCTACAATTCCTTCCTGTTGGGGGCGCACCTGTAGTTCCTGTAGCTAAGCCCTTAGGGACCCCAACACAATCTGTTGCTCCGACATGGCATCCTGAAGTGCTTCCTTGGTGACCTCGCAAACCATGTCACCGATGTCATAGAGGTCGTCTTCTGTTAACGTGATTAGGTCGATGGCCAATTTGGATGCGTTGACCTTTTTTCATGGACCCGATCTCTCTGTAACACATAACCTTTTCAACCGGGTGGAAGTTGTGCCTAAGTCGACGCCTTCTTCTGTGTCCTTTACTTCCTGTCCTATAGACAAGTATTAGCCTTCCTCGTACTACTTTGTGGTGGTCCCTGTTTTCTGCGTTGCTGCTGCTTCTTCGGAAGCCTTTTCCTACTCCACGGCTGCCCTTGCTACCTTGCAAACAACCCTTACCTCCGTGGCCACTTTTTCCTTGCATCTCTTCTCATCCAACTTTGTGACACACAACTTGGCTTCATCCTTTCGTTTCTATGCTATTGTTCTATCTAGCTCCACCAGATCCAGGGCACGCCACTCAGGGGGCCATGATTCTAACACTAAAAAGATTGCATCATCAATGGAGATGAAGGGGAGCTTGGTCCATTGCTATGTCGGATCCTTTTGTGCTTTGATGTAAACATTATGCATGTTCGCCTTGAATTTTGCAAAGCTTCGTAGACTGTTGTACATTGTGGGGGACAGGCGCGGTCATCTATTGATCCACATCTGGATGCTTGCCTCCATGAGCACCCAGAAGATATTTGTCTTGCAAATTTTCTTTATCTCCTTGGTGGCACAGAGTGAAATGTAATTTTCGGCCTCTAGTAAGTCTTATTCAATGCTAGGGAACTGACTGTCCTTGTGTAGTTCTCCTGTTACCAGTAAAATTGACAAGAGAAACCATGTGTTGTGGAAGGTCTTGCCCTGCTCCTGGGCTTCCTTACAATTGGTCAAGAATTCCTTGCAAAGGAAATCGACCTAATTCAATTGGACCCCCTCTACGCATTATTCATCCAATGCAACTACTGGCGTTGGTACCTGTTGTGGTCACCAACAAGCCCCCTCTTTGTTCGATATTAGTAATAACATCAAGCAAAGGGGGACCCTTAACCAAAAATCCAAAAAATATTTTGTTTAAAAAATCGTTTGTATTAACTCCCTAAGAGCCATATCGCGTCGCAAAGGTAGAGAGAAGCATTTTCCCAAAGCGCATAAATACACTGAAAAAGAGCGACGCGAGAACCCATCGCATCGCGTGCATTAAAAACGCTCAAAAAGGGAAAACCTAAGGAATCGCTAACGGCCGATATGCGACGTCGCACGTCGAAATGTCGCATAAGCAACACAGAGTGATAAAGCGAAAACCTTGCGATCTTGCGATCTTGCAATCTGTGATTTGCGATCTTTCAAAACTGCGATCTGCGATATTGGCAATTTGCGATAACACTTAATGACGTCGTAGTCCTCGATACTGCGATTCCAATCGCAGAAAGGACTCATCGCAAGAATTCTCCGACATAAACGGTAAACCCAAAATTGAGCTCGCACCTTAATGGAAATTAATGATCGCATGCTTCAGTATCCAAGAATGATTGTATCGCGTTTTTCGAAGAGTCAAATCATGATGAGTGTCAGAATTACGCATTCATTAGAACTTAATGCTTTCATGTCAATCTTTTCGTCATTTCTCTTCTTCTTTGTGTAAACTGCAAGACATGTAACTGATATAAATCTATATGCAGGAAACATCTAAGGAAAAGAGGAAAGCGCCAATGGGGTAACAGAGAGAAGATGCCTCTGCAAATGGATGCCGCATGCAGCAGGACCGCGGATTCCAGAGTATCATCCAACAGGCGCTGATGAAAATAGACTATCTAAGACTCAGAGTCAAAGGCGCACAAAAGCAGCGTGTTTGCAAAAGATCTTGAAGCTCAGACTGGGTAAAGCAAAAAGAGAAACGCAATAGAAGTAGGACGCTCCAGAAAAGCCTGGAACAAAGAACGGAAGCAATTCTCGATACAGGGGATTGTCCGTACAACGCAACTCCTAACTCATTGAGTCATTCGCACGACCGGAAACCGAAATAGCAACAGCAAAATCAGTTCGAAAGGAACCTGGGTTGTACTAAGTATACGCACAGCGAATACACCCAGCTAGAGAAAGGTTTTCGAAAATATCTTCTAGTTTGTCAAAAAGAGGTGCCAGCTCTTGTCATTTCTAATTTTCAAGCTCGAACAAAAGGAAAGGACAACCAGCCGACTCTTTCACGGCGAACAGCGCATTGCTTACAGCACTAAGGAGCAGATACAGAAATGGTTAGAAATTAGATTTGATTTTTAGAAATAAATTTGCTTTTAGTAAAAGGGCGGTCATTTGAAGCCGTTCCCTAAATTTGTGTAATTAAGATTAATTAGTTAGTAGTATTTAACCCTTCTCATGGCATTTGGAGAAGGGTCCGGAAATCTGTCAAAAAACTTGTCCTCAGAACATGCACTTTTGCACCCTCGGAGGGGGTTTTTGATGAATGGATGGATCGAGATTTATTTATGTTTGCATTTTAATGTCTGTTACTAATGTTGCACTTTTGTACTCTTAGCAGATATTAGAACAAGTAAGCAATAAATCGTTATTGCTTGAAGTTTATTAGTGAAATCAGTCATAAATGGTACTTTTATCTCTTGACTAATTTCTGATTGTATTCCTAAAGTGATATGCAGCTGAGTTCTTTATATGTTAATGTATGAATGTGTGTATTACCATTTGGCACTTCTGTACGGTGGAGTCATTTATTTGTGCTTGAAATATGAATAACTAATTATGCGATATGTTGTTCACAACTGTTTTGCCTAACTTCTTATGCAGAATGGTTCATCTTAATTGATTTATATTCTTATGATAGCTGAATGATCTTTATTACCAGCTATTGTTCGAAATCTTTTTAGATCGCATAATGAAAGAATTTTACCCCGGGTTAGCGTAGATTAGATGTATTGTTTTTCATTAGATTACAATAGCATAGAGTTAGTTTAGAAGTTAGAATTAAATTAGCTTAAAATACCCCTAAATCAATACCATCAAACTCTACACACACACACACACCTCATATTAGGAAACTGGTCCCATTATCCCCAGTCGGACCCGCTACTCCAAACAGGCACGGAGCTGCCAACCAGGTTCCCGACCAGGTGGGTATCCCCCTTGTTGTTGACCCGATTTCGGGGCCCTCAACATATTTGGCGCTAGAAGGAGGGCTCGAGCTATGAATGGCGCATAAGTCAGAATCTAAATACCATTCTGAGAGAAAATCACCCTCACCAACTCCCCCGACTTCTCCGATACGATTAAACTCGGAGCTAGAAGTTGCTTGGGCTTCCACCGCTGCTACACACTCTAATATATCAGACCAACTTATCATTGATCCCCCTGAACTTCAAACTTTGATTCGTAAATTCGAGGGATTCTCTATTTTTACTCAGAGGTCTGATAAATCTAAAGGCAGCGTGACTTCGCAGTACAATCCTGCTCATCCCCTGACCAGATTGAAGAGTGAAAAGTTTGGCATCCAACCAACTGAAATCCGTCTCCCCACTAGGAAAAGAGCAAGGAAAGCACTTCCAGAGTCTGACAGAGAGACTCTTTCATCTACCTCGTCCATTTCAACTCCCTCACCGCGAAGTCAGCCACCCACATCTTCACCCCAGATCACTCATCCATCTTCCACAACCCTTCCTCTTCGAACATCAAAGACCTTAATATCTCCATCTTCTCAGCATCAGGGATCATCTTCTGCACTTCCATTGACTAGCAGCTCAACGATGGCCCAGTCTCCATGGAACAATCTTGGGGTGGTCTTAATGCCTCCACCCCTGAGCCCTATACCGGCCCATCCTGAGAAGTGGCTGCCTAAATTCAATCCAAAAGCAGGCATGCTAGCCGAAGAACATATCAATAATTTCATGCTTTCTATTAATCTCAATGGAGTTACTAACGAAGACGCTGTTGTCCGGCTTTTCCCTTATACAATGCAAGGAACAGCCGGGTCGTGGTACTTTTCGTTACCTTCCGGATCCATCACAAGCTGGGACATTTTTCAAAATCAGTTCCTCACCAAGTTTGGTGATGACAGATCCACGGCGACATTGATCAATGACCTATCTAATCTTAAGGCTGAGGCTAGAGAACCCATTAAAGATTTTAACTTACGGTTCAATAAGATCCTCAACAAAATCCCCGCTGCTTCACAACCCAGCGAGGAAGTAAGATGTGAATGGTACATCACGGCTTTACCTCCAAACTTGGCTATCTTCGTAGATAGGGCAAACAAGACCACCTTAGTTGACAACTTGACAGAGGCGTTGGCAGTTGAAAAACACATAGTAGCCCTTGAAAAGAGATCTACAATTGAAGAACGCAAATCTAAGAAGATCTCTTTCAAACAAGACACCAAGAAGAAGCAAACGAAAGATCCTTTCGATATGGAAGGATTACAAAAAGTGTTGAAAGCCATGTCCAATGAGATGATTGATATTAAAAAACAAGTAGCAGAAACGTCTTCAAGAAAGCCTTTCAGGACTTTTAAAAGAAACCCTCCCATGGAGACGAAGCCACCCAATGCTGTCTCAAACGTTGAATCTGAAGAAGAAGAAGAAGAAGAGAATACCACTGAAGGGCAGACCGACGATGAAGAGGTGGTGGAACTACAAGGAATGTGGGATTTCATCCTCCCACAAGAAGAGGATCAAGAATCATTTCCTGTTAGCACGAGAAGCAGAAATCAACTTGATCCTCCCCAAACTACCCCAAAACAAAAGGGTGCAAGCCCTGCAACAAAAGATAAGGTCGCAACAAAAAAGACAACTGCTAAAGCGACCCAGTTTAGCCCAGTCCAATCTGATCAAGCACCTCCATCAAGAACACTGATAGTGTCGGATGAAATGGAGTATAACATCATTGACGACATGAAGAAGACTAGGGCTAACATCACTCTTTATGAATTGAGTAAATTGAAACACCAGCAGAAAATAATGATGAAAGAATTACATGCTGTGCCTACTACATCTTTACCTACAGCTGTAGCTTCCCACAATCTGGGAAGGCCTCCAACCAACGCGATGAATAAGATTGATCCAAATGACATCGCCTTGATGGGAGGAAGATCAAGATCTCATACTCCTCCTTTTCTTCTCACATACGAAATCTTCAATAAAAACATGCACACTTGCTTGGTCGATTCTGGTGCTTCAACGAATATTTTACCCAGGTCAATATGTGCCAAATTGAATGTGCAACCTCAAAAATCTGCAGTATGTATAGTTCAACTTGATCGATCCCAAGTCGAAGTGATTGGTGAACTTAATCAGGTGACCATAAGATTGTCGTCTAACCCAAAAGTGTGTCAGGTTATCGACATTCTAGTAGCTGATATTCCTGAGTTCTATGGTTTGATTCTTAGCAGGGATTGGTCGGAGAAACTCCACGGATATTTCTCAACCGACTGGTCGCACATGTGGTTACCATACAATGGTAAACCAAATCAGATAAAGGTTGAACGAGAGTTGCACCAAAAATACATAGTGACAGAACTAGAAGGAGAAAATGAAGCCATAACATACAATAGCAGCATTGTAGGCAATTACGCAGTAGATTCTTTTCTCGGCAATTTCAATGCTCATATTTCACCTTACTTAGAGAATTCAGTTTTATCCCAAGTTGAAAATTTCTCCCAAATTGATGACTCAAAATGTTTTAGTTTTTTAGATAATTCTGTAAATGCATCTTTATTTTGGAAATTATATTTTGACGGGTCTAAATCCAATGAGGGAGCAGGAGCAGGATGCGTTCTGATTAGCCCGGACGGGAACAAGATTATGCTCACATGCAGACTTGAGTTTGATTGCACGAACAACATAGTGGAGTACGAAGCCTTGGTTCAAGGCCTATACAAAGCAATCGGATTGAACGTTAAGTATCTTCAAGTCTTTGGAGATTCTGAGATCGTCGTAAAACAGGTACGTAACACCATACACTGCCTGTCAAGTCATTTAAAGCACTATCAATCGTTAGTTCAAGATCTCACTGCACATTTCATAGCATTCAACATCTCATCAATTCCAAGAATTCAAAACGCGAGCGCAGACCTGTTAGTTAACGTAGCCTCTAGACTGATTCCTTCCGAAGATTTTAGTCCTGATAGGTTTTCAATATAATTAATCTTTAGACCGTCCATCCCTGACAACATCACCAACTGGAGAGTATGCAACGATGATCCAGACATCGTAAGTTTCCTCACCTCTGAAGGATCCTACTCAAATCAGATAATCGACGAAGGCCATCATGATCACCAAATACAACAAAGTAGCACTGACAATGCTATACCCAAATCGGTGGTCAAGTTAGAAGACCTATATGATTTGAAAAGTCGATTCAAAATGTCAGCTAATGCCAAACTCTACAGTTCAACTCTAAACTATGAATCGGTGAACCTAGGGACCGATCAAAAGCCACAAAACGTTAACCTAGGCCACAGCCTAGCCCCTGAAGAGAAATCAGCATACATCCGTCTTCTGAGACAGTACAAAAACGTTTTTGCCTGGAATTACGATGAGCTGAAGACTTACAACACTTCTATCATTCAACACACTATCCCTATGATTGACAATGAAAAACCTGTCCAGCAAAAGCTCAGAAAAATACACCCTAACTTAGAAAATCAAATAAAAATTGAGCTTAATAAGTTGTTGAGAGCCAGAATAATTTTCCCCGTCATGCATTCCAAATGGGTATCCAATATGGTACCCGTTAGGAAGAAAAACGGAGACATTAGAATCTGTATCGATTTCTGGAATCTCAACAAGGCCTGTCAAAAAGATAACTTCCCCTCCCATCTATGGAACAAATATTACAGGCAGTAGCAAGCTCAGAATTAATGTCTTTCCTGGATGGATTTTTAGGATACAATCAAGTACTGGTGCATCCCGATGATCAGTTAAAGCCTACGTTCCGAACCAAATGGGGCACTTATGCATATCGAAAGATGCCATTTGGTCTGATCAATGCCGGAGCTACCTTTCAGAGAGCCATGGACATCGCGTTTAAAGGGTTAGTCAATAAATCAGTAGTGATTTACCTGGATGATATAACAGTGTACTCCAAAAAACGAAGCAACCATCTCAAAGATTTGAAGCAAATCTTTCAAAGGTGTTTGAGGTATGGGATTTCGCTCAACCCAAAGAAATCTTTCTTTGCATTAAGTGAAGGGAAATTGCTCGGATTCATAGTGTCGAAATCTGGTATTCACATAGAACCCGACAGAATCAAGGAAATTTCCGAGATATCCATGCCCCATAACAAGAAAGCCATGCAATCCTTCCTTGGACAGATCAATTTTGTCAAAAGATTTGTCCCAGATTTTTCACGTATTATTTCTCCCTTACAAAATATGATAAAAAAGAATTCAAATTTCAAATGGGGTCTAGATGAGCACAAAGCATTCAACTTAATCAAACAAGCTATCATCAACGCTCCATCTCTAGCAACCCCAAATTTTTCAGAACCTTTTATCTTATACACGTTTGCCTCAGAGAAATCCTATGTTGTGATTTTAACTCAAGCGAATCAAGAAACGGCAGAAGCTCCAATCGCATTATTTAGCTCGAACTTACAAGGTGCTGAACTTAATTACTCAAACGTAGAGAAACATGCATATGCCGTTTTCAAAGCGATCAAATATTTCAGACCTTTCTTGCTAAAAGCCCATACCAAAGTCATAGTACCGTTCCCAGCGGTAAGAAACCTCCTGATACAGAAGGATGTGGGCGAAAAGAGAGCGAATTGGATCACCGCCTTACAAGAATACGATCTTGAGATCAAGCCAGCACACATCGTGAGAGGTCAAGGCTTCTGCAAGATGTTAGCTGGAGCATCGCAAATTCCTGAGAACTCGTCTGAAGAGGTACACACGTATGAGGTAAGCCTAAACGACGCAGAATCATTATATGCTGACACCATTTATTTTCTTAAGAACGGGTATGCTCCATTTCACCTGGATCACACCAAGAAGAGAGCCCTGAGGTTGAAAGCTAAACAATACCAGCTCATAAATGATGTTCTGTTTAAAAGAAATTATGATTCTGTGCTTCTTAGATGTCTTGAGAAAACTGAAGCCGAAAAGGTTTTGCAGGAACTTCACGATGGACCAGCAGGTGGACAGTATGCTGGAGAAGCCACCACAGATAAAATCTTGCGTGCAGGATATTAATGGCCCACGCTGTTCAAAGACTCATACAATTACGTAAGGAAATGCCAAGTCTGCCAGACTGCTGCAGGGAAACAAAGGAAGTCATCCATGCCACTGCAACCGGTTAACATTGAGCAACCGTTCAGTCAATGGGGCCTGGACATAATAGGTGAGATCGTTCCTCACTCTTCTAAACAGCATAGGTATATCCTCACAGCAACTGACTATTTTACCAAATGGGTAGAAGCAGTTCCTCTCAAGACAGCTAATTCTGAAAACATTATTGAATTCATAGATCAGTTTATCATCACTAGGTTTGGATTGCCAACGGCCTTAATGTTTGATAATGCATCATATTTTTCTGGAAATACAATGACTGAGTTTGCGCTCAAAAGAGGGTTCAAACTAAAATATTCTGCCAACTACTATCCGCAAGGTAACGGGTTGGCCGAATCGACAAACAAGAACCTAATCAGGATTATTAAAAAGACAGTCGACCAAAACCAAAAGAATTGGCACAAAGCGCTGGTAAACGCCTTATGGGCAGATAGAATTACAAAGAAAGCTTCTATCGACACTTCTCCCTTTAATTTAGTTTATGGGAGAGAAGTGGTTCTTCCGACTCACCTAGTCATTCCCTCTTTGTCTTTAGTGCAATACATCGATGAAGTACCTACTTCCTCCTTACAATTAAGACAAATGGAAATAACCAAACTAGAAGAACGACGAGAACAAGCTAAGAAAACCCATGCTCACCACCAAGCACTAATAAAATCCTCTTTTCACTCAAACATAATGACCAAAAAATTTTCTCAGATGGGAGATTTAGTTTTAAAATGGGATAAGGCTCATGAAGAAAAGGGCAAACATACGAAATTCCAGAAGCTGTGGCTTGGTCCTTTTCAGATTGTAGAGGTCATAGGCCCATCGACTTTTGTGTTGCAGGATTTAACAGGCAGGAGGGATTCTCTGCCTGTGAATGGACAAATTCTCAAAATGTATTTTCCATAGAAGAAAATTCTTCTAATTTTTGTACGATAGATTTAATTTTTAGTTTTTATTTTCTTTTGTTTTTCTCTTTTTATGAATAAAACCAGTTGTAAATGATCATTTAAAAGGATTCATGAAAGAGAACGCTAATTCTCTATCAGATTTTGATTTCGCTTGTACAAATAGAAATTTTTTGAAAAATCTGAATTTTATTATTGACGAATAGAGTTAACTTCACCTTGATTACGATATTAGTTTCAACCTCAAAAAACTTTGACGAAAGCAACCTTTGGTAAAGAATTGTTTTGTATCAGCACAATGAAAGGTATCATCAATAATAAAATAATTATTCTCTGCAAAACTGTTGTTTTCAAAAACTCTATTATTGTCATCCAGAGCTTTCTTAAGGAAAAACAAGGACTTCCTCCCTGCTAAAAGGAAATTGCAGCATTCTGAGAAACAATCCAAGGAAAACACTATATCTCAAAGAATAAGAGGTCTCATCACGAGCCGGCTTATCATGATCACAGATATTATAACTTGCTGACTTTCCCAATACTGTCTATCAAAACAGGGCAACGACTTAAGATTGTTGCAATCAAAAGACAAGAGGTCTCATCACGAGCGGGCTTGTTCAGCAAAAGTGTAAATCAAGTGAATGACTGTGTCATAATTTGGCCACCAAACCAAGACATTGTTCTTTAGAGAATTAAAAAAGGAAAAGCGTGTCAAAAAGGATTTTTTTTCTCTGGAATGTTGCAAATAACCTCAAGCAGGGAAAAGGATCATTGCTGGATAACATGGTAACCCTGTCGAGGCTATGGACGCTTGCGGGCAGCAGAGGCTCTACCTATGACAAATGAGCATACTTTTAAGCCAGTACGCAGAGAAGACCTTATTTTATCTTTAATCAAGACCAATTAATGTCTGGTGCGAATGCAAGAAAAAGCCTGAGGAAGCAAGCAATTGGGATATAAAAAGGTTGAGACAAAGTATCGTTGACAAGGTGAGGGGTAATCTACTCTATCTGTCCATAACAAAATTTAGACATATTAAAATTTTGTTGCTTCGGAAGTGAACGGTCAATAGAAAAGCAGAGATAACTGGTTCTTCACAGTGAATCGCCATTGTTGTGGTCACCAACAACCCCCCTTTTTGTTCGATATTAGTAATAACATCAAGCAAAGGGGGACCCTTAACCAAAAATCCAAAAAATATTTTGTTTAAAAAATCATTTGTATTAACTCCCTAAGAGCCATATCGCGTCGCAAAGGTAGAGAGAAGCGTTTTCCCAAAGCGCATAAATACACTGAAAAAGAGCGACGCGAGAACCCATCGCATCGCGTGCATTAAAAACGCTCAAAAAGGGAAAACCTAAGGAATCACCGACGGCAGATATGCGACGTCGCACGTTGAAATGTTGCATAAGCAGCACAGAGTGATAAAGTGAAAACCTTGCGATCTTGCGATCTGCGATCATTCAAAACTGCGATCTGCGATATTGGCAATTTGCGATAACACTTAATGATGTCGCAGTCCTCGATACTACGATTCCAATCGCAGAAAGGACTCATCGCAAGAATTCTCTGACATAAACGGTAAACCCAAAATTGAGCGCGCACCTTAAGGGAAATTAATGATCGCATGCTTCAGTATCCAAGAATGATTGTATCGCGTTTTTCGAAGAGTCAAATCATGATGAGTGTCAGAATTACGCATTCATTAGAACTTAATGCTTTCATGTCAATCTTTTCGTCATTTCTCTTCTTCTTTGCGTAAACTGCAAGACATGTAACTGATATAAATCTATATGCAGGAAACATCTAAGGAAAAGAGGAAAGCGCCAATGGGGTAACAGAGAGAAGATGCCTCCGCAAATGGATGCCGCATGCAGCAGGACCGCGGATTCCAGAGTATCACCCAACAGGTGCTGATGAAAATAGACTATCTAAGACTCAGAGTCAAAGGCGCACAAAAGCAGCGTGTTTGCAAAAGATCTTGAAGCTCAGACTGGGTAAAGCAAAAAGAGAAACACAATAGAAGGAGGACGCTCCAGAAAAGCCTGGAACAAAGAACGGAAGCAATTCTCAATACAGGGGATTGTCCATACAACGCGACTCCTAACTCATTGAGTCATTCGCATGACCGGAAACCGAAATAGCAACAGCAAAATCAGTTCGAAAGGAACCTGGGTTGTGCTAAGTATACGCACAGCGAATACACCCAGCTAGAGAAAGGCTTTCGAAAATATCTTCTAGTCTGTCAGAAAGAGGTGCCAGCTCTTGTCATTTCTAATTTTCAAGCTCGAACAAAAGGAAAGGACAACCAGCCGACTCTTTCACGGCGAACAGCACATTGCTTACAGCACTAAGGAGCAGATACAGAAATGGTTAGAAATTATATTTGATTTTTAGAAATAAATTTGCTTTTAGTAAAAGGGCGGTCATTTGAAGCCGTTCCCTAAATTTGTGTAATTAAGATTAATTAGTTAGTAGTATTTAACCCTTCTCATGGCATTTGGAGAAGGGTCCGGAAATCTGTCAAAAAACTTGTCCTCAGAACATGCACTTTTGCACCCTCGGAGGGGGTTTTTGATGAATGGATGGATCAAGATTTATTTATGTTTGCATTTTAATGTCTGTTACTGATGTTGCACTTCTGTACTCTTAGCAGATATTAGAACAAGTAAGCAATAAATCGTTATTGCTTGAAGTTTATTAGTGAAATCAGTCATAAATGGTACTTTTATCTCTTGACTAATTTCTGCTTGTATTCCTAATGTGATATGCAGCTGACTTCTTTATATGTTAATGTATGAATGTGTGTATGACCATTTGGCACTTCTGTATGGTGGAGTCATTTATTTGTGCTTGACATATGAATAACTAATTATGCGATATGTTGTTCACAACTGTTTTGCCTAACTTCTTATGCAGAATGGTTCATCTTAATTGATTTATATTCTTATGATAGCTGAATGATCTTTATTACCAGCTATTGTTCGAAATCTTTTTAGATCGCATAGTGAAAGAATTTTACCCCGGGTTAGCGTAGATTAGATGTATTTTTTTTCATTAGATTACAATAGCATAGAGTTAGTTTAGAAGTTAGAATTAAATTAGCTTAAAATACCCCTAAATCAATACCATCAAACTCTACACACACACACACCCCTCATATTAGGAAGCTGGTCCCATTATCCCCAGTCGGACCCGCTACTCCAAACGGGCACGGAGCCGCCAACCAGGTTCCCGACCGGGTGGGTATCCCCCTTGTTGTTGACCCGATTTCGGGGCCCTCAACAGTACCTCATCACCACGACATTTTCTCATTACCTTCCCGGCCAAGAGTTGGGTGGCTATGCACACCCCTTTATATTTGATGTTGCTGATTGCGTAAACCCTCTTTTTCTTCTCAATCTTGTATTTTTTCTTCATGGCCTCCGCGAGTGCCAAATCTCTGCATTTTCCTGCTATCATCGCGGGGTCCTTTCCCTTATAGGGGAGGCAGGAAATTCTATGGATGAGATCCGCTGTGATGGTAATAGGCTCCTCCAGCCATAACTACCCATCGTGCACCAGGAAAAGCAGCTCTCTGATGATGAAAATAATGATAGGCGCGCGGTGAAAGTGTGGAATCCACAAAAGATGAAGTAATTCGACCTTCTCCACACCGCGCAGCCATTTTTGTGGCTCTAATGTTGTGACTGGCCCCTTCGTGCTCTGCCTCATGATGTTCTCTGTCTCTAAGAGTGGGAACTTTTGCTGTCTACGAGGTCCCAATATTCAAACTTCATTATGGGCATGCATCCTAGGTACAAGCCCACAAACACAATTCCATCTGCGAGCGGGGTCTGGAGTGTGCTCTTAGTGGCATCCATGTCCTTTGGTATCTTAGTTTTCCCTTTCCGCAGAGGGATGTACTTGGGAAATTTCACTGCAGAGTACACTGGATGGATGTCCTCTTCCATGTCTTCTTCTTCCTCTATCTCATCAACGAGAGCCTGTAGGTCCTCCTCGTCATCATCGGTCTCAATGGTAACATCCTTGCCCTTTCCTTCCATTGAGAGTTTACCGAACCACGGATTCCGCAGGTACATGCAGACTAGTCCCATTGCCTGCTTATATTTTTTCGGCCTCAGTGTCTGAGGCAATTTCGGGATTTCCAGTGTGACCCCAGTGTCTCTAGGAACATCATGTACTGTGGGGTTTCGCACCGCCTCGTTAGTGGTTCCTTCTGCAGAGCCTAAACCTCTCCTAGTAGTCATCATCCTATTTGAACTGTCTGTGGTCATGTGCAAACTTCGGGGCTCAAATCTTGCTCGGCGCTCAACGCTCTAATCAACTGCTCAAATATCAAGTGAACAAGTGTTGTCTCGTGGCTAGCCCCTGGAGTTCTATAGCACTTTTTGAGTTCAAATTCAACCGTTCCCCCTAATTCTAGCTCATCAATTCTTTCTTAGCGACAGATTGCCCCAAATCTTGCCCTTAATTCATGTCTTAAATGTCTGTTGCCCACTCCCTTTTGCCTTAAATCAGACATCTTGTCATGAATAGTGACACCAATGGTCACTTCCCAGCCTACCCATGTGATAGCGTAGCCCCCCGTGCATGGTCACGGCCCTTGTGACATGTTGATTTTGCATGCACCTCCCTCATCGCGCACCTCCGAAATAGACTCATTTATAGTCCCGCGCTCTCTTTCAACTACCTGGAGCGGCTAGACTGTGCTCCCTACAGCTAGCTAGGTGGTCGTACCACCTGTGCGAGACTTCAACTCACATTCCAGTATAGTCCACAGAAACTCCTCAATTTCCTTCGCAACAGCTGATGTCGCACGTTGTACTATATGTAGTGCACTCCCATGGTTACTGTGTTTGGTGAGGTGCGGTCGTAGCGATGGAAGCAGAGTCATAAATTCTTGGCGACAATCTTCTAATGCAATGGTATGATCATCCGTATCTTGCCTTGTCATCCTTGGTTCATCGACAAGGCATGCTTGCATGATCTCGTTTTCCAGCCTCTTGATCTCAGCGTCCATCAAAATTCTTTTCTTCCACAATCATACCTAGTCCTTTCTGAGTTCGCTAAGTCTAAGGTTCCCTTGCCGAAGGGCTTCCTGAATCCTTATATGTTTGACCTTGTGGAACTGTGTGATTTCTTCGTCCTAGCCATCACGCACCGTCACAATTGCAGAAGCCACTACGTGCAAATTCCTTTTTGTATTCTCTTCATAAATTACGGTCTCTACTTTGTTCCGCACCTTTGGAATTGTCTCTGTGGTCAGGTTTTTACACATGATCCTATAGGCTCATCGAACCACTAGTACGCGCAGGTCCTAATCAGTGCGTCTTACCTGGTGAACCTTGTTCAGTACTCCGCACACCCTATTGAATGTTTCGTCGTGGATAATCGGTAGCATGCGTCGCCTTTCCTACTACTATGGGCTATTCTGATTCTCTATTATGGGGATGGTGTGCACTTGTGCGGGATGTACAACATATTTTTGTACCCATCGGGAAAGGTGGGCATGCAAGTTGTTCTCCCGCTGCTGACTGGCTCTCATTTGAAGCTAGGTTTTTCTAAAACATAGGCACATCATCCTTCTGCATCTACGCCAATCCTCAAAACTTTCTTGATGCATACCCCACCATCGTGCGGGTGTTGTGCGTAGCACCAATTTTAGAGCATCGAATCATTATTGTTTTGGTATTGCACTTTCAAATTTGCTCAAAAATTCCTCCACCACTGTCAATCCATCATATGTCAGCAACTCCCTTGCCTCTGTTGTCATGCAACACAGTGATCTCATCATCATGTTGCAATCAAGCATTGTTACTTCGTGCATCCGATTCTACCATCGTTCTACTTCTTCATTTGAATCTAAAGTGCAAGAGCTTTCGTGCTCCCATGAAATTCTTCCATCTGTAGTCATATTTACCCAATCCAGTTCTCGCGTAGTTATCTTGTATATACAATCAAGATTATCATCACTATCATTGTCGTGCACCGGTTTAGTGTATCGCGCCCCTTCGGCTGGATCTAGCGGTACTACTATGCATAGTGCCTTTTTCTCAAAAGATAATTTTGTGTTTCTTCGTATTTATGACTCCATTTATATCGGTGGCCTAGTCTATTCCTAGTAGTGCGGGATAGGGATTACTTTCATCTTCAATCTCTATTACTTCAAAATCCGCGTGCACGCTCGCACCTTCAATATCGACTGTTACCCCTTGCAATCTTCCCATGGGCAAAATCTTCTGTTGGTTCAGCATTCGTAACTGAATATGGGAACATTGTAACACGGGTCTGCCCATGCATTCCCATGTTTTCTTTGGTAGTACATTCACGTCCGAACCCAAATCCAGGATTACCTGATCCATTTCATACTCACCAATTTGCACAGTCAACCTCATTTTCCTCCCTTTGTGCAATGCATGCTTTCCAAGTTTCTGGACCACGTGCGGTTCTCCTAACCCCACACACCTAGTGATAAGTTCCTGTAGTCCTTTGACTGCCTTGCTGTCGCACAACAGTTTCATTCATGTCTCCAGAAAGGTAGTGAGCTTTGAAGGATCCATCCCTAGTTCTAGTTGATCCTTACTACCTAAAGTGGAGGCCTCCGTGAAGCTCTTCTTAGCTTCCATGAATGTCTCCTTTGCGTGTTCTAAATCAAATTCGAGTTCCTTTGTAGGAGCCTTGAGAATCCACACACTTTCTTTTGGTTGCTTCCCTTTATCATCGCCAGTGTTCATACTGCTCTTGAGCATCATGTTTACATTTGGGTCTTCTTCACACAGCTCAAACCTCATCATTTGTAAATTCTGAGTCGAAAGGGGTTGGAGTACCTCCTTTTCGCGCATCCTCGCTATCAGCGAAGGGCAGTATTTTGTCTCATGATCAAACTGAGTACAGTACCAACATGATGTTGTAGTCAGGTTTTTGCAATCGCAGACTTAGTGCCCTAGCCTTTTGCAATTTTAACAAATTAGTTGTCTGCAACCCCTTCCTGGTCCCATTCTGCCTCGACCTCGACCACGCCTTGAAATCGAGCGTGTTCCATCCATGCATTTGGGTCAAGGGCTCGCGTTTCGGTTTGCACCCTGTAGGCAGGAGTTTGATCCATCATTAGTTCATAGCTTTGGCAGGTGCGTTCATCATGGCCTACCAACCTACAGAAATTACAAAACAATTGTTGGGACATCTGCATATACTTCTACAACAGATTGCAATTATCCGTAGTGTATTTTCCCCCTATCTGACAGATCACCCACCAAAATGCAAGCAGCGCGCTCAGCCCTGCCTATGCCTCAGGTCTTAATAGCATTGGCCCTTCCTGTACCTCAAGTCTTAACAGTATCGGCCCTCCTCCTGCCAAGTAGTTTGCGAACACTAGGTAGTGGTCCTTGTCGTGCCCTTGGCCTTTGCATTTTATGCACCATACCTCCTTGCGCACCTCTAGCCAATGTGTCCTGTCTTGTTTCAAACTTTGCATTTCCAGACACAAATTTTGCAATTGTGCATGGATTTGTTAGACTCCCAACCTAGGGTCTTCTATATGGGTCTCATGTAATCTCATCGCCATTTCAAAAGCTTTGGCCTCGGTGGAAAGTTTTTGTTGTGACAGTGTCATCCTTAAGTGTGGTGTTAATGATGCTACAAACCATGTGCGATACTATCTATCTGTCAACATCATATTGGCTTCGCGAATCGTACTCTTCAGCCTTTGATCCAGATCCCAGGGGGACTCGCCCAGGAGCATCGCGATCTCCTTAAACCTGATCATTGATTGTGTCTATGAATTTGGCCTTATAAATTCCCTGTTCAGCGCAGCCTGGATTTCTATGGTTCCTGCATTTGGGTGGTCATTAAAATGCTTGATATACCATGTTAATGCACGATCTTGCAGCGTGCTCACCAACATAGCCTTCTTGATATTGTCATTTGCGACACCTTGTGCTTCCCATATTACTCTTACCACGAACCAAAATTGGTCTAGATCTTCATTCCCTACTCCTCTGAATACTGGTAGTTTGGTCACACTCGCTATAGTGAACTGTGGTGGTGCTGGAGGTGGGGGGGTGAGATGGGTGATGGGGTGGGTGGAGGTGGTAAATGTGGAATGCGCTTCCTTATCAGACTGATCATGCTTCTCAGAGAAACCTTCGTGAGCTCCTCCTCACTCTCCCACGAGGATGAAATTAAGGGACTGGTTTCTAATTCTTCGCTACCTCTGCTTCTGTAGATCTTCCTGATTCACATAGCTCCAAACATTATTTTATTCACATAACCCGCTTTTCACACAATATCATCTTAATCCAAGTGTTCCAATATTTAATATACTTATCTCACGGTCCCATGAGGAAACATCGCTTTGCCTCACTATAGCTGACAGTCGTGTCTACCGCAAACTCAATGATAAATCCTCCTATTATTCGGTCCAAACCAATGGTCCACAGCTCGTGCGATCTTATCTCCTGATGCTTCTAGTCTACACACTAATTCTGGAGTCCACACTATTGGTTTGTCGAGCCTACACCTTCCCTGGCTATCTGCTAACTTCGTGATCCACTCATACATCTCAGAAGGAAAGGATGCAAAGAAAATTTCGTGGATTTCTGTATACAAGTAGCACTCCAACCATTGTTCCTTAGATACTCATGGAGTTATGTTTTCCTACGTCGCAAACTTGTGAATCTTCTTGTCAAACCACTCTTCAATTTCATTCTTTGTTGGATTCCAGTTGCATGACATCGGACATCCCTTATGCAGATCTCGGTCCCGGCAACGGAACCATTTATTGGTTTGTATGGGCATGGCCCAGGTTCAGAGGTGATTTAGCCAAGAAAATCCCAGTACTACTGGCCCTTTCAACAATAGTCTACCGAGCACAAACTGACCTCTCACCTAAAGTAGTCTGGGAGGGTGCTAGAACTAGGTTTCCACACCCTGGAGATGTCTGATGAGTTTCTAGAGGTCCACGGTTTGACCCTGCACGCACGTTGCGACACGCACTTGTTATTCCTTCGCAAACTGTGATGCTTCTTCCGCACAGCCCTACTCGGGGCGCAACCTATATAATACCCAATTTCGTTGCTATTTACTCTGTTATTACCCAATTACTTAACTTATTTGTGTAAGACTAATGATTATTACAGTATATCCAACAATCATATTAGTGTGCGCGATAAATCAAGTAGTATAAATGTAAAGAAGGAAATGCACAAGAAGATACACAGAAATAGGAATAAACTTCTCTTTATTATTCTTTGATCAATATTACAGACTCAACACCGCCCTGCGAGCTCAGCTGCAGGGGTATGTGCACTCAGCTGCGGACTCTACTAGGCCTCTGTGCACTCAGCTGCAGAGCCTCATCCTACTACTACGACCCAATACACTTAGAATCTTCCTCTATGCTCAAACCATGTGTATTTTTCTCTCCTTTCACTATCTTTGCGACTTAGAGCCTCGCTCTATTTATACAATCCCATGGTCTACAGACCATGGGTAGGCCCACATGACTTTACATTACATTACAATACTTTAGGGTGGACAACCCTATGACTCAACCTATACTTTGCGCTCTGCACCCACAATTCGCGGAGTCTTACAATACCTTTGACCAAAACTTGGGCTTTGAGCCCCAAAACATGATGTTGGGGGATTCCATGCCCAACAATCCGAACTAGTTTTGGTTCGTGATAAAAGTTGTATGGGAAGCATAGGGAGTTATGGATGACAATATCAAGAAAGCGATGTTGGTCAGTGCTCTATAGGATCGCACGTTGACCTAGTATATTAAGCATTCTAATGACAATCCAAATGCGGGGATCGCAGACATCCAAACTCACTGAACATATAGTTTAGCGGGCCGAAGTTAGAGGCACAGTCGATCATCGGGTTCAAGGAGATCACGATGCTACTAGGTGAGACCCCCTGGGAATCATATTAGAGACTTAAATCCATGATTCGCGAAGCTAACATGACTTTGACAGATGGATAGCACCACGAATGGTTTGTAGCATCGCTAATGCCGCATTTGAGGAACGCGTTGTCACAACATAGGGTAACAACTCAGACAGAGGCCTTGGAAATCACGATGAGGCTACATGAGACTCTGATATAGGATCCTAGCCTAAGAGTTCAGCAGATTCAGGCGCAGTTGAAAAGCTTGTGCCTTGAGTTGCAGAGTCTGAAACAGGACAAGACAACTCGCCCGTAAGTGTGTGACAAGGTATGGTGTGTTAAATGTAAGGGTCAGGGTCATGACAAGGACCACCATCCAGTGTTCACAAATTACCTCACATGAGGAGGATTAATGCCATTAAGACTAGAGGCACAAGCAAGACCAAACGCGACTCCTACTTTGCGATGCGCGATTTGTCAAATAGGAGGAAAGCATGCTATGGACAATTGCCATTTGTTACAGAAGTACACATAAAATTCACAACAATTGTTCTGTAATTTATGTCAATTAGTGGGACATGATGAGTGCACATGTAGAAGCTATGAGTTGATTATGGATAGGACTCACACCTACAGAGTTCAGGCCAAAACACGGCCCCTTGACTAGAACACAGGAGTGGCGTGAACTAGATTTCAGGGGCGTGGAGGAGGCCAAGGTGGAGGATGACCTGGAAGAGGTCGTGGATAGTTGATATGCTACAATTGAGGGGGGGCAGGACATTATGCCCATGATT
>CM062820.1:1742655811-1742843075 GCA_031772625.1 Pinus tabuliformis
GCTCTATCCCACCTATCAGCTTCTCTGTATACTACGCAACCTTGCGCTCTACCTGGGCCTTATCAACATCCTCCTTTTTCCTCTTTTCTACCAGTTGTACCATCTTAAGCTTGGCGTCCTCCTTCTTCTTCTACATGGTAGACTTGCTCCTGCCTACTGCCAAGTCTGTGGTAGTACGCCACTCTGCTGGTCATTAATCAATCACCACATCGATGGCATCATCTGTTGCCAGATAAGGAAATTCATACCATTTCTACATAGGGTCCTTTTGTACCCTGATGGATACTCGATGGAAGTCTACTTTTAATTCGACGTAGCCCTGCAGGTTAGCGTACACCATAGGTGATAATCATGGTTTGTGGTTGATGGCCATCCGAATGCTCATCTCCATCAAGATCCAAAAGATCTTGTTGTCCCTGATTCGTTGTGCATCCTTGGTTTCCCACAGTGATGTGTACTTTTTTGCTTCTATGAGGTTTGGTGCGACTGAAGGGAACTAGCTCTCCTCTGGAAGCTCCCACTCTACCAGCACAATTGACAATAAGAGACATGCATAGTGGAATGTCTTCTTGAGCTCCTATGCTTCACAACAGTTCTCCAAGAATTCTCCACAAAGGTATTCCAACCAGTTTAACTAGACTCCTTTAGCACACTGTGGTGCTAACACGACGATAGGCGCCGACACCTCATCGGCGTGACACTTCGTCATCACTTTCCCTGCAAGGATCTATGTGGCTACCTTTATACCAAGGTCGCAAATGCTGGATATAGCATACCCGCGCGACTTCTTCACCAATTTAAATTGTTCTTTCATGGATTCTGTGAGAGCTTGCTGGCCACCTTTTCCGCCAAATATCATGGTCGGATTCTCTCCTATATATGGCAAGCGTGTTATCCAGTGAATCAATCTATCCATGATGGGTATTGGCTCCTCCAGCCACAGACACCCATCATGCACCAAGCACAACAGCTGCTTGATGACCAAAACTATCACCGGGGTGTGGTTGTAGTGTGGCACCCAGAGCAAGTTGAGCAACCCTGCATTTTCTACTCCCTTGAGCCACCTCTACGGCTCCAATGCAGTCATTCTAGTATTGGTATCAATGATGCGGTGCATCAGCTACTCGATTGCCAGGTCTGGGGAAATTCTCATGATCAGCCGAGTCCCAGTCTTCAAGTTTCAACAGTGGCACCTGTTCCAAGCATGATCCCTCGAAAACAATCACATCTAGCAACAACGGGGTTTGCAAGGGGGTCTTTCTCTCATCACTGTCCTTTGGTACCTTGGTCTTGGGCTTGCGTGGAGGGACATACTCTAGAAACCGAGTAATAGGGTCCGCACCATGGGTTTCAACCTCCTCCACTTCAACTCCCACATCCTCATCTTCCATCGGGATGTCTTCAGTGTCTTCCTCCTTCGGCTCCAAATTTATAGCTTTTCTCTTCTTTTGTACGGTGGGCTTCGGTGGGTTTCTCCTTAGTGATGCATGCACTGGTATGGTAGGTTGCTTACCCTTCTTGTTCTTCACGATTTCCTTGGTTGGGGTCGGCTTTGGTCTCGGCATCCTTGGCAATTTAGGGACCTCTACCAATACTTCAGCCACTACTGGAGCAGCCTCCTCTGCCTCTATCTCCGTTTCCGGCGCTGACTCCTCTACTATTTATTCAGTATTTATACCTTCTATGGGTGCCGACATAACACTTTCCAACAATTCTCGTGACGTCTCTGGTAAGTTTGCAAATGTTGGAGTCTCTTTCAAAGCCTCGAAGAATTCTCAGTTCATGAGTGCCTGAAAGCTCAACAACTCAATTCCCAAAATTCCAAGTGTTTTTCACTGGACAGCCACTTGTAATTTATACGGCATTTTGAATTCAAATCCAACCATTCCCACCAAATTCAGTTCATTAATGCCCGATTGGTGGTATATTTTCAAGGATCTGATCCTTAAGTTTCGTCTTAAATGTTACCCCCCCCCTCCATTTGGCCACATTTCTACCATAAAATCATGAACATTGACTTTAATGGTCACTTTCTGGCTAACCTGTGTGACTTCTCCCTAGGTAGCATAGCTCCCTTCGCACTGTCACAAACCCTGTGACACTTCCTTGCTTCGCACAATCCTCCAATCGTGCAACTCTCCAACTCGAGTAGTGTAGTTTATAGTCCCGTGCCTCCTTTTAGCTTCCTGGAGCGCTAAGACTGTGCTACCTTCAACTAGTCACATGGCCGAACCACTAGTGTATGGCTTCAATCAACTACCATTCATCTTTCCTGGGAAGGAATCTCCACTCAATTTGACCAGTTGTACAACTCCTCTGTTGGTAATCTCCTTAATGACATAGGGACCTAACCAATGCATCCTGAAATTCCCTGGAAATTTATCAAACTTACTATCATATAACAAAACCAGGTCATTTACATTAAAGGTACACAGCTTAATGTGCCAATCATGCCATTCTTTTTCACATTGCTTTTGGACTTGTTGATGAAATCCCGCTAGAAATCTCTCTTCCTCAAGCTCATCCAGTTGTGCGAGCCTTTCCTCCAGGGCTCCATGATCCATCATACTTGTGAGCATCGCTATGCATAGACTAGGAAAAATATATTCTATAGGCATTACTGCTTCAACGCCATAGACCAGCCTAAAGGGAGTTTATCCAATAAACTTCTTGCATGTCATCCGATAAGCCCATAGTACTTCAGGTATGCATAGGTCCCAATCACCTTGTTGAGCATTGTAAACCATGGTTAGCGCATTCTCCAACACTTTATTGAATGCTTCCACTGTCTCTTTAGCCTGCGGGTGATAAGGCATGCTCTTCTGGTGATATACCTGAAATTCCCCTGTTAGCACACTGATCGTTTCATTTAGAAAGTGTGTACCGTGATCACTCATCAAAATCTTTGGACAACCAAATTGCTTCAGTACATTCTCAAAGAGGAACTTTGTAGCAGTCGTGCCTATACAATCCTTCACAGGTTGTGCCTCTACCCAACAATTCAAATACTCCATCACAATGATAATGTACCTCGCTCTCGTCTTTCCTTGGGGCTGAATGGGTCCCACAAAATCTATCGCCCATTTCTCAAAGGGTTGCATCATCATCTATGGATTCAAAGGCATCTCATCCCTCCGCGATGACCTACCAATTCTTTGACACACATCACAAGCCTTTCAATATGCTTTTGAGTCCTGATGGAGGGTTGGCCACCACAGCCCTACGCATAGAATCTTCTGCACGGTTTCTCTCCCTTCATAATGTCCTCCCACGGTACCCCCATGAGCATCCGCGATGATGTTGCCTCTTTCAAACTTAGGTACATATCGTCACAATACCTCATCAGACCCCATTTTGTATAGATGGCCAAGAATGATATAAAAATCTATCGCGTGCACCAAAAATTCCTTCTTCTACTGGATGGTGTATCCTTCCAGGGTAGTTCTTGTCATTTGGAAGTGTATTATATCCTCAAAATGACCATCCGCGATGTGTACTGCAAATAGTTGCACGTCAGGCAATCCCTCCTCCAAATTAGTGGGCTCTTCCCCTCTTTCAATGCACAACAGATGGTCTGGTCCGGCATTCAATCATCCAGGCTTCACAATAACTTCATAATCATATTCTTAGAACAGTAACAGTCACCTGCAGATTCTCCCCCCCAACACAAGCTTATTGACCAGGTACTTCAGCACGGAGTGATCTGTATACACCTTAACATGGCCTCCCAGCAAGCAATGCCTAAACTTCTGAAGTGCGTATACCATTTCTAACCCTTCACGCTTGGTGGTGGAATAGTTCTTTTCTATCTTGGACAACCTTCTACTTGCGAACGCTATAGGATTGTCCAAGTCCTCTCAACCATCTTGTGTCAATACTACTCCCAACGCTATACATGACACATCAACATGTACATGAAACTCCTTTTTCCAATTCGGGAAGACTAGGATTGGCGCAGTGACCATATTTTCTTTCAATACATCCAGGATCTTCTTACATTCCTCATTCCAGTAGAATGTGACATCCTTCTTCAACAACTTTTCCATAGGTGTGGTGATCTAGCCATAACCTTTGATAAAATTTCTGTAATATCTCGTATGTCCTAGGGTAGCGCACAGTTGTTTCATGCTCCTTGGCACCTCCAAGTTCAGTATCACCACGATCTTTGCAGGGTCTACCATCAGTACCTGTCTACAAACCACATGACCTAGCAGGGTCCCAAAAGGAACACAAAACAAGCACTTCTTCAGATTAAGCGTGATCTGGTATCTTCAACAGGTATCTAGCACCAGGCACAAGCTTGCTACATGGCGTTTCACCAGCCCAAATAGAGTCCAATCATCAAAATTATACTTCTAGGAACTTATGAATAAACTATTTGAATGCAACAACGACTATGCACGAGAAAATCGCAGGTGCATTCTTCAACCCGAACAACATTGCAGTGTATTGGAAACAACCCCACTCAGTCATGAAGGTTGTCTTGCTCCTATATTCCAACGCGATTTTGATCTGGTGGTACCCCGAGAACCCATCAATGAAGGAATATGCTTCCTAGCCACCTACATTGTCCAACACTTCATCAGTGAACAGAGTCGGGAAAGGATCATGTACACAAGCATCATTCAATTTTCTAAGATCCACGCATATTCTTATTTCATCCTTCTACTTCTTTTCCTGTACCACCATTGGGCTTACCCAGTTAGAATCTTCCATAGGCTCAATGATGCATGCCACGAGTATTTTTTCTAGCTCTAGGTGGACCTTTTCCTTATACTTTGGATTGAGACAGTAAGGCCTTTCCTTAACTGGCTTCGTGTTGGGATTCAATGTGATCTTCATAACACCTAGGTCCCCAATTATCCCTTTTAAATCTGTAAACTTGGTAGGGAATAAATCTTGGTATTCGCAGAGCAATTCAGCGACCTTATCCACCATCATGTCATCCCAGTAATCTCCAATCTTCGTGAATTTGGGCTCTGCCTCCGTACCAATGTTTACTTGTTTTGTTTTCAGCAACGTGGTTATATCAAGATTCTCAACTTGCAGTCCTTCAACCTCACGATGACCCTCTATTTATGGGATGTTAATCTTTTACAGATCCTCATCCTCTTCTTTAGTAGTTACATTATAGCATTCTAGCGCATGACTCAGCTGAGTAGCCCACTCAGGCTGAATCAGGTCTAAAGGATCCTGCGGTATCCTAAAGATTGTTGCTTTCACCTCTTGTAGCTCTTCATCAATACTGTCAAAACCGTCTTCTAAACTAAAAGCCATTATGAATCCTTCGCGCAAAATATCCCATTCACCTGTACCATGGCAAAGCTCTGTTTCCACATGCCAGTTCATCAGGACGACATCCAGGGTGTGACAGAAAAAGTGCACCCATTCAGGTTAGGGCTTCTCTCCATAAGCCTGAGCCCATTTGGCCAAGTGCGCATGTGTGTCATTCTACCCATCATACTTGTCTGTCATTCACACCTTCGGCTTCCCAAAGTGTTTCCTCATCATTCTCCTACATTTGCACCAATCATCAAAGCTTCCCTTGTGCATACCCCACCATCTTGCGAGAATAGCATAAAATGCCCAGTCCAACACCTGGAAGCGCTGCTTTTATGGTACCTCCCTCTCAAATGCATCCAAAAAGGTGTCCACATCATTTAGGCCATCGTAAGTGGCCAAATTCCTTAACTCTGACAACACACAGTGCAATGACTGGATCATCATGTTATAGCTCAGTGTAGTTACTTCATGTAGCCAATTCTACCAGCACTTTAATTCTTCATCGGATTCCGAGGTGCAGGAACTCTCGTGATCCCATGTAATTCATCCATCTGTGGTGGGATTCATCCAATCTTGGTCTCGTGTTGTTATCTTATAGATACAGTCTAGATCGTCATCACTCTCATAATCGCGGACTGGTTCAGTATAGCGTGATCCTTCAACAAGATCTAGGGGTACTATTACACATAACGATTTCTTCTCAAATATCATCTTTCACTTCTTTAAGTTGATTACCCCATTCATATCAGTAGCCCAATCAATTCCAAGGAGCATAGGATAGGGGTTGCTATCATCCACAATTTCTATTACTTCAAAGTCAACCAGCATGCTCGCACCTTCAATATCTACGGTCACACACTACAGCTTCCCCATGGGGATGATCTTCTGCTGGTTCGCCATCCTTAGCTGAATCGGAGACCACTGCAGCGCAGGTCTTCCCATATATTCCCAAGTTTGTTTCAGTAGGATGTTCGTGTCTGACTGTAGTTCCAAGATAACCTGATCCATCTCATACTCTCCTATCTGCACGATTAGCCTCATCTCCCATCCCGTCCTTGTTTTATGCTTACCAATCTTTCGTACTACATGCGGCTTAGCCAGAGTGTTTTTGACGCATCTATTTATGAGCTCTTATAGCCCCTTCACGGCCTTTTTATCGCGCAGTAACTTCATACAGGTCTCCAAGAAAGTTGTAAGCATAGAAGGGTCCATCTCCTGATCAGGATTATCCTTGCTCCATGAGGTGGAGGCCTCAGTGAAGCTCTTCTTCACTTCCATGAAGGTTTCATGTGCACACTCCAAATCGAACTCAGCCTCCTTCGCTAGAGCTTTGCGCACCCATGTACTGTCTTCGGGTTGTTTCCCCTTGTCATCTCCTGTTGTGATTCCACTTTGGAGCATTATATTCACGTTGGATCGTCTTAATGTGGCTCAGACCTCATCATCTGCAGGTTCTGAGTTGGCAGAGGTGGTAGCGCCCCTTTGTCACGTATCCTAGCTATCAGCATAGGATAGTCTTCCATTTCATGATCAAACAGAGTGCAATACTTGCATGACAGATGTGTTGGGTTAGTGCAATCGTGGGCATAATGTCTTGGTGCTCCACAATTGTAGCAAATCAATTGTCCCCGACGCTATGGCCAGGGGGGGCGCTTTTCTACCTGGACGCTATAGGCGGGTGTTCTATCCATCATCAACTCATAGCTTCTACTGTTGCACTCATCATGCCCTACCAACCTAAAAAAGTTGCAGAACAGTTGTTGTTGTGTCTATACAAACTTTTGCAACAAATGACAGTTATCCGTGGCATGTTTTCCTGCTACCTGATAGATAGTGCACCACAATGCAGGCCCCGCACTCAGTCTTGCTTGAGCTTTCAGCCTCAAATGCATTGGTCCTCCTCCTACAATATAGTTCATAAAGACAGGACAATGGTATTTGTCATGCCCCTGACTCTTTCATTTCAGACACCATACCTCTTCGCACACCTCTAGTCGAACTATTCTATCCTACTTCAAACTTTGCATTTCAAGGCAAAGATTTTTCAACTACACATGGATTTTCTAAACCCCCAGATTTGGATCTTGTATCATTGTTTCATACAGTCTCATTGCAATCTCCAAGGCCTCTGCCTAAGTTGTTATCTTCTATTGTGATAGCGCAACCCTTAAGTGTGGTAGTAGCGAAGCCACAAACCATTCACGATGTTGTCTGTCTGATAAATTCATATTAGGTTCATGGATCTTACATTTCAACCTCTGATCTAATTCCCAAGGCGTCTCACCTGGTTGCATCGTGATTTCCTTGAACCCCACAATAGACTGTGCTTCAGATTTAGGCCTACTAAATTCTTTGTTTAGCGCAGTCTGGATGTCTGTCACTCTAGCATTCGAGTTATCATTAGAGTACTTGATGTACCAGGTTAGCATTCCATCCTGCATAGAACTAACTAGGGTTTCCTTCTTCATGTTATCATCTGTAACGCCCTGAGCTTCCCATAAATCTTTCACAACAAACCAGAACTGGTCTGGGTCCTCATTTCCCAAGCCTTTGAACAAAGGCAACTTTATTGAGTTTTCCATACTGAATCGTGGTGGAGGCAGAGGTGGTACAGGTGAAGTTGTAGGTGATGGTGGTGAAGTTGGAGGTGGTGTGGAGGTGGCAGTCGCAGGAAACCTTGTCTTATTAATTGAATAACACTTCGCAGAGAAACTTGCGTATCTCTTCTTCGTCACCTCACAGAGGTGAAATCAATGGGCTATATTTAGGACCCTTTTTTACTTCATTCCTGTAACCCTTTCCACTTCACATAGCTCCAAACATCAAGTTAGTTGCATAACCTAGTTTTCACACAATAACATTTTAATTTAGGTATTCAAAGATTTCACATACTTACATCGCGGTCCTTTGAAAAATCACCGCTCTGCCTCGCTATAGTTGACTGAGGTATCGACCACGAATTCAGTTACAAATACTCCTATGATGCAATCGAACCAATGATTGACATTGCGGGTGATCTTATCCTCAAAAGCTTCCAACCTTCACACTAGCTCCGAGGTCCACACAATAGGACTGTCAAGTTTCCGCCTTCCTTGGCTATTTTCTAGCTTCACGATCCACTCATATAGCTCAACTGGAAAGGACCAGAGAAAGATCTCATGGATCTCTATATATAGGTACTTGTCCAGCCACTGTTCCTCTGTAAGTCGCGGATTTCTGTTCTCATGGCCGCGAATTTGTGGATCTTCATGTCTAACCAGTCTCCGATCTCTTTCTTAGTCGGATTCCAGTGATACAACATAACACATCTCTTATGCAGATTTTGGTCCTGGCAACGGACCCATTTGTTGGCTTGTTGGGGCCTACCCAGGTTCAGTGTTAAGTAGCCAAAAAAATCCCTACATTACTGGCCCTTTCGGCATCAACCCACGGAGCGCGGACCGAGGTCTCACCCGAAGCAGTATGGGGGGATGCTGGAACCAAGTTTCTGCAACCTGAGATGTTCGTGATGTCGTTTTATCCCCTCTATTCCTGCCTTTGCACAGGTCACTTAGTTCTACGGCTCTGTCTACCTAATCCCTTATTCCTCCCTTCGATAACTCCACTGAAGGGTACGGTTAACCTTCACACAACCCTGACCTTCAATTCAGAAACTTTCGCACTGCTAAGTTAGTGTAATGCTTAGATTATAAAGTTATCTTAAGAATCTTACTTATCTTATTATATACTCACAGTTAGCACCACGTAAACAGATATTCTTATTTTTGTTCACTTATCCATAATAATTACATTCAATCACACACCATATAATCATTATAACAGAAATTCATACATAAACTGACAAGATGCATTAATCGGAAAAGAGACACATAAATTGCAAAATAATTCTCTTTATTGATGTCTTCAAGTGATTACATACTCTATCTGCCCTACGCACACAGCCGCAGGGGTCCATGCACTCAGTTGTGGACTTGTTAAATTTGGCAACTAGGGCCAAACTCCATGTGGGTCATCATATTTATGGAAGCCAATATTTTTCTTAGATCCCTCTCATCGAGAGGCGTAGGATTGATCTAAAGATCATCCGATTCCAAAAAGTATTCATGGAGTTATGAATTTATTTGTGTTATAATACAAATTCTCAAGTCAGTCAGCAACTTATGTAGGCTCAGAAGCCCAATAGTCATGTCTATTCATCATCTACATTTTAGTATAAATAGGAGAGGACTTGAAGTCATTTGTGGGACACACACTTCATGTGATCTCCTCCTCTCCACGTCTTTGTGTTTTTGGTGAAGGAGAGAGACACTAAGAGTATGCTGGCCTAAGTAGATGATGCCCTAGCCACAGTAGCTGATGCCCTAGCCGCAGTAGCTGATGCCCTAGCCGTAGTAGAAGGTGCCCTAGCTGCAGGTCAAGAGGAGCCTTAATCTGCTCTTAAGGAAGGCTCTAATCCACTGAAAGAAGAGCTTTAATCCACACTTAATGGAGGCCCTTATCCGCTGTCCAAGAGGCTCTTATACGCAGTCAAGGAGGAGCCTTAATATGCTGCCTGAAGAAGCCCTAATACGTTGACTAAAGAAGCTCATATACGCAGGCTAAAGAAGTCCTAATACGCAGTCTAAAGCAGTCCATATCTGCTGACCAAAGGAGGCCCTGTTAAGAGAGGCCTAATCCACAGCTAGGAGTACGCATAATACGCACCCAAGGATAGACACTAATGCAACTAAATGAAGCTTGTTGACAGCGTGAAAGAAGAAGAAAATTTTGAGTTGTTGTAGGTGACAACACCGTCATAGAGACAGGATTGTTTGGGTATCCTTTTGTGACTGCATGAAGCTGTTCTCTTCTTGTAGGAGAGCCGAGTTAGAGGAGCTAAGGGACAGATCTGTTGGGATCTCGTTGGAAGGACGAGGAGTAAGGTTGTGTATGGACTATGCGTTAAGCTGCAATCCATAACACCATAGTCAAGGATTGTGTATGGGTATTTGAGGGCTTATATATATGCTTAGATCAACAGCATAACCAAAGAGTTGTCCTAGATTGTTTTGATGACTATTGGAGGACTTTTTCAATAGTTCTTAGTGCCCTAACCAGTCATCATGATGACAAAAACAAATTTGTTATTAACTATGTACTCTTTCATAAAGCAGTGACAGCTAGTATGATGTGTGCAGCATGATGATAGAGAGCAGCAAAGTTGTGCACAGCAACTCAGCAGTAAAGCAGCATGATGCAACTCAGGAACATAGTATGATGTTGTAACAAGAATGCAGCATGGTGATGGTTTCAGCATGATGGGGACAGAAAAGTAATGATGTATGATGAGTGCAACATAATAGTCATTGAGTGCAGATCAGCAATATTGGGTACAGATCCGTGATAAAGAGCAGCTTAATAATTGGAGCAGCTCAGTGACAGGAGCAGCAACATGAAGTGCATAGCATCGTCATGACATGTGCAACATGGTGCAGCACAGAGAGGTGCAGCAAGTGGATGAGATGAAGCACTATGAATGGTGAAGGAGTCACCTTGGAGAATCAGTTGAAGCAACATGTCTTCAACTGATCTCATGTAGATATAAAAAGTCAAAATGTTGACTTCTATTGTAAATTTACTATCTCTCTCTCTTTCTCTGTTGAACTATTGAAGAACATAAAAGAAGATTTGATCAAGGGTTTCCCCACATTGGGGTTTGTCCCTGGCTAGTGCCACGTCTTCTGTCCTCTTGTCTTGGCTTGTCTTCTACGATTTATATTTATGTTATATCTTCAATTTACTTTAATGTTGATGTGATTGCTAATCTGGAAAAGATATTGAGCTAACTGTGAAAATTGAAATAATTTCTCTAGCATAGAACATACCTAAAATTAACATGGTATCAGAGGTGAGGTGGAGACAGTGCCCAAGCAAAAGTGAAAGAGAAATCACCAAAGACAGTTGGGAAAGGACAAAAGGATCAGTGGATTCTTCATCCCTCTTCAAATTCACCGTGGGTGAAGTCAAAGAAGAGAATATTATCAGACTGGTGCAGCAGAAGTTTCTGATGGCCTACCTAAAGATCACTTCATTGGGAAGTTTGGATCTAAGGGTGGAAGGAAAGGCAGATGCCTTGGTTGCAATAAGTTCAACCATTATGTGAAGGAATGTCTGAATGGCAGAGACACATCTCTTGATGATGATAACAATCATTCCAAGGACATCTTCAATGATCAAAGGAATGACAGGTAATGCAAGTCATCAAGGAAATGGATGACTCTTCATAGAAAGCAAGGAACCCCAGGTATGAAGAATCAAATGTTGTTTCTGATAAGATAAAGAAGCATTATCTTGTATTGGCCCTCTCCTTCATATTCTTTGGGAATCTAGCTTATTGATTGTAGTGCTTCAAGGCACTTCATTGGATAGATGGGTGGACTCTCTAATTTGGTAGAGATGGAAACAATCATGGGATTATACTTGGAGTTGATGCCACCTATCCCGGAAAGGGTGTAGGGAATGTTATCCCTCAATTGAATGAGGGTAACTCAATTCATTTATATAATGTCTTCTATGTACCTGATCGCAAGAAGAACCTAGTGTCCATTTCAGCAATGGAATTCAAAGGTTTTAGGGTGGCACTCATCAATGGAAAGGTACACATTTGAAAATAGAATTTTTAAAGATGTTTTTGAGTTCAAGGTTGTATCAAGTTGCAGGAAGTCCACTGGGGACCATGTCCATTGACACATAGCATCGAAGGTCTATGAGTTAGATGGTGACAGGGATGCCTAAATTCAAAAAGAGCATGAAAGTACATGTCTGAGATGTACCAAAGGAAAATATTACAAGGGGACCATTCCCCTCATGTAGCAGGTCCACAGGTTTGGAACAACCCAAGGAGTTTGAGATTCATGATCAGGAATCTCATGTATATAGGTGGAAGAAAGCCCTCTATGGCTTGAAGCAAAACTCCCCGGGCATAGTATGAGAGGATTGATAACTATTAGATGAAGCTGAGATTCACTAGGAGTGAAACTGATCCAAACCATTACTCGAAGGCTATTGATGATAGACCTCTCATACCAACACCTTATGAGGACAACCTATTTCTGACAGGTGCAGACCCTCTCATTTTCAGAAGTAAGAGGGAGTTGGATTTCAGATGTGGAATGATAAACTACAAGCCTGTGACTACCTCGAGGATCTTAACTTTCAGAAGTTATATGGTAGTGATGTCGGACCAGATTTGGGAAATGCCTCTGAGTTTCATAAACTCATTCACATTGATGTTCTTAGTGAACTTCTGTCTGGACATATGTTTTGCAGTCAGCATGGTGAGCTCATATTTGGTTGAGCCTCACTGGATTGTTGCCAAGAATCTTCTAAGATATCTTTGGGGCACAATATCTCATGGATTGAGATACACTGTAGGAAATATTAAACTACATGATTATTGAAATGTTGACTAGGCAGGCAATGTGTAGGAACACTAGAGCACTTCTCAGTGCTGATTCTCTTTGGATTCTACTTCGATATCATGGATGAGTTAGAAGTAGAAGTCAATTGCCATAAGAACCGCTGAGACTGAATACATAGCTATGAGTATCATCTCATGTGAAGCTACATGGCTGCAGAAGCTCTTAAGTGAGTTGGTTGTACACATGATGAATGCCACTGTGATTCTTTGTAACAACTAGATGTGGGATTCGCTTACTGAGGAATCCCATATTTGAAGATTGCTCCAGTAGATAGACATCAGATACTACCTTATCTTGGATGTGGTAAGTAGATGAGCAAGGAGGCTCCATCGCATTGAGACTAATGTACAGGTCGTAGACATTTTGTCAAAGCCATGAGGAAAATTCAAATCTGTGACTTTCCCAAATGACTTGAAGTCACTGAGAGACCTTCTTATAATGGTCCTACATGTTGCACATATTGAGCTCTGGGAGCTCTGGGGGCTTGGGGTACTTACTGGAGCAACATACGACCACAGGGTGACTCACCCTTCCCTGGTGGTGTGCTATGAACAGGATGATTAGTTCTCCTATGGACTAGGATGATTAGTTATCCGTGGCATCCACTGGATAGGATGATTCATTCTCCTATGGACAGGATAATTAGTTCTCCTGTCGAGGCATCCTACCCATGAAGTCTGGGACTCATGGGAAGTACCTCTCATCTGATCAATGAGCAGGGAAATGAGGATAGGGACCATAGTAGTACCAATGGACGCATTGTTGTATCTACCATACTCCCTATGCTAGGATGACCTTCATTGGTCTGGGATCAATGATACTAGTCTGGGACCAGTGAGAATGGTACACCCTTTGAAACTGACTTCGGGTCAGTAGAGGACTGGTCTGGGACCAGTGAAAGTGGTACACACTCTGAGATTGACTTTGGGTCAGTGGAGGACGGTATGATACATACTTGATCACTTCTTCTTCATAGTTCAAGCAGAGCAAAGCCGAGAAGATCAAAGCAGAGTAGATCTCAACAAAGCAGAGCTGAGCAGATCAAAGCAAAGTAGATCTCAGCAGATCAGAGCAGAGTAGATCAGTGTAGGGCACTAATGGCAGAGATAGTACAGTTGGACATATGGATCAACAGATGGAGTTCTCCCTAGTTGAGAGGGAGTGTTAAATTTGTCAACTAGGGCCAAACTCCATTTGGGTCATCATATTTATGGCATCTGATATTTTTCTTAGATCCCTCTCATCGAGAGGTGTAGGATTAATCTAGAGATCATCTGATTCCGACAAGTATTCATGTAGTTATGAATTTATTTGTGTTATAAGACAAATTGTCAAGTCAACGAGCAACTTATGTAGGCTCAGAAGCCCAATAGTCATGTCTATTCATCATGTACATTTTAGTATAAATAGGAGAGGACTTGAAGTCAATTGGGGGACACACACTTCATGTGATCTCCTCCTCTCCACGTCTTTGGGTTTTTGGTGAAGGAGAGAGACATGAAGAGTACACTAGCCTAAGTATATGATGCCCTAGCCACAGTAGCTGATGCCCTAGCCGCAGTAGTTGATGCCCTAGCTGCAGGTCAAGAGGAGCCTTAACTTTTTCTTAAGGAAGGCTCTAATCCGCTGAAAGAAGAGCTTTAATCCACACTTAATGGAGGCCCTTATCCTTGTCTAAGAGGTGCTTATGCACAGTCAAGGAGGAGCCCTAATACACTGCCTAAAGAAGCCCTAATACGTTGACTAAAGAAGCTCATATACACAGGCTAAAGAAATCTTAATACGCAGTCTAAAGTAGTCCATATCCACTGACCAAAGGAGGCCCTGTTAAGAGAGGCCTAATCCATAGCTAGGAGTATGCATAATACGCACCCCAAGGATAGACACTAATGCAGCTAAATGAAGCTTGTTGACAGTGTGAAAGAAGAAGAAAATTTTGAGTTGTTGTAGGTGACAGCACCATCATAGAGACAGGATTGTTTGGGTATCCTTTTGTGACTGCATGAAGCTATTCTCTTCTTATAGGAGAGCCGAGTTAGAGGAGCTAAGGGACAGATCTGTTGGGGTCTTGTTGGAAGGACAAGGAGTAAGGTTTATGCTGCCTGGAAGCTACAGGAAGACTATGTGTTAGGCCGCAGTC
Organism: Pinus tabuliformis; assembly: GCA_031772625.1. Classification (NCBI taxonomy): domain Eukaryota; kingdom Viridiplantae; phylum Streptophyta; class Pinopsida; order Pinales; family Pinaceae; genus Pinus; species Pinus tabuliformis. Next base: position 1,742,670,695 of record CM062820.1, read on the forward strand.
CATAACACCACAGTCAAGGATTGTGTATGGGTATTTGAGGGCTTGTATATATGCTCAGATCAACAGCATAACCAAAGAGTTGTCCTAGATTGTTTTGATGACTGTTGGAGGATTGTTTCAATAGTGCTTGGTGCCCTAACCAGTCATCATGATGACAGCAGAAAATCTATTATTGACTATGTCCTATTTCATAAAGCAGTGACAGCTAGTATGATGTGTGCAACATGATGATGGAGAGCAGCAAAGTTGTGTGCAGCATGATGATGGAGAGCAGCAAAGTTGTGTACAGCAACTCAACAGTGGAGCAGCATGATGCAGCTCAGGAACATAGTATGATGTTGTAACAAGAATGCAGCATGGTGATGGTTGCAGCATGATGGGGGCAGCAAAGTGATGTTGTATGATGAGTGCAGCATAGCAGTCATTGAGTGCAGATCAGCAATATTGGGTACAGATCTGTGATAAAGAGCAGCTCAATAATTGGAGCAGCTCAGTGATAGGAGAAGCAACATGAAGTGCATAGCATGGTCATGATAAGTGCAGCATGGTGCAACATAGAGAGGTGCAGCAAGTGGATGAGATGCAGCACTGTGAATGGTGAAGCAGTCACCTTGGAGAATCAATTGAAGCAACATGTCTTCAACTGGTCTCATGTAGATATAGAAAGTAAAACTGTTGACTTTTGTTGTGAATGTACTATCTCTCTCTCTTTCTCTGTTGAACTATTGAAGAACATAAAAGAATATTTGATCAAGGGTTTCCCCACATTGGGGTTTGTCCCTCGCTAGCGCCACATCTTGTGTCCTCTTGTCTTGGCTTGTATTCTGTGATTTATATTTATGTTCTATCTGTAGTTTACTTTAATACTGATGTGATTGCTAATCTGGAAAAGATATTGAGCTAACTGTGAAAATTGAAATAAATTGCTCTAGCATAGAACATACCTAAAATTAACAGGACTTCTACCCTAGGCCTCTGCACACTCAGCTGCAGAGCCTCTACCTACGCTATAACCCAAAACTTAGACTTCTTAATTTAGAGCTATGACTCTTTTACTCGATATGACCCTCAAACTACTTAGAGCTTAGCTCTTTTTATACAATCCCATGGTCCACGGACCATGGGTAGATCTTTTACAACCAACTTTACTTTACAAAACTAAGGGAAAACAACCCTTTATGAATTATGACATCTTCACGCTCTGTGACCATAAAATGTGGAGTTTTTACATTTTATTACTAAATTTGTCCAAAACATGTGCTTTTAGCCCCAAAACTGTCCTTGGGGGATCCCGCTCCCAACACATTTTTTAGAGACTAGGAGAAGAAATTATCCCCAACCCTCCTAGTGCATTTGATAGTATTGATTCTAGTGCCACTATTCTTCCCCATGTCGAAGAACTTCTAGGGTCTCATATCACTGCAGATCACTGTTGGGATGATCCACTTACTCATCCCTCCATCTTACATTAACAAACCAATCCCTTAGACATTGTTGTTGTTCAAACACCATGTTTTCAAGGTGATCATCAGTTCCTTATATCTGAAACCACTCTTTGGTATAGTGACACCATGTATGTGAACCTATAAATTCAGTCCATTTGATTCATATATGCAGTGCCAAATGAAATTGGTAATCCTTCATTTCCTTTCTATAACTATACATATCCATTCTTCCCATAAAAAGCCATCCATAAATAAATTGTGAACCACATCATCAAAATGTGTTTGGATTCCATTACTCTAAATACATCTCATATGCCCATAGTATACTCCATCTATTCATACAAAATGGGGGGCACACATGCCCCTCCATCTCCTCCTCATCCTTTGGAGGATATCATGCCAATTGGGCCAAGATGCTTGAATCCCTTATTCGAACACTTGGAAGACAATAACACTTCACAAAGTCCTCCTGCTAGGGGGCATAATTCCCATGATTTCACACCAGATCAGTTCCCTCCATCGCATATGCTAAGGGGCAGTATCCCATGCTTGGTGGCACGATGTTCCCCCCTTAGCCACATTCTCACTTGATCAACATAAGTCTTAGCCTAGACCCCATCGATCTAGGTATGGTTGATTATCCTTCCATTTCCTTGGATAGTTTTTCCTATCAACCTTTCCGATAAGCAATCTACACATCACATATTGTAGATCATTGATACCACATATTCAAAAATTCTACTCTATGTGATGCCATACTTACCACCCGGTCCCCATGTTTGACTAGGTGGGAGGGGATGACCCTAGACCTTCTCTAGCAGTTCATTCATGTATTCCTTGCTTACCTTGATTCTTCACTAGGAACCATTCTTCCAAGAAGCATTAAGGACATCTTTAGACAAGTAAAGCCACCTACCTGAAAGTCGCAAATCCTGATTCTAATGGTCGGTTTTTCTACTATGATCTCCACAAGATTTATGGCCTTCTCATCTCTCAATTCTCTGCATCTCACTATGAAAATGAATTTGATTTGGAGGCAAAAAATCTCTTTTAAAGGAAAAACCCTAGTTTTTTTCGTCACCCATTGCGACCAAACAGTAGCTCTATTTGATAAATCATCAGCACCATTGGAAATTTCTCACCAAGTTTTGTAATGGGTCTCTCTTTGTTTTTGGTAATTTAACACTTCGCCCAGAATCCATTTTTTCCATGAAGTTTCACTTTGCCACCCTTTACAATTGAATCTCTTCATTTGAGCCACCCGTTCTCTGGTACCAAATTACCTTTGCACTGGTTGACTCTCATGTCAATTTTTTCCATTTTTTAGTGTGAAAATTCCTAGAAGGTGTACCAAAAATTCTCACTTAATTCACTAGGTGACAAGTGACCCTAACAACAATTTGATGGTTATTGCCACTCTAGATCTACAATACAAATGGGAAATTTATAGTAAAATAAAACAAAATCCAAGACAGATAGCAGCAAAATAATGTATCTAGAATAATAACCCAATTGGAAAGACAAATTTAAATGAATAAATCTTTTTTTATAACACCTCGTGAAGGAGATCTACAGATTGGTTTGTAAGTCCCCCTCCATGGGATGGGTCCTTTGATATCCTTGATGCTTCAGAAATAGAAATCCCTCACTCAATCATATGAAAAAACCCAAACAGAGATGAACTAAAATGGGAGCTCAAGAAAATGATGATAGTGTTGACGATGATAATGATGATGGTGAAGAATGGATTGAAAACCCTCCTTTATATATAACAAAGTATGGAGTTAATTTCGAAAATGGATAATAATAAAATATTATTGACCAAATTTAGATCTAACTACTTGGAATAATTTATTATATTTATTGGAAAGGGAAAAGGAATCTAAAATGGTTAAATTCCTTTATTTAGAAATAATTAACAAATAAAATGATTTATTAATTATTTCGCGAGAAGTAAGATAGGTGTGAAATCAAAAATAATTATTAAATAGTGATTTAATAATTATTCTAATAACAAAAATAAGGAAATTCAAATAAATAATGATTTATTTAAATATTCCTAAGGTATTTAGTCAAATGTGACAAGGAATAATTATAAAATAATGATTCAATAATTCTTCCTAGAGAAAATTAAATAAATAATAATTTTTCTAATTATTCTAATGGGGTTTTTTTATTTAAATCATAAAATAATTTAATAAAAGTGGTTTACTACATCATTTTCTACAGTGAAAGTGATTGTACTATGGTAAAATTAAATCCACATGGTGTATTTCAATCCACCTATTTAGAAATGGCTAGGTGATCATTTTTTGGGGATAATTAACATTAGGATTTACTGTGCATCCACAATCAAATCCAAGGATCACTAGGCCCTACACTGAGACATACTCTCCAAAATTTACTGTGAATTGCATTCCGTAATTACTAGGCATAGCGGAGAGAAAATCCACCCCTTGGCTTCACCGTATATCCCGCCATTCACCGACAAGGATTCCTATAACCACTTAGGAATACAATTTGGATTTACCATAACCCACAGTCTGGTTTAGGGGTTACTATGACAGTGGGTTCATGCATCCTTAGTCTGGTTCAGGGACCACTACACCATGTGTTTGTCAATTCAGAGATCCACCCCACTCAGCTTCGAATCCAATCGGCCATCCCACATCAACCGAATGAGAGAACCCATCTCATCAAAGCTATCAAGAAATGGCAAGGCTCCTCTGAAAATATTGCCACACTTGGAAAACCCATGCCATGGTATAAAATAAACACATGAAATCCCATGCATGCCAAATCTAGCAATGAAAATACACATGCAAGTCAATACCTGCAATGAAGCCTATTGTAGTTGCTTGATCCTTCATTTCCCTACTTGATCTTTTCTTCCTCTTACCTTCTTTTCCTTTCTTACTCCAATGCCAAAGTGCTACAAGAAAACTCTAAGTGTCCAAGAGTATGAGAGAGAGAGAGAATAATGAAAGTTCTCCAAATCTAAATTGACAAAATGTTACCAACTGATCCTCAAAATCCTTTTTATGAATAAGGCCTCTATTTTTTTCATTTTTCATTATTTTCCTTCATTTTCCTCCTCACATGCAACCTATGACCTTTCACCTCCTTTTCTCCTAATTTCCATTATTTTAATAAATAATTGTGACAAAACTTTCATTTTGCTTTTCCATTTCCTTATCCATTGCCTTTGCCAATTTCCTTAGCCATAAACAACCAAATGAATACCCCCCAGGATGCCTTGCCCAACATTCTGACGCAGGCTAGGCCTGCAAATAACCAGGATCTTTTCCATACATTCATATGCAAGCATGCGCCTCAACTTTTTCTCAATACACGGCAATTTCATCACTGTAGATCGATCCTGCTCATGGCATTTTCATATCGACTTCTTGTTGATTTTCTGCATTAAAACTTAGCGCCATAATTTCACCACATACTCAAGTTAATAATGAAATTCTCTGCGCCGTCAATTCATTAACATAAAAAACTTCTACAGATGCATGAATGACCCGGCAATTCAACATACATGCTTCCGCTGCGTTCCAATCTCTTTACTAATAATCTGCTCCTCAACCGCCTCTTTAATAATCGGCCAATCTCCTATGGCTTCGATGGATACTCCGCCCCTGCACTCTTAACTTACAATTCTCCACGCGGATGGCAAACAAATAAATGTTAATATCGTTTAATCAAAGGTAAACATCCGCAACTGCGGCGCCGGCTGTATGCTGGATTCTATTATAAACACAGTCGTATATATAAGCAGCGCTTATTTGCTCCAATCGACGATTATGTAACACTTCTTACTGCAAGCAAAGTTATATATATATATATATATATATATATATATATATATATATATATATATATATATCTAGATATATATATATATATATATATATATATATATATATATATCTAACAGTCATATGTCAGCTGGACTTGCTACGCTGGTCGAAACAGCAAGTAGTTCTTACTTTCAAAACGACGCCCTTCGAATCTGCGGATCCCGCTGTTCTAACGATGGCTCACCTCCGTTCTTGTCCTCTGATGCAAACGAACTACGCATATATATATATATCTCTGCATACAAACTCGTCAGCATATATATATAATCCGCCTTCAACAACAAACGGACCTGCAATCTCAGATTTCCAATAAACCACACAACAAGTATAAAATAAAGGACTTCCAACACGCAGACATTATACCAATATCCACTTACGCAAGCCGCTGTAGGTTTTCACACTCCATTTAATATCGCCGCTTGCTCTTATTCTACACAACCATTCATGTGTATAACGCAGGTATATTGCACATGTAACCGGCTAAATACAATTGGAACCCGCCTTCAAAAATGGTACCAGTTCCGCTGTTTGGGATCTCAGTCCACGGCTGTCGTTGCAAGCGCTCAAACAAACACCGGCCAACATAATTTTGAAACTACAGCGATTAAGAACGCCCGGTTATGTTCCCTACAGTTAATTAATGAAATCTCATTCGTCCTTGTCATAACCAGCATATGAGTGCGTGTTCAACATTATGAGACTTTGTATATGGGCGCCATACAATTTCACACTATACAATACTGCATTCACATTAATTGCGCAATGGAAAATAAACAATCAACCCGTAACTTGAAACATACACAAGGGCGCATTGAAATCCAGAACCATTATCGATTCATGCAAATTCATATTTATATTCACATAAAACAATCATTCACACAACAGTTATATTCATGGCCAGATATGAAAATCCATGGCCCTTTTACAAACTGCTGAAGGCTTACAGCCTTGCTGATCAAGCCTGTTCTCAATCAACCTCTCTCACCATCTCTCTTCCTTTTTCCTCAAAAAGCCCTCCTAATTATACAATTTAATTAAATGCTCAATCCCTTCAATTCCTCAACAAACCCCTAAATCTCTCAACATCCCTAAAGGATAGATATTTATCCCTAAAATCCTTCAACTAATTAAATTTCCTCATATCCTTTTATTAAATAAAAAGATATTTACAATATATCCTCACATTTTCCTACTTTACTCAAATTAATTTAATAAAATATTAAAAATCAACACACCCCCTTTTAACATATTTACAAAATAAAAAAATGCCCTTGATGCTCCTGCATCACATTCAGCTTGGAATAAGTGTCCCATTCATCTATGTTTATTGTTTTTAACTTTTATTACATGGAATTTTCACCAGGGCTATTACAGAACCCTCCCCCTTGGGGGACACCATCGTCGATGTTTAATCACTCATATATCTCAGCAACCTACTGAAAGAAGACATACTGCTTATGGACCTTTATAACACATCTCGATGCAGTACTTACAATGAAATATCTTCTCAAGATAAAAACATCATGACAACATACTGCATAGTGGAGATTTATAACACAGCTCATTATGGTATTTACAATGATCATCTTGTTGAGTGCCAATCCCCCTGACATCATAACATCATGATAACATAACCACATGATAGGATAATAACATGATAACATAACCATAATGACATGACACCCATACCGCATAGTGGAGCTTTATAACATAGCTCATTACGATATTTACATCCATACATGGGTGTCCATATAGCAACATCATCAAAAATATATATACCAAAACATATGCCAAATCATATACCAAAACAGATACTAAACACCATGTCTAAGAATATATCAAAACATCATATAGCATATATCAAACCATCATAAAGCATATATCAACCACCATAAATAATATACCAAACCACCATAAGCAAATACCAAACAACCATAAGAAAATACCAAACCACCATGTCAATTTGCTTTGCCTCAACCGGCGAACAAGGAACGATACATGGCCCACATCTGATCTTCCATCTCCCATGTAGCTTCATTGGGCCCAAAGTGCTTCCATTTTGTGAGCACCTTTTTCTGCAATATACACTCAGGCTCCAGCTGGAATTCTCCACCTGGCTCCACCTACAATACAAACCATCAAATTACATGATAAACATCCTTAACATACTTCTTAAGCAAAGATACATGGAAAACATCATGGACTTTAATTGTGAGAGGCAGTGCAAGTTGATAGGCTACTGGCCCAATCCTCTCAATGATACTAAAGGGTCCACAAAACCATGGTGTCAGCTTGACACATGAGCCAATCTACAAGGAAATATTCTTTGGTTTGATAAGCAAGTACAATTGTTCCCCAGCTTGGAACTCCTTGCACAACCTGTTCTTGTTTGCATAACTCTTCTGCCTATCATGTGCTACCTTGAGATTCTTCTTGATCACCTACATCTCATGTTCCATGTCTACCAACATATCTGGTCCAATCAATACTCTGCTAACCAGATCACTCCAACTAATGGGAGTGTTACAACTCCGCCCATATAATGCCTCAAAGGGACTCATCCTTAAAGGCTCTTGATAATCATTGTTGTATGAAAACTCTACCAAAGGGAGATACTCTTCCCACTTCCGCTATTGATGCATCACATACATCCTCAACATATCCTCTAATATCAAGTTGACCCTTTCTATCTGTCCATCTGTAGATGATAAGTTGTGATGAAGGCCAACTCTGTGCCCAAACCTGCAAATAACTCCTTCCAAAACTTGGAAGTGAACTTCGCATCCCTGTCCGACACAATCTTCTTTGGTACTCCATGTAGTCTAACCACATCTCAGATGAATACATGTGCCACATCATTAGTTATGAACATAGATTTCACAAGAAGGAAGTGTTCAACCCTTGTTAACATGTCCACAATGACCATGCTGGAATCATGCTGCTTCACTATATTTGGCAACCTTGTGATGAAGTCCATGGAAATGACCTCCCATTTCCATTTTGGAATCGTAATCGGCTATAACAGTCCACCTGGATGTTTACACTCTGCCTTCACTCACTGACAATCAAAGCATCTCACCACAAACTTTGTTACATCCCTCTTCAAATTTGGCCAATAAAAATATCTCTTCACAACAATCAATGTCTTCTGATAACCTAGGTGACCTGAATAAGGTTTTGCATGAAATTCCCTCAAGATCACCTTCTTGAGCTCATTGATATCTGGTGAAAAGATCCTGTCTCACCACCTAACCAATCCATCTGTTGTAAGATGATAGTCCATTCCCTGTAGACCAGCACCTGTACATGTACTACTACGTGTACCTGTACCACTACATGTACCTATGCCTGCACCTATACATGTACCTCTACCATGACCTGTACCTATACCTATACTATCACTCTATTGCAACTTGTGCACAATCTCCATATACCTGACATCCTATTGTCCTACCTACAAGATCCTATCCTATAAGTTCGTCCCATAAGAGCCCATAGCTGCTAAGTGATGTACCTGTACTTGTTGTTAGCCCCCTGATTTGCTCCCTTTTGACCATTTTTCCCTTCCTAAATCATGACCATTTACTGTTGTTTTACCTCACTTATACACCCCCATTTTGCACTAGTCCAAGAACGATGACATATTTCGCATGAACTTTATATTTCATATTTTTAACTTAACTCAACATTAATTAATTATTTATTACGTGATTTCTCACTTATAATCACTCTTGTAACTTATCAATATCTCTAATGTTGTTTGATAGTCAAGTGCTTACCGTGACCACTAATCCTAGTATAGGATCGGATCTCACACTGGTGCCAGCACAACGAATCTTTGTAGCAGATCCGGACCTCCTTGATCACTGCCTTGTTTTGCACCGCTTCAGCCACGACAATAGGTTAGATCTGAAGGCAGCCGAGCTCCAGCTACAACAGCAAGGCAATCCAAAGGTAGCTGAGATCGTATTTATGAAGAACGAACAACTGGACATTGGCTACGGCTAGTTTTGTTAAACTGCCTAATTTTGAAGGCCGAAAGCTAAATTCTGCATATCAGTTATGTAATCAGTTAAACGATCCTTTTGGCCTTTGGCCAAGGATCTATATAACGAGGAATGTAAATAGGACAAGATAGTTCTTGATAAGTTTGTATAGAATAGAGATATAACCAGGAAGGTGATAACAGGCTTGTATTCTTTTGTTATCACCCAAATCTGGGCTGGACTATGTAATCACGCATGTATTTGCCTCTATGAATAAATAAGAAGGGAGCTCCGCCTTATGTTTTCAGGAACCATATTTTTGTTTGAGAGCTGATGAATTGATAAAGTGCTAAGTAGCATTTCCATTTAAAGGGAAACGCGCTGGTTGGCTAGGACCCAGCCAACCCAACATGTTTACCCTATTTTATGTTCTTGTAATTTATGTTTATACTGCTAAGTGTGATTTAATGTACAACACATGAATTCCTGTTTGAATGAAAGCAGATCCACAGTGTGAAGTAGTTAGAATTTACTTTCCTGCATCTGATTTTGGATTGGTTTTCCCCGCCTGGTCCAAGCAGGAGAAATAACCCTGCACCAATGCACATTGGTGTGTTATTCATTTCCTGCATTTTTGTTTGTTTTGGTTTTCCCCGCCTGTTCCAAGTAGGGGAAATAAACCTGCACCAGTGCATGTTGGTGTGCTATTCACTTTCTGCGGTTCTATTTGATTTGGTTTTCCCGCCTGGTCCAAGCAAGAGAAATGAACCTACATCAGTGCACGTTGGAGTAATGCAGCAAGCCTTTGTAGTTTACTTCCAGCAGTTTTCTTGCTTTCATTAATGCTTCATGACAGGATAAAATTTGAGGATTGATTCTTTATTTATGCACTTTGTTCAAATCAAAAAAAATCATTTTTATGTGTGCAATTTGATTTCACAACACTTGCAGTAGTTAAGCTCTTATTTTAAGAATTAAATACTAAGTGTAAGAAGCTCTGATCTGGTGCAAGAACTAGTTTCTTGTCACGGGATTTGAGTGCTCTGAACTTGAGAAAGTTCAAGCCCTTGCACGAAATAAAACACTTTCAGTATAGACACTATTTATACCCTCTGCATAACTCATGTTCTTGCACTAGTGCAAGAAGACTGCACCATTGCAAGGTAGATTAGTGCAAGAAGGAAATCTCTATATAAGTAGGTTTGAAGGGCCCATCTATTGAGACTGCTAAAGTGTCTCTGCTAAAGAAAAACACACACTCAGTAGTTAATCAATAGTCAGCTAGAGTGATTTCTTCTTTATTTTTAAATCTCTTTTGCAAATGCATTCTTCCTTATTCCAGTCTTAGATTATTTTGATGGTTCAAGTTGCCTTTTTCTTTATTTAGTTTGATTTTGCAATCTTTCCCTTAAAAGAAAGTAGGGATTGACATTAGAAATATTCATACCATCTCTGGCATTGCCTGTGCTTCGTCTCTAAGTTTATGAATCCCCCAGGTTGATAATTAAGTGTTCAGGAGTTTGCTTAAGTGAAATTCACCCAACATCTTGGCACCATTGCCAGGGAGGTGATTTGATTTGGTAAGAATTTTTTTATTATACTATAGAGGTAATTTTTTCCTTCATTTTTGCAATATTTTTTGGGAAAGCTTCTTTGAAGGAATTTTAATGGTGTTGATTGGTTTCTGACAGCATTTTTATTAGAAATTGTTTTGCTTATTTTTCTTTCTTTTTTGAAGTGAATGCCTAGAAAAGGTAGGGGTTCAAAGCCCACTAAGGGCTGAAAGAATTCTGAAAACCATTCTCATATTGGATCTCCTTCTATGAGCAGGAGGCCCAATCCAATCCAAACCCATCACGCAGGAACAGTCCACCTGGATTCTGGTGACAACAACTCGTGAGTAGTTCAGTCCGTTGGGAGAAAAAGGGAAACAATGGCAGACCGTGAAGATCATGGGGAAAGGATTGATGAAAACCAGGTAAGTGGGGAATAATCCACTTTTGTGTTTCCAATTATGGACCCCGATACTATGGCACAAATGAAGAACATTTCACCATCAGCTCTCCCTCATTTCCATGGTAAAGTTCATGAAGATCCTGACTCTTTTCTATTCAAGTTTGATATTTTGTGTAGAAGTTATGATTATTCAACTGATGCTTAGAAGCTAAGATTATTTCCTGTTACTCTCAAGGACTCAGCTTTGCACTGGCTTAGGGGGTTAGGAGGAAACATTAGAGCCTCTTGGGATCAGATGAAGAGAGTGTTTTTATCTAAATATCAAGAATATTACAAAACTCGGGACATGCAGGATGAGATTTTTAGAATCATACAGGATGATGATGAAACTCTTGAAGACTATCTAGAAAGATTTATGTATATTTTACAAAGGTCGAAACTTAATCTTGATTCCAGAACTACTAGAACCTTATTCTTAAGAGGACTTACTGATAATGCTAGAAATAATTTAAATCTATTAGGACAAGGTGATATTTCTCAGCAAACTTTCAAACAAATATGTGAATTATGCAGGAAATTTTCAAGGAATCAGTATAGATCCGATAGAGGAACTCGAAATAGAAATAGAAAAATCGAATCTACTAATGCAATGATTATTGGACTAGAAAATAAAATGGAAAATATGAAAATTGATATAATGAATACTGTTACCAAACAGTTGGACTCTTTAAAATTTCAACAAAAACTCATGAAGGAACAAGATTCATTAAGTATTTTTTTTCCTAAATGTAGAGACAAGCATCCTCCTAAATAATGTCCTCTTAATTTTAAAGAAGCTAATAAGTGTGTTATTTGTGCAGAAGACTGTATCACATAAAAATGTCCCTCTATACCAGGGCTTAAAGTTGTATTTACAGGGGGACAACTTGAAGTTGAATACTTGTATGCTATGGGAGAAAAAAGAAATCGGCCTTAGGTAGGTGCAGGTATGGCTCCTGAATTTTCTCCACACTATTTTGGTTATAATTCACATGCATATTCTTATCCTAACACTAATCATCAGTGACAGTATGGAAACCAATAGCAGCATGGGCAACCTTCTCAACCATGGCAACAAGGTTGGAGAGGGCCAACTCATTCTCCATATTACTACCAGCCACCCATGCAGTCATATCCATCTACACATGCACCTTATCCAATGCCTCAACCTTCGAGTCAGTCTACTCCACCATTGCCCTTACTACCACCTTTTCGACCTCCTCAATTGCCTGCATAGCCTATGCCCAATCCTAACAATAATAAAGCAGTGCAAATGATCTATGTAACAAACCCACCTTTATTCAAGTACCAGTCTATTCTAGTTGGGGTTCATGATATTCAATTAAGATCGGGAAGGATTGTAACATCAGAAAATCAGAAGCAAACTACAGTGATTGTTGAAGAGAAAGAAGAAGAGGAAACTCTTAATCATTCTCCAAAAGCCATCACTAAGCAGCCCTTACCCTCTGAATCCTTTCCACCTTCTTCCAACCAGCCTCCCTTCCCAGAGAGGCTAGTAATGGAAAGAAGTGAGCCTATTTTTGAGACTAGTTTGGCATCAGAGCTTCAAAATCTTTTCATTAAGATACCTTTGCTCCAAGCCATCAAAGAGATCCCTATTTGCACTAAGATTATTAAGGAACTCTATCTCAAGAAACCCAGGAGGAAGAGATTGGAACCCCAAACCATTCAATTTGTTGGTAGGGCAGTAGAGTTGATGACGGGATGTGTGTCTATGGAAAAATATACTAATCCCGGAAACCCTGTTGTCTCAGTTCAGATTGGTAATGTCCTTGTATCTAATGTTCTTATAGACCTAGGGGCAGCCATTAATGTCATGACTAAGCAAAGCATGGATCAACTTCGGTTATCTCATCTTTTCCTACTCCCACTATGCTTGAATTAGCAAATAGATCTAAAATTAAGCCAAAAGGAGTACTGGACAATGTGATCATATCATTAGATTCTTGGGAATATCCTGCTAATTCCATTGTGCTTCAGCCAAAGAACCCAGTAGGAGGACATCTCTTGATATTGGGTCAACCATGGCTTGCTACAATCGATGCATATATTAGATGTTGCTCCGGTGATATGTATATTTCACATGGGGAAGCTAGGAAGAAAGTTACCTTATACCCCCCTACAAGATACATTCAGGACCTTCGAGATCTTTATGGTTAGACCAGAGTAGTGATGAGGAGACTCAGCCCATTTCCTTTATCCATCAGCATACTGGGTCTTCACAAGAATATGAGATTCAAGATTTCTTAAATAATCTAGACACTATGCCTAATTTTGAGCTATTGAGATAGATCTTCAGCCTAGATTTTCAAGATAACCATGATTCTCATTCTTCTATGCAGCTGCATTCGGCCACCCCCTTGAGTATTCCTGAGCCTGATACTACTCTTGTTGAGATTAGCCCTAGAAAATCCTTGTATATTAGTTTAGATTTGGACTCATCTTAGCGAGAGCAGCTTGCGAATTTGTTGCAAAACCATCTTAGTGCCTTTGCATGGGGCTATGAAGATATGAAAGGCATCCCCCCTTAAACTTGTACACATCACATCTATATTCAGGAAGGAACCCAACTTGTCTGACAACCCTAAAGGCGAATGAATCCAACTCTGAGAGATATTGTGAAGGAAGAAGTAACAAAACTCTTGGATGTTGGGTTTATCTATCCTATTTCTAATAGTCAGTGGGTCTCTCCATTAGTGCTAGTACCTAAGAAAGATGGAAGATGGCATATTTGTATTGATTATCAAGAATTAAACAAAGCCACTCTCAAAGATTACTTCCCTCTCCCTTTCATTGACCAGGTGCTTGATACCCTTGCAGGAAAGAAATACTTTTCCTTTTTGGATGGCTTCAGTGGTTATAACCAGATACAGATTGCACCTAAAGATCAGGATAAAACTACTTTTACATGTCCATGGGGTACATTTGCTTATAGAGTGCTCCCCTTTGGTTTATGTAATGCCCCGGCTACCTTTCAAAGGGCAGTCTTGGCCATTTTTGTTGATCTAGAATTTGTAGAAATTTATATGGATGACTTTTCTGTGTTTGGTGATTCTTTTCAAGAAGCTCTCGAAAATCTAGAAAAAGTACTACTTCGCTGTCAGGAAGCCCATCTCACCTTGAGTGACAAGAAATGTAGATTAATGTGCAAAGCGGGAATAGTACTTGGCCATTTGATTTCTGGTAAAGGTATCCAGGTTGATCCATCAAAGATCGAAATCATTCTGCATCTTCCTTCACCCAAAACTCAAAGGGAAGTAAGAGGTTTTTTAGGAGATGCTTGTTATTATAGGAGATTCATTGAAAGTTTTTCTAAGATATTTTCTCCTCTCTTTCGACTTCTAGCTAAGGATAGTGAATTTTCTTGGACTACAACTTGCCAACAGTCATTTGAAACATTAAAGGAAAAGTTAGTGCATGCACCAGTCTTGAGAGGTCCTAACTGGTCTCTGCCTTTTCATATTTCCTCTGATGCTTCAGATTTGGCTATTGGCACAGCTTTAGGACAACAGGAAAATAAACAATCCTATGTTATTTATTATATTAGTAAGAATTTGTCTTCCGCTGAATTAAATTATATAGTTACAGAGAAAGAGTTTTTAGCTATAATTTTTGCAATTAATAAGTTTAGGCACTATATTACAGGATATGAAGTATTTGTACATACTAATCATTCAGTGATTAAATATTTGATGAATAAACCATTAACTAGTGGTAGAGTGACTAGGTGGTTACTATTGTTGGAGGAATTTAACAATACTATTGTTGATAGACCAGGAAAATCTAATGTTGTAGCAGATTTTCTATCTAGATTAGATAATCCTAGTGAAGCAACTCCTGTTAATGATGATTTTCTATATGAACGTCTTTTTGCTATGTCAACAGATTCCCCATGGTTTGCTGACATTGCTAATTACTTGGTTACTGGGAAAACACCACCCCACTTGTCTGCTCATGAAAATCAAAGTATTGTTCAGAAAAGTGTTGCATATTCCTGGATTCAAGGAGATCTCTTTTACACCGGTCCAAATCTGATTATCCGTAGGTGTGTAAGAGAGGAGGAAGTGTTTGACATCTTGAAATCTACTCATGATGAACCTTGTGGAGGCCACTTTGTTGATAAGCGGATTGCATATAAGGTATTGCGTGTTGGTTACTTTTGGCCCTCCTTGTTTAAGGATGCTAAACAGTATGTCAAGCATTGTGATAGCTGTCAGCAAATGGGCCAGCCTAATCAAACTAATGAAATGCCTTTATGCCCTCAAGTTATGATTGAGACATTTGAAAAATGGGCTATTGATTTTATAGGGCTATTGATTTTATAGGGCTAATAAATCCCACATCATTAAGTAAAAAACATATCTTGGTTTGTACAGGTTTTTTTATGAAATGGGTAGAAGCTAAAGCTGTTTCTTTTGCTACAGAAAAAGTTGTTGTTGATTTTGTTTTTATTGAAATCTTTACTAGATTTGGTGTGCCTAGAGAAATTGTTTCTCACAATGGTCCGCAGTTTATTTCTAATCTGGTACAAGGTGTGATGGAGCAATATAATATCTGGCACAGGAAATCCACGCCGTATCACCCACAAGAAAATGGCCAAGTGGAATCCACGAACAAAGTGATCGAGTCCATTCTTACAAAGGCAGTCAATATGCATCAGAAGTACTAGGTTGAACGATTACCAGAGGCTTTGTGGGCATACAGAACCACTTGGAGATATAGCACGGGACATACACCATATGAGTTGGTATATGGCAAACAGGTTCTGTTACCAATTGAATTCTAGATCAAAACTTTTAGAATTGCAGTTTAATTAGGACTAGATCTCTCTGAGGCACAACAATAGCGTCTTCTCTAATTAAATGAGTTAGATGAATTTCGTAGGGATGTTGTTCAGTAGAACATACTAATTCAGCAGCAATGTAAAAGGTGGCCTGACAAGTCTATTCAAAAAAAGCAGTTCCAACCAAGTGATTGGGTGCTCCTTTATGATTCTAGATTTAAAATATTTAAAGGAAAATTCCATACATGTTGGATGGGACCTTATGAAGTGATCCGAGTATTTGAGAATGGAGTAGTAGAAGTTAAAACTATTGATGGACAAAATTCAGTATTCTTGGTAAATGGACACAGGCTAAAGAAGTATTTTCAGCCACCTACTAGGAAGGATTTTACACAACAAGTCCAATAGCAATTTGGGACGGTAGTGGTGAATGGTAATACCAACCTTTTGAAAACATGAATTCTCTTTCTTCGTAAAAATAAAATAATATATATATATATATATATATATATATATATATATATATATATATATATATATATATATATATATATATATATATATATATATATATATATATATATATATATATATATATATATATATATATATATACATATATATATATATATATATATATATACATATATATATATATATATATATATATATATATATATACATATATATATATCATAAGAAAAAAGGAAAGAAAAAATATTTTCCTGTAATTATGAAAATCAGTTCGTTGACATGATTGCAGAAGGATCAACCTAAAAAACAACGTGCTGGCAGGAAGATCAAAAATCTCTAATGAAAAGAAAATGTTGCTTGATCTTTAGATATGCTAGCTACCACCAAGTAAAAGCAAGTTCAGCAGAACCAACCTTTATACAGTTGGGGTAATTAGCATGAATATTTTAAATTGAGTAACGCTTAATTTTCACTGCAGTTATTTTTTCTTGCACCAGTGCAGGCAGAACTTCCAAAAAAATTTCTTCGTTTTTTCATATTCCACTTTCGTAATATTCCCTCAGTTTTCTTATTCAATTCCAGAATGATTAACCTTCCCAAATTCTTCTAAATTTACCCTGTCCGCTTCAAAGAAATCCCACTTTACCCTTGAAATTTTTTTTTCCTATCCCACTTCTATTTATTCTCTCTTCTTGTACTATTCTTGGAATCCCTGTAACAAAATTCCTTCCCATTCTGAAAATTCCCTTTTCCCACTTCTTTATTCCCTCATGAATTTATTGTAGGATCTCGCACAAAGAGCAAAAGGATATGCTCTGAAGCATCAAGAAAGGGCAAAGAAAATTTTCAGTATAAGTTGAGGAAGTCATGTGAAAATCCAGCCTATATTTTATTTAAATTCTCTGTTTTAGATATTATGCTTGCACTAGTGCAAGCATGTTGTCCTATATGATAAAATAAGCAGAAAGGTACTAGCAAATTTAAGTGGTGCAAGCAGATCAGTGCAAGCATGCACCTCGTCAGCAACATAGTACAAGTTATTTTTATAGCATACGACATAAGAAAAGTGGTCATCATGAAATCTATATGAAGTCCTTTCACTTAACTGACAAAGTACTTATGCTATCATACTAACTAGGAGAAATTATTTAAAGTACAAGGTGTTTTTAAGTTAGAAATCATGATTTTTTTTTAATAAATGCTAAGTTCTTTTCTTGAATTATGAAGGAATGCGGAAATATTTTAACCATTGCTTGGACATGATTACCCCTCTCCGCCATAATCCTAAACGTCCTTCACTCATAATTATTACCTCACCTAGCCGTTAAACTGCTGCCGCAAGTACCAATCCAGCCTGACCTCAAAGATGATGTGCAGATACGGCGAATGAACCAGTGATACGATGGAAAGGATGGTGGACAGTTAGATTTCTATTTATAAGGACCGATTTCCTCAATATTGCATGTAAAATTTCAAGACTCAACTGTTCATAGTCGTTAAGCAGCAATGCCACCTGTTCGGAATGAACCCTTGTCTCTCAGCAAAATAGAGCAGACCGTCGAGTATCGGAATAGTCTTGCATTATTACGAGACTCAGATTTTCTTCCGTTTCTGCAGAAGTTTGACAGGTATGATAGGGAAGTGGCTTTACATTTCGCAAGGAGTTTTAGAAAAGGCCAAGTGAGAATTAGGCCTCTCGAATTCTGTTATCACCTAGAACTACAGTCACATTTATATAATTTTTGTCCAAAGTTCACTGTCAAAAATTGGTGTCAAATGGGTTTTGTCCTATGTTTCTTACTTAGGGATCATGTTTCTAAAGGGTCTTGATGTGAATCATTATCTAATACTATTGGTCATCCTCCATCATGATTGCATAAGCCATGTCTTATCCTGTACATGTCACTGGTCCTTTCCGTATTTTCGCAGCGCAGTCTTATTGGTTGATTTTGTAGCGCAATGATGTTTTAGCCTTTTCGCAGCGCGTCAGCATCCAGCCATTTTGCAGCGCATTTTGCTAATTTATAACTATCTGCGCTACGAAATCGCAGTTTCGGGCATTTTGCAGCGCAGATTCCTAAAGGGTCACATCTGGGGATGAGTCATTGTCTCCGTCCGGTTATTGTCAGTTGGCGTATCTCCCAAACACTTATGAGCCATCACTCCACCAATAGATCCATAGGCATGCACATAAAAATCATTCTAACGGTTTTATCATGCATGAATGTTTTATGATGTTTGTAAATGATGCATAAAGTGGCCAGCTTGTGTGATAAGATATCCGAATTGCAAATGAGCCCGAGTTTCTTTTTCAAGCAAGCCTGCGTTCTAAAAAATTGAATTTGCCATTTGAGCTGAGGCTGGAGGCCATTCTCTGTGCAAAAATTTTGAAAGCGGAATGGAGAGAAAGGAGCATAGGTCTGGAAGATGTCAGAGAACGGAGCCTGAAGGATTGGACCTTGCATTGAGAGACGAAGGTGTCAGGAAAGCTTTCAAGGATGCTGGCTGTTGGAATTTCTGTGAGAAGCTGCAGGGTGGCCATGCTCAGGTAACAAAGGAGTTTGCCTTGAACTTTACAGGTTTAAGTTCTAAAGTATCTATGTTAGAATTTCAAGTATCTCCAGAGGCAATTGCTAATGTAACTGAGATTCCAAGAGGGGGGCAGGAGTGGTTTAAGAACTTTAAATTTGATTTGAACCCCTGCAAAGAATTTCTTAAAGAGGCATATGTGAATGAGGATTTAACAAAGGCTGTGCCTAGAAGTTATGTTAAGGAGCACTATGCTCTGCTTCTTACATGCATTCAAAAGTATTTAACCTGTGAGGGTAGATATAACAAGGTTTACTCCTATCACTTTAAGTTGTTGTTGCACTTTACTGGTAAAGCATCCATAGATATTCCATTTTACCTGTTTCGTAGTCTCAGCAAAATGTGTGATAAAGTGCAATTAAGAAAGGATGACTGTGAGACATCATTATTTCACCATGGTTTAGTGAAACTGTTAGTGCTGGATGGTCTTCAGAAAATTGGTAGGGATTGGAACTCTTTCATCTTTATGGCTGGTTTTCAGAGTAAAACAGGCCTTACTCCACAGCCGGTTAAAGAAAGAGAAGAATCAGTTGAGGAACCCACAATAGCTGAGCTTAGAAAGGAGGTAAAGGATCAAAAGAAGACCAAATCTAAATTGAAAAAATCAGTGAAGCCCTTGGTTATTAAAGAGCCACCTCAGCCATCATCAAAAGAAGAGGTCAAGCATAAGAAAGATGTACCTGGATCAAGTGGGTCTGAAAAAGTATCAAGAGTTAAAACAAGGAGTCAATTAAGCAAAGAGAAGGGCAAATCAGTAGCTGTTGAGGAAAGTCCAATATCTAAGGCCAGTTTGAGTGATTTTCTTGAGGCAATTGAGTTTGAGTAGGTTGAACCAGTGCACATTGAACCAATGCACATTGATTTAACTCAATCATCACCGGAGAACACTAAAAAGTCCAAAGCTTCAAAGAGACTAAAATTTGATGAACCTAGTGAGGAATTTATTTTCAAACCACGAAGGTCGGTTACAAGGAAACAAGTCAGGGAAGCTGAGAAGCTGCATAAAGGAGAGAAAGTTTTAAAGATGCCCAGAACAGAGGTAGTTGAAGAGCTGTCTAGAACAGAGGAGGCAAAACAAATCAAGCAAAAAGGCAAGAACAAAACAGTCATTATTTCCCAAGGGGGAAATATCATAGCCATAAAGAACCAGATGGAGGCAGCAAAAGATGAAATTGCTAAAGCAAAGAATGTCACTAGGGAGCGTGCAGTCAGGTATGCCAACTATTGAAGAGCTGTGTTAAAAGGTAGTAAACACCTAGTGGGTCAAGTAGATTCAGTGGCTGATGTATATACATGGACAGTTCCAGCTCTTAAACAAGCTAAACTCATCAGAAAAATGAACATGCGTTTAAGAGTTGAAAACAAAGCTTTAAGGAGAGAGGTTGCAAATTTAAAAGCACGGCTAGGTTAACTGGCTGCTCATTGATGGTGAGAAAGGTCATATTCTAAATTTTGTCAAATTTTGTTTAAGTTCCATTATTTTGAAGGCATGTAGACCCTGCTATACATATCCAAGGTAGGAGTTTTGCAATCAGGTGGTAGAGCAGTAAAAATCTTAAGGAAAATGGAAATTGTTTAAAACAGTTTCACAGTTTCGTAGCACGCTACGAAATTGCGAAACTGCTGTAGGTGTTGTTTTTAAAAAAAAAAAACGCAGGCAAACAGTTTGAAAGAAGAATCAGAAATTTGCAAAGGGAACACCTCAGTGACATGAAAGGGATCAAAGGAAGCTGCTACAGCCATTCAACATATGTCAGGTGTACCTTTAACAAAAGGTGAAATCTTTTAACCTAAGTTTAAGATTTTTGGTTATAAAGCCACTTTATCCTCGGTGATTAGGGTTTTGAGGGAGCTGCATACGAGAAGTTGTTTGGCACACCTGTCCATCAGAGAAGCTTCCAGCACATTTGGGAATATGGTGATGCTCATTATTTTTGGGGTATTAAAGAGCTGGGAACATGCTGCTTAATTTTTGAAGAATGGTGGGAGACAAGGACCGGAAAAACAGGGGTTTTATCCTTATGATTAATGAACCATCAGCGCATTCAACATCCAAGGCTTGCTTGTTCATTGCATCCTTCTCTCAGCTATCTCGGCCAAACTTTAAGGAGACAGGTGTCAAGGATCAAGAAAGAATCATGCTACGAGGAGAATAAAATCAGAGTTTTAGTTTAGTTAGGACTCTTTGTAATTACAGCTCAGCACTTAATGTATTTAATGAGTTAGTTAAATGGTAGATAGGGGTAATTAGTAGCAGTCATCGAGCTCCCCTCATGCTGGAGGAGGAAGCTCAAATTAGTTAAGGGTGTACCTCTATATATAGATAAAACTTTGATGTAATGGGGGTTGGATGTTTTTGAGAAACAAAGTTTATTTTGGCTTATGTAAGAACTTGTTTTCAGTAATACAAATGACTGCTTTTTCTTCTCAGGATTCATACATTGTTTCAGATGCTCAAGATATATGTGTTTGGTTTTATCCTTTATGTTTTACAGCTTTATAGATACACAATCACTCAGAATTCACTCTGCTGCTCTGATTTCCTGTGTGTATTTGTAAGTTGAGGTTTATTTGAGAGGTGTCTTGAGTGTTTAAACATTACATGCCCTGACTTCTATGAATGAGTGGTTTTATAGTTTGCTGAAATGATGATTAACTCCATGAGCCCAATGGAAATCTTTGTAAGGTCTGTCCAGCCAATTTATATGTTAAATTTACTTTGCAAGAGTTAGCCATCTCATCAATATTTAAAATCAATAACCCCTTTGAGAGAGCCCTCTCAGGCTAAGGAGGCTAAGCCTTAGTCAAAAGTCTGGTTTGAAATAGTTACACAGAGTCTGACTGATTAGCAGCCTTCAGTGCTTGATTTTGTGATAACAAATTCAAAGTCACAGAGGAATTCATAGCAGCAGCGATGGGCTTAGAGAACACTGGAGAACAATGGTTTAAGAATCAGAAGCTAGAAAGGAAATGCTAGAAGCGTTTCGTCATTGATAAAAAGATAGAGGTAGACTGGAAAGTAGGAGTTCCATGCAGTGCCCTGTTGGGTCAGTGGAAAGACCTCCTCTTCATTTTACAAAAGTTTGTGACCTGCAAAGGAAGATACACCTGCACCTTGGTATATCACTTTAGGATGCTGCAACATTTTGAAGTCGGCCGACACGTCCAGTGGAGGATGAATTTCCCTTATTTTCTGCTCAAAAGCTTGGAGAAAATGGCTAAAAGCATATAGGATGGTAGGGCAGACCAGGCCGACACAAGGTTATATCATCATGGCCTGATAAAAATCTTGGTCCTGAAATAGTTAGAAGTGAAAGGTATGACATGGGAAGCGTTGTTAAAACAGCTGCACAAAGGGACAGCCACTGGAAAGGGGATAGAGGACCCCGCCAGCACAAGCAAGAAGCTGAGAAAAAATGAAAAGGGAAGTCCTTCTTGCACCAATGCAAAAAGGAAGCGATATGAACAAGTAGAGAATGCCTCACCTTCAAATGAGAGGACGGCTAGCGAACCAGCTGAAGGGACCACTTCGACCCCGAAAATGTCAACCTATCAGTCCTTGCAGATGTAGCCAAGCTTGCAGAGGTTGAGGACGATGCTCTATTGGCCAATTTTATCAAGAAACCCCATAAAAAGAGTAAAGTCTCTAATGAAGGCAAAGAAACACAGTCCCCACAGGGCATGGAATCCCCTCTTGCACTAGTGCAAGAAGAAGAATCGGAGAAAGAAGTAGAAAACAAAGAAGCAGAAGAAGAAGAGACAGAGGAAGAAGAATCAGACGACGAAGAACCCATAGAAGAAGAAGAAGAAGAATCCGAAGAAGAAAAGCCTAAACCTGAAAAAGAAGAGGTATACCCTATAGAAGATGAAGCAGAAGAAGAAGAAGAAGAAGAGGCAGAATCTAAAGAAGAAGCAGGAGAAGGAGAGGCAGGAGAGGAAGAATCAGAAGAAGAAGAACCAGAGGAGGAAGAATCAGAAGAAAAGGGACCAGAGGGAGAAGAGTTTCCTGATGTAACCATGGCGGATATGGAGGTCCCTGAGAAAGACACAGCTCCTACTGAAATGGAAAAGAGAAGGAATTGGTAACTCCTGCTGCTCGGGTAGTTGAGTTAGAACTTCAAGTACAGAATTTAGAGCAGCTTGTAGCCAAAGCACAAGAGGACAAAGAACAGAGCAGAGGAGAATTGATGGCAGAAATCTAGAAGAAGAAAAGGGAAGTTAAAGTCTGGAAGTACTGAGCTACGCAATGTTTCAGGTGACTTAAAAAGGTGACCAATAAGTTAAAGAGCACCAAAAAGAAGAAGTCTAAAACATTGCAGGGTGATGACAGTATGCTAGAGTAGGATTGAGCTAGAGTGCTTAAAGTTTTGAATTTTTTTGCAAAGGTAAAGAGTTGTGTGAGGACACACAACAGTTTAAGGATGGGACGATGTTAGCCCCCTAATTTTCTCCCTTTTGACCATTTCTCCCTTCCTAAATCATGACCATTTACTGCTTTTTTACCTCACTTATACACCCTCATCTTGCACTAGTCCAAGAACAATGACATATTTCGCATGAACTTTATATTTCATATTTTTAACTTAACTTAGCATTAATTAATTATTTATTACGTGCTTTCTCACTTATAATCACTCTTGTAACTTATTGATAATCTCCAATATTGTTTGATAGTCAAGTGCTTACCGTGACCACTGATCCTAGTGTAGGATCGGATCTCGCACAGCGAATCTTTGCGGCAGATCTAGACCTCCTTGATCACTGCCTTGTTTTGCATCGCTTCAGCCACGATAGTAGGTTAGATATCAAGGGATCTGAGCTCCATCTTTGATAGCAAGGAAATCCAAAGGTACCTGAGATTGGATTTATGAAGAACGAATAGCTGGACATTGGCTACAGCCAGTTTTGTTAAACTGCCTAATTTTGAAGGCTGAAAGCTAAATTCTGCATATCTGTTATGTAATTGGTTAAACAATCCTTTTGGCCTTCGGCCAAGGATGTATATAACGATGAATGTAAATAGGATAAGATAGTTCTTGATAAGTTTGTATAGAACAAAGATATAACCAGGAAGGCAATAATAGGTTTGTATTCTTTTGTTATCGCCCAAATCTCGGCTAGACTATGTAATCATGCATGTATTTGCCTCTATGAATTAATAAGAAGGGAGCTCTGCCTTATGTTTTCATGAATCATATTTTTGTTTGAGAGCTAATGAATTGATAAAGTGCTGAGCAGCATTTATATTTAAAGGGAAATGCATTGGTTGGCTAGGGCCCAACCAACCCAGCATGTTTACCCTATTTTATGTTCTTGTAATTTACGTTTATAATGCTAAGTGTGATTTAGTGTACAACACATGAATTCCTGTTTGAATGAAAGCGGATCCGCAGTGTGAAGTAGTTAGAATTTACTTTCTTGCATCTGATTTTGGGTTGGTTTTCCCCGCCTAGTCCAAGAAGGCGAAATAACCCTGCACCAGTGCACATTGGTGTGCTATTCATTTCCTGCAGTTTTGTTTGATTTGGTTTTCCCCGCCTAGTCCAAGTAGGAGAAATAAACCTGCACCAGTGCACGTTGGTGTGCTATTCACTTTCTGCAGTTCTGTTTGATTTGGTTTTCCCGCCTGGTCCAAGCAGGAGAAATGAACCTACACCAGTGCACATTGGTGTGATGCAGCAAGCCTTTTTAGTTTACTTCCAGCAATTTTCTTTCTTTCATTAATGCTTCATGACAGGATAAATTATAAGGATTGTTTCTTTATTTCTGCACTTTGTTAAAATCAGAAACATTCATTTTTATGTGTGCAATTTGATTTCACAACACTTGCAGTAGTTAAGCTCTTATTTCAAGAATTAAATACTAAGTGTAAGAAGCTCTGATCTGGTGCAAGAACTAGTTTCTTGTCACGAGATCTGAGTGCTCTAAACTTGAGAAAGTTCAAGCCCTTACACGAAAGAAAACACTTTTAGTACAGACACTATTTATACCCTCTACATAACTTTTGATCTTACA
The DNA here is from genome assembly GCA_031772625.1 of Pinus tabuliformis. Lineage (NCBI taxonomy): Eukaryota > Viridiplantae > Streptophyta > Pinopsida > Pinales > Pinaceae > Pinus > Pinus tabuliformis. Next base: position 1,742,695,869 of record CM062820.1, read on the forward strand.
CTACTGCAAGCAGACTACGCTAGTGCAAGATAGATTAGTGCAAGAAGGAAATCTCTATATAAGTAGGTTTGAACGGCCCATCTGTTGGGACTACTAAAGTGTCTCTACTAAAGAAAAACACACACTCAGTAGTTAATCAATAGTCAGCTAGAGTGATTGCTCCTTTATTTTTAAATCTCTTTTGCAAATGCATTCTTCCTTGTTCTAGTCTTAGATTATTTTGATGGTTCAAGTTTCCTTTTTCTTTCTTTAGTTTGATTTTGCAATCTTTCCTTTAAAGAAAGTAGGGATTGACATTAGAAATATTCATACCATCTCTGGCATTTCCTGTGCTTCGTCTCTAAGTTTACGAATCCCCCAGGTTGACAATTAAGTGTTCAAGAATTTTCTTTAGTGCAATTCATGCACCCAACACCCGTCCGCCGAGAGCATGTGCCACCCGGTTCTCTTTACCTTTGCAATGATGTAATGGGATAAGAAATTTGTGAGAAGTTCCTAATGAACCTCCTATAGTAGCCTGACAAACCCATGAAGTATCTCACCCCATCCACACTCTTAGGGTCTACTCACTACATGATGGCCCTTATCTTCTATGGATCTACTACAATTCCCACCTTGGATACCACATGCCCCAAGTAGTGTACCTTAGAATGAAAGAAACTACACTTGTTGAGCTTAGCATACAACTAATGCTCTCTCAACAACCTCAATGCTACTGCTAAGTGCTCGATATGCTCTTCCTCATTTTTTGAATATACCAGTATATCATCGATGAACACAATAACAAACTTATCTAAATATGGATGCAATACACTATTCATAAAACACATGAATGTAGCCCTCCCATTGTTTTTTTTTGTGTTTTAGAATTCGTATACAAGTAATTTCTGTACAGGGTTAAAACCTACATTTGGTATCAAAGTTTTTTTGGCTTCAAGGGGATGCCTTTGTTGCTGAGGGGTTTCACTCAGGCCTGTGGTAGACCCTGTTCAGTGGGAGATCTGCAGGATCAATTTTGGTGGTGAAAGAAGATGGAAAGCAGTGGAAAGATTGAGATCAAGAAATTTAATGGTAAAAGTTTTGAGTTGTGGAAACTCAAGATGGAGGATCTGTTGGTGGATAAATATCATTGGATCATGATAGATCTGGGTACTAAACCAACGGGAGTGTCTGATGAAGAATGGAAGAAGTTGGATCAGAAGGAAAAGAGCATAATACGATTGTGTGTCTCAGATTCAATATTGTTGAATGTATCAAGGGAAGCTATGGCGAAGTCTTTGTGAGACAAGTTAGGGACTTTGTACCAATTTAAGTCTCTAGTGAATAAACTGTTCGTGCAGAAAAAGATGTATAACCTGAGGATGAAAGATGGAGACTCGATGACAGAGTATCTGAACGCATTTAACACTATGGTAACTCGGTTATTATCTATTGATATTAACATTTTAGATGAAGATAAGTGCATCAGTTTGTTGTGTTCTTTACTAGATTCGTGGGATAGTCTGGTTATTGCAATAGGTAGCAATGCAACTGCCTTGCAGTTTGATGAAATAGTCTCATCCTTACTAACGGAGGAGATGAGACGGAAAAATATGGAAAGACACAATGGTGATTCCTTGTCTATACAAGGATGGTCCCAAAAAAAAAGAACGAGTCCTCGAGTGGGAGATCTAAATCTAGAGGGAGATATAAATCTCCAGGAAACCTATCAAGGTGTGCTAGAAATGTGGAAAGGAAGGGCACTACAAAAGGGACTGTAAATCTAAACCTCCTGAAAAAGGAAAGGGATCTGATTATGCTCATTCTACAGAGGTGAAAACCACCTCAGATGAAGGTGGGGATGTGTTCTTGGCTTCTTCAAGTACACATGTAGATCATGAGGCATGATTGATTGACTCAGGTGCATCCTTTCACTTCACTCCCAATAGAGAGTGGTTCTGTGAGTATGATAAATAAGATGGTGGTGATGTCTTCTTAGGGGATGATAGGAAGGCTAGAATCGTTGGTCGCAGAAAAGTAAAGTTGAAGTTGCAACGTGGAAGGGTTAGAACACTTCTGGGTGTTCTTCATATTCCTGCGTTGGCCAGAAATCTGATTCCTCTAAGCAAGCTAGATGATGCACATCTAAAAACAGTGTTCAAGAAGGATACCTACAAGGCGGTTCGAGGAGCACTGATATTGATGTGGGGAGTTTGGATTGGAACTCTGTACAAGATGCAAGGTAGCACTGTTGTTGATGGATGCAATAGTTCTGTGGTTTCTGAAAGTGGAGCAGAAAATCTAGTGGTCTCTGGAGAAAAGACCATGTTATGGCATCAAAGGCTTGGACATATTGGAGAGAATGGCCTTAGAATACTTCATGGTAAAGGTATGATAGAAGGTATGACTAATAGCTCTCTGGATTTTGATTTCTGTGAAAATTGTGTATGGGAAGTAGAATCGGGTGAGTTTCCCCTCTGGTGGTAAGAGGGAGAAACAGATATTAGAGCTTGTGCACAGTGATGTGTTTGGACCTATGAAGGTTCCATCACTGGGTAAAATTGTGTACTATGTATCATTTATATATGACTTCTCAAGGAATACATGGATATATTTCCTTAAGAATAAATATGAAGTCTTTGACAGGTTTAAAGAATTTAAGGCTCTGATGGAAAACCAGACAGAGAAGAAAAGAAAGGTGCTGACGACAGATAATGGTGGAGAGTTTTGCAAGAAGGAATTTGAAGAATTCTATAAGAAGTATGGTATAGCATGACAGAAGACTACTCCATACACACCTAAGAAAAATGCAGTTGCAGAAAGAATGAGCAAGATGTTGATGGAAAGGGCAAGAAGCATGCTCAGTGGTGACGGGTTAGGATAGGAATTCTGGGTAGAGGCGGCGGAGATAGCATGCTACCTAGTCAATAGATCACCTTCATCATCATTGGAGGATAAGACTCCACAAGGGGTATGGACTAGTAAGAAACCATCTCTTTCACATATGAGGGTATTTGGATGTGATGCATATGTACATGTTCCAAATGAGAAAAGAACAAAGTTGGATAGTAAATCTAAAAAGTGCATCTTTATTAGGTATAAGGATGGTTTAAAAGGCTATAAGCTTTCGAATCCAGTAATAAGGAAGGTTGTGTACAGCTTAAATGTGGTGTTTAGAGAGGTGAAAGATGTTATTAAACATTAATTCCCATCAAAGGAACCTGAGAAGATAGATTTTGAGCTAAAGGAGGAAGAATCTGACTCTACAGCAGAAGAGGAATTAGAAGATGAAGAGCCACAAACTCTGACTATGAGAAGATCAGTTCTAGAAAGAAGGAAGCTAAGAAGGTATATTCCATCTACTTTCTGTTCAAATTTTTCTTTATCTATTACTGATGATGATCGCAGAACTGTGAAGGAAGAAATAGATTCAAATGATGGAAAACTCTGGAAAGAGGCCATGGTTGATGAAATGGAATCTTTGCACAAAAATGAGGCTTGGGATCTGGTGGAGTTTCTAGCTGGAAGGAAACCCATTGGAAGCAAATGGGTGTTCAATAAGAAGACAAATTCAGAATGAAAGGTGGAGAAATACAAATCTCGGTTGGTAGCAAAAGCTTATTCCCAGGTGTAGGGATTGATTTTGGTGATATTTTTTTCTCCTGTTGCTAAGGTAGCTTCTAGTACATTACTTTTATCTGTTGTTGTTTCTTTTGATTTTTAGGTAGAACATATGGATGTGAAGACATCGTTTCTTCATGGGGATCTAGAAGAAGAGATCTACATGAAGCAACCTGAAGGCTTTGCGGTGAAGGGTAAGAAATAACTGGCATGTAAGTTAAATGAGTCTTTGTATCGGTTAAAATAGTCACCAAGGATGTGGTATCAGGAATTTGATACACTTATATGGGGACTTGGCTTCACCGGAAGCAAAGCAGATCACTGTGTATATATGTTAAATTAATTGGTGACCATGTTATTTATCTGATCTTGTATGTGGATGATATGTTTCTGGTTGGAAATGACAAAGAAATTATCCAGGATTTAAAGACCAAATTGTCCTCCAAATTTGACATGAAAGATCTTGGTGCTGTAAACTATGTTTTGGGCATGGAAATTAAAATAGATCGGGCAAAGAGGAAGCTTTGGTTAAACCAGAGGAAGCATTTCGAGACAATATTACAGAAGTTTAGTATGCAGGATAGTAAACCGGTGAAGGTTCCTATTCCTGTAGGTGTGAAGTTATCTATTGAACAGTGTCCCAAGACACAAGAAGAGGAAGAGGACATGTCCCCGTGTTCCATATGCTAGTGCAGTCTGTAGCCTGATGTATGTGATGGTCTATACTAGACTAGATATTTCACATGCAGTGGGAGTATTGAGCAGGTTTATGTCAAAATAAGGGAAGGAGCATTGGACAGTAGTTAAGCGGGTTTTTAGGTATTTGCGTGGCACTAGTGATTATGGTTTGTGCTACCAAGGAAGAAAAGGATTGGATAGAATGTTGGATATTCATGGCTTTGTTGATGCAGATTGGGCTGGAGATCTGGATCATAGAAAATCTACAAGTGGGTATGTGCTTAACCTATTTGGAGGTGCATTCAGTTGGATGAGTAAGAAACAATCTGTAGTGGCACTATCAACTACAGATGCAGAATACATGGCACCCACTCATGCAAGCAAGGAAGCAGTTCGGTTACAGAGATTGTGTTCAAGTATGGGATTAGTATAGGGAGCTATAAGGATAGACAATGACAGCCAAAGTGCAATTTTCTTGGCAAAGAACCCTGCTTATCATTCAAAGAAAAAGCACATTGATGTTCAGTATCACTTTGTGAAGGATATGATAGAAGAAAAAAAGGTGTTGCTGGTAAAGGTGGACACTTTGAAGAATACTACAGATGCATTTGACAAAATCTGTGAACTCTGAGAAGTTCTCTTGGTGTAGAGAAACAATGGGCATTACAGGGCTAGATAAATGACTAAGCTCTCCTGTGGAAAGAAAACAAGAAGTTGGAGAATGTTGGGTTGTTTTATATTCTTTCCACGACTAGCTAATTGTGCAATGGGGGGGTCACAAGGCGTTTGAGGGGGTGGCTAGCCCCCCTCTACGGGGTCTGGGGCAGCGCCCCAGGGAAATTTTTTTTGGACCCTATATTAGGTGGGCGGACCTCCCTATGGTTTTGTGCATGGTTTTCGCACATGCTTTTGGGCGCGATGGTTTCTCGTTCCATGGTATTGGATGCTTCAGCATATATATATATATATATATATATATATATATATATAGTAACATTGAAAGGAATATAATGAAAAATGAAGCTGGTAGTCTCGGTTTTGGAATCCATGGGAAAATCTCTATGTATATGTGTGTGTTATGCTCTTGCATTGTTTATTTTCTTTGTTTTAGAATTTGTATGCAGGTAATTTCTGTATGGGGTTAAAACCTACACCTGGTCCTGAACGTAGTCTTCTAAATGTCCTCCTCTTTGATGTGTAGTTGATGGTATCTAGACCTCAAGTCAATCTTCGAGAACGCTATTGCTTCCTTCAGCTGATTGAACAAGCCATCAATCCTCGGCAAAGGATATTTGTTCTTGATAATCACTTTGTTCAACTATTTGTAACCAATGCATAACCTAAGGGTGCCATCTTTCTTCCTCACAAACAAGACCGATGCACCCCAAGGTGATACACTTGACCTAATGTATCCCTTGTCCAATGTTTCCTTCAACTGCAACTTTAACTCAACCAACTCAGGTGTGCTCATCCTATAAGGTGTTTTTTATACTGGAGCTACCCCTGACACTAAATAAATCGAAAATTCTACATCCCTGTGAGGTGGAAACTCTATAATGTCCTCAAGGAATACATCTTGAAACTGTTGCAACATTGGATATATGTTGAACACAACTACATCCTCAACCTCCTTACCCTTGTCACTAGAAATGTGTACTGCAAATAGCTTGCCCCCTTTCCTATGGCTACGCTTTGGTTGCATAGTTGTCACCATCCTAACTGATGTGGCTTTCTTCTTACCTTGCAAGACTCTTGGTTCTCCATTGTCATCAACACACTCAATAGCTTTATCATAGTAGTTAACCTTGGTTCTATGTAGATACAACTAATCCATGCCCAACAACATATAGTATGTTATCCAGGTGGCTCCATGGACACACACGAGACAAAGAGGGCCTATGGAAGCTCAAAACTCAAAGTGATTAGAATGCTTTCAAACTAGGACCATAGCGTAGATCTTGTCATCCTGATCGCAATGGTGTGAACGGTTCGTCAATCCGAGCTCGTATGAGGGAGAACGAGCCAGTAAAAGTTTTGGTCAAAGTTGGACTGTGGGCCAAGTTTAAGTGTCCTACAATTTGACCAACCCCAGGGCATGAAACCTAGCTCCTGAAAGTGGGCGAAATTGTGGCCTCTTTAATTTGTCTAATAACCCTTATGTTAGACAAAATTGAAAAAATTAACCCTATTTTAAATATAAATATAAATATAAATATAAATGTGGTGGCGGGCCACCACCCTCGCCACCTCCAAAACTATATTAACGAAATTTAATATTAAATTTGGGTCAACAAGTGAAGACCCCCGCCGACCCCCCACCAACCACCAAAAATCGAAGTTGAATTTGGGTCAGCGGCCATTACCCCGCCAAACCCTCCCACATCCCACGGCTTTAATACCAAGTTATATGGGGTGGGTGGGCCACCTCCGGTGGACTCGACCCACACCCCAACTCCACATGCCATATTAAATGATAGGTCAGTGGGAGTTCAACCCATGGCCGGTGGGAGGTCCGGCCCCGCCCACACGGCGACCTCATATAACACGCAACCAATAAACAAACACACCCACCATTAATTACACCACCTCCAAACAACACACCCTGCAAAAAAAAATTAATACGCCCAATGAACCACCATTAATGCATGCCTTAACAAAATACATGTGCACCTAATTTGAGAGGGTCGGGATTTGATCCCTTGAACTCTCGCCAACCAAACACCAAATTTACCAACGTGCCACAATGACTTCGTTGATAACTCCGCCAATCATTTATATAAAAACCTGTCTTTTGTTAGTGCGCCCAGCATGGAGGAGCCAAGCGTGCGCATGTGGATCAAAGAATTTTTTAATTAATTTTTAATGCAGGGTGGAACCATGAACCTAAGAAAAACACAGGCAGAACCACGATTGGGCAAAATTCTCATGAGGGTGAAATTTTTGCAGTGTCTAAATTGGATAAACTTTATGTCAATCTTACACCTCTCAGTGACATGAACCCGATGGTGCAGTCAGAATTTCGATCTAAGCAACAGATTTGCAGAGGACCCAGAGGATGGAACCTTTGAGGAATTTAGGGGGAGTCTAAAAGATTCCTTAAGTCCCAGATTTCTATTTTCTCATAATTCAAAAATTTGGCAGTTGATTTTGCACTATTCGATGCCACAAATATGATGGTGCATTCATATTTTCCATTTGATCATTTCATTTTTAGGCCACTTTTCAAAGTGGAGTGTAGGTGTTAGCGTTCATGTGCGAGCAGTCATTTCCATGTGATTCGACATTGTGAGATCGATGGTACGAACAACTTCAGCAGCTTGACATCCTTTTCTTCAAATGGCTCTTGGATATGAGGTGTTAGCATTCATGTGCTAGTCATTTCCATGCGATTCGATGTCGTGAGATCGATGGCACGAATAGCTTCAGTAGCTTAACATCCTTTTCTTCAGATTGCCCCTAGATGTGAGGTATATGCAGTGCGTTCATGTACTTCTTTTTTCTATGCATTGTGCTTCACAGATCCCTATTTGATGTTTGATGTGGGATCTTGTTTCTTACGTGTCTCATGATTCCTGCTTGATGTGAGGTGGAATCATTGGTGGGATGTACTTGTTGTCATGATTCGTCATGTCTTGTTTGAGATCCCTTTGTCGTTATGTTGATGGGATACTCATGTGTCGCCATGTATGTTTGCATTGAGATCCCTTTTATGCCATGTTGGCGAGATGCTCATTATCATCCTGCATGAGTTTAGATCATACTAATATAAGTCCTTTTGAATGAGAGTTCCTGTAGCAGAACATCTCTTGGAGCCACTCCTACGTGAGGGCATTTTCCTTGTATGATAGCAACATCACCTCTTATGTACATCATCACTATTGACAGCACTTAATGTAGCAACCTACACCATCTTGACACCAGGGCTCGGAGATGTAGTCCCCCTTGGATGAACTTCGTTATCAACATCTTGTTATTTTTTGTTGCTGATGATTGTCATGTTCCTTCTTCATTACAACATGCAAATATGTTCAATTATGCTATTTTAAATGCAATTCTAATCACATCACGAAAGTAAAAGATCTTGGTTAAATCCGAGAGGTGAGTCAACTCAGATCAAGTTTGGTATCAGAGCAGTCTTTGTATGGATGTGAATTGCAAGCATGAACAATGGAACGTGCAGCGACAAAGGATGAAAAAGCGATGTACGAGACCATGCTCAAAATTTCCCAAAGGGTAGAAATAATGTATGAAACTCTACAAAAAGAGACAGAGGAAAAGGAGTGATTGCAGCTTCAGTTGCGAGCCACAGAAGAGGCCCTGGAAGAACTGAAGCACAACAAACAGAATCTTCAAATAGAGAACGTTGAATTGAAGATGCTTCTACATGAAGAGAAAGAGGAAAAACATAGTTTTCTATGATAGCTGCAAGCTAAGGACGAGACCTTGGAAAAGTTGTAGCGTGACCCATGTGAGGTAAAAAGTAATTCTCTAAATTCATGTATGTGTCCTGATGATGATTTCGTTGTTTTTGAAAATCATACAACAGGAATTGGATCCAAACTGTTGAAGAGAATGGGGTATGAAGGAGAAGTGTTAAGTTATGGTATGTTCTATGCTTATAAAAGTTTACTTCTTTTTCTTATTACATTCCACAGATTAGCAATCACATGTACATAAAATAAAGTGCAGATAGAACATTAAACAATCGACAGAAAACAAGCCAAGACAAGAGACACAAGATGTGGCGGCTAGCCAGGGATAAACCCCACAATGTGTGGGGAAACCCTTTGATCAAATCTTCTTTTATCTTCAATAATTTAGCAGAGAGAAATAGTACAATAAATCTGATTCATATCAATAGTACCAAACCCTAGATCAGCAGCATCAGCATTAGCGGCTTCATTATCAAACTAGGGAAGACGATCTCTCACAAACCGACCGTCGGATTGACTTCATTCCACCACAAAAAGTTGTAGCTTCTAGACGAGGTTCAGATGAACCTATAGTGCAGTTCAGATGAGGAGATCTTCTAGGCCACGCAGGTAAATCTTTACTTCTACAATTGCAGCTTCAGTTTCAGCAGTTTCTGGCTTCAAACTAGGGTAGTCGATATCTTGCAAACCATTAGTTGGATTGACTTCATTCCACCACCAAAAATTGCAGCTTTCAGAGGAGGTTCAAATGAACCTACAACATAGTTTAGATGAGGAGATCTTCTATGCCACGTAGTTCAATCTTTACTTCTGTAGTTACAACTTTAGTTTCAGCAGTTTCTGACTTCAAAGTAGGGCAGTCGATATCTTGCAAACCGTTCGTCGGATTGACTTCATTCCACCACCAAAAGTTGTGGCTTTCAGAGGAGATCGAGATGGACCTACAGTGAAGTTCCAAAGAGGAGATATTCTAGGCCACGTAGGTCAATCTTTGGATCTGCAGTTGCAGCCTCAGGTTCAATAGCCTCCGGCTTCACATGTGTGAGAGACAGACCTATTTCTGCACAGTAGAGAAGAGACTCATTTCTGCGCAGTAGAGAGAGAGAGAGATGTGATGAGAATAGATGCGACTGTTGGGCTTCTGAGCCTACATGAGTTGTAGGTCAGCTTGATAATAATTCCATAATCAAAATAAATTCATATCTCCATGAATACTTATCAGAATCGGATGATATTTATATCAATCTTAGACCTCTCGACGAGAGGAATCTAAGAAAAATATTATCAGCCATGAATAAGATGACCCACATGAAGTTTTTCCCCGGTTTCCAATTTTAACACTCCCTCTCAACCAGGGAGAACTTCATCTGCAATCTTTCTATCGGTCGTTATTATTCATCCATCAAATGCACTACCCTATACAGCCTTACCCTTGCCTTGCTCTGCTCTATTCTACCTATTCTGCTTTGCCTTTTTCTGCCCTATACTGATCTGTACTATTTTTCTCTGTTCTGCTCTGCTCATGCATTGTTCTATTCTGCTCTGATTTTGTTCGAATTATGAAGAAGAAGAAATGATCGAGGATGTATCATACTAACTCAAAGTCAGTCTCAGAGTATGTACCATTGGTCCCAGACTAGTCTCAACCAACCCGAAGTCAGCGTCATAGTGAGTACAACTCCACTGGTCCTAGACCAGTATCATCCTCCACTGACTCAAAGTCAGTCTCACAGTGTGTACCACTAGTTCTAGACCAGTCTCAGCCAACCCGAAGTCAGCTTCATAGTAAGTACCACTCCTACCACTGGTCCCAGACCAATATTGCAGTCTAAGAGAGTGTACCACTAGTCCCAAACCAGTCTCAACTGACCCGAAGTCAGCGTCATAGTATGTACCACCCTCACTAGTCCCAGACTAGTACTTCACTGACACGAAGTCAGTCTCGGAGTATGTACCACTGGTCCTAGACTAGTCTCAACCGACCCGAAGTCAGTGTCATAGTATGGTACAACTCCTACCACTGGTCCCAGACCAGTATCATTGATCCCAGATCAATGGAGGTCATCCTAGCGTAGGGAGTACGGTAGATACAACGATTCATCCATCGGTACTACTATGGTACCTAACTTCATTTCCTTGCTCATTGATCAGATGAGAGGTACTTCCCATGAGTCCCAGACTACATGGGTAGGATGCCTCGACAGGAGAACACATCAATCCTGCTACAATTTCCATGGAGAACACATCAATCCAGGCCTCACAGGAGAACACATCAATCCTGATACAATCACCATGGAGAACACATCAATCCAGGCATCATAAGAGAACACATCAATCATGCTACATAGGAGAGCGAATCATCTTGTTCCACAAGAGAGCGAATCATCTTGTCCCACAAGAGAGTGAGTCATCTTGTTCCAGTGTGCACCACCAGGGGAGGGTGAGTCACCCTATGGTTGTATGTTGCTCCAGTAAGAACCGCAAGCCCTCAGAGCTCCCATAGCTCAATGTATGCAACATGTAAGACCCTTGTACAAGGGTTTCTTGATGACTCCAAGTCGTTTGGGAAAATCACAGATTAGATCTTTTCTTGGGGCTTTGACAAGGTGTATCAACCTATACATCATCTTAATGCGATGGAGCCTCCTTGCTCATCAACTTACCATATCCCAGATGATGTCTATCTACTCGAGCAATTGACGAATATGGGATTCCTCAATAATCGAATCCCACCTCTAGTTGTTACAGAGAATCACAATGGTATGTGTTGAAATAGCTCACTGAAGAGCTTCCCCAACCAAGCAGCTTCATATGAGATCATACTCGTAGATATGTATCTGGCCTCGGTGGTGCTTATGGAAACTAACTTCTACTTCCTGCTCATCCATTATATCGAAGCAGAATCCAAAGAGAAACAACACTAAAAAGTGCTCCAGTGATCCTTCACACTACCTGCCTAATCAACATTCGAATAATCATGTAGTTTCATATTTTTGGTAGTGTATCTCAATCCATTAGTAATTGTGCTATGAAGATATCTTAGAAGATTCTTGGCATCAATGCAGTGAGGCTCAGCCAAATATGAGTTCACAGTGCTAACTGCAAAACATATGTTTGGACGGAGGTTCACCAAGAACATCAACACGAATGAGTTTTTGAAACTCAGAGGCATTTCCCAAATCTGGTCCGACATCACTACCATATAACTTCTAAAAGTTAAGATCCTCGAGGTAGTCATAGGCTTGCAGTCCATCATACCAAATCTTTCCAATATCTTTACCATATTTTCCTTGAGATAGGAAAATTTCCCTTGGCTTCTGCCGTACTTCAAGTCCTTGGTCCTTCATTTCAAACTCAGAAGCCAACTCCCTCTTACATTTGTGAATGAGAGGGTCTGCACCTGTTAGAAAGAGGTCATCCACATACAACACTAGTATGAGAGGCTTGTCATCTTCAACCTTAAAGTAAAGGTTAGGATCGGCTTCACTCCTAGTGAATCCCAGCTTCATCAAGTAGTTGTCGATCCTCTCATACCATGCTCGGGGTGCTTGCTTCAACCCATAGAGAGTCTTCTTCAACCTGCATACATGAGATTTTCGATCATAAATTTCAAATCCTTCGGGTTTCTCCACGTAGACCTCTTCTATGATCGAGCTGTGTAAGAACGCAGTCTTGTCATCCATCTGATGTAGGTTCCATCCTTGTGAAGCAGAAAGGGCTATGATCGAGCGGATGGTCATATATCTGGCAACAGGTGAAAATATCACATCATAGTCTATACCTTCCTTCTGGGAGAAACCACGAGCAACAAAACGAGCCTTATACTTTTCCGTACTTCCATCTACTGCATGCTTTATCTTGTAAAGACATTTGGAAGTAACAACTGTCTTGTCCTGGGGTCTGGGAACTACTTCCTAGACATCATTCTTCATGATAGAATCATATTCTTCAGTCATAACATCCTTCCATACTTGATGCTTGACAATGTCTGAGAATGATGAAGGTTTATTTTGTATGATCATGCTCATGATGGTCAAGTATCCTTGATACCTATTAGGTTTCTTACTTTCATGAAAGGTTCCTCGGCGTGCAGCATGTGCTTCAGCATCATCAAGTAGCCCCCTAAGCCATGAAGGCCTCTTCCTAGAAGACGAAGGCTCATGTGGAGGAGGATTAATCAGATCCATGGGTTCTTCTACATCAAGCATTGATTCATCATCCTTTTCTTTCGGTTCCCTGGTGTCAACTTCTTGAGAGCTCCTCAAAGTCGGAAGATTTTTCACCTTGCTGAGAGCCATATCTTCGTCAAAGGTGACATCATGACTAATTACGACTTCCCTTTGACCAGCTACATAGATTCTATAGCCTTTAGTATTTTCACCATAGCCCACAAAAATTCCCTTCTTTCCATATGAACCCAATTTATTTCTTTTCTCTTTCAGCACATGAAAATATACAGGGCTTCCAAAAATTCTAAAATGAGAAACTTCAGGTTTCTTACCGGTGAACTTTTCTTCAGGAGTCTTGGAACCCAATGCTTGATGAGGGCATCGATTTTGTACATATATGGTAGTGTTTGTAGTTTCAGCTCATAGAAACTTTGGAAGTCTTTGATCACATAGCATGGCCCGGACAGCTTTCACAATTGTGCGGTTCTTCCTTCCCGCCACACCATTCTGCTCAGGAGTACATGGTGTAGTAGTCTCCCTCTTAATGCCGGCCTCAGATATGCCTGAGTGAACCAACTATAATATATCAGAGGTCTTGCTTTGGCTTGAGGAGAATGGTCCACTTTTGAGCTTTCCTTCGGCACATCCCGGACATACACCTTCTTTCTCTACTTGGAATTCGGGCATCCCTGTTACCATCTATCGTACAACGGGTAGAGTTTTGTAATGAAGGTGGGCAAACCTCCGATGCCAAAGTGCGGACTGAAGAGTTGTGTCACAAGACATGACACTGAGCAGACTTCCATTGACTTGATATAATGAATCAACACTAAACCCAAGAGTAAAGGCATCTTTAACATTATTTTTCCATATACATACCTTGCCATTGCTGAAGGTTACCTTGTAGCCTTTGTTTTCCATTGCCGAGATGGACACTAGGTTCTTTTTGAGGTCATGCACATTTAATACAGCCTAGACTTTCTAGCCTTCTTGAATGGTTGTCCTCTTCCTCGATCCCCAGCTCTCCTCTTACCTTTGCTATTAAATTTGTCATTCCTTTGATTTTCCGTTATAGGGATTTTGATCATCGTCCTGGTGTGAGTCCTTTCTATCAGGGCACTCCCTTGCATAGTGACCTGCTTTATCGTAGATGTAACATCGTCCTTTTCTTCCACCCTTAGGTCCAGCTTTTCCTTTTGATTTAGTCCCAGAATTATTTCTTTTCTTAGCATGAGAAGAAAAGGTAGTAGGAGGACCTTTAGGCATGGGCATTTCTTGATCTTCTTCCCTTGTTTCTTCTTGAATGCATCTAGCCATTAATTCCTCGAAACCAGGAATTACATTATTGTTCAGAAGAGTAATCCTAAACACATACCATTTGGATGGTAATCCTCCAAGAGTCATGAGTGCCATTTCTCTGTCAGTAATAGTCTCCCCAATAGATAGGAGATCATTCTTGATCTCAGTGATTCTTAAGAAGTATGCTTGCATACTCTCATTTTTACCCTTCTTGATTTTCCTCAATTTATTTCTAAGAAACAAAACTTGATTTGCATCATTAACTTTAAACAAACTCACCAGTCTATCGTAGATTTCCTTGGAGGTATCCAGTTTAGATATGTAGGCCACCAAGTGCTTGTCGATAGAGTCCCAGATGATCTTCTTCGCTTTAACTTCTCCGTTCTTCCCTTTGTTCCTGGCAGCAGGAGGTGCATTTTATGGATGCTCAATAATATTGCCTCTCACAAGATCCAACACTCCTTGATCCTCAAGGGTTAGATCGATAAACATATTCCATCCATGATAGTCAACTTTCTCAGAGAGCTTGACTTCGGCAGGAAAGAGTGTTGAGGACCCCATAGTTCTTTTAGGATAGCCTTGCCAATCTTCTCTTTGGTGATTGCTCTTGCTCTTTCTCGGGCTTTGTCTTCACCTCAGCTCTGATACCATGTTAAGTTATGGTATGTTCTATGATTATAACAGTTTACTTCTTTTTCTTATTATATTCCACATATTAGCAATCACATGTACATAAAGTAAAGTGCAGATAGAACATTAAACGATCGACAAAAAACAAGCCAAGACAAGAGACACAAGATGTGGCGGCTAGCCAGGGACAAACCCCACAATGTGTGGGGAACCCTTTGATAAAATCTTCTTTTATCTTCAATAATTCAGCAGAGAGAAATAGTACAATAAATCTGATTCATATCAGTAGTAGCAAACCTGAGATCAGCAGCATCAGCATTAGCGGCTTCATTATCAAACTAGGGCAAAATATATCTCACAAACCGACCGTCGGATTGACTTCATTCCACCACCAAAAGTTGCGGCTTACAGAGGAGGTTCATATGAACCTACAGTGCAGTTCAGATGAGGAGATCTTCTAGGCAACGCAGGTAAATCTTTACTTCTGCAGTTGCAGCTTCAGTTTCAGCAGTTTCCGGCTTCAAACTAGGGCAGTCGATATCTTGCAAACCGTTCGTCAGATTGACTTCATTCCACCACCAAAAGTTGCGGCTTTCAAAGGAGGTTTAGATGAACCTACAACGTAGTTCAGATGAGGAGATATTCTAGGCCACGTAGGTCAATCTTTACTTCTGCAGTTGCAGCTTCAGTTTCAGCAGTTTCCGGCTTCAAACTAGGGCAGTCGATATCTTGCAAACCATTTGTCGGATTGACTTCATTCGACCACCAAAAGTTGTAGCTTTTAGAGGAGATCCAAATGGACCTACAACGTAGTTCCAAAGAGGAGATCTTCTAGGCCACGTAGGTCAATCTTTGGATCTGCAGTTGCAGCTTCAGGTTCAACAGCTTCCGGCTTCACATGTGTGAGAGAGAGACACATTTTTGCGCAGTAGAGAGAGACAGATGTGATCAGAAGAGTGAGTGCAAATGAGGAAAAGCCCACTTATATTTATACACAATGTTGGTGTTTGAATAGATGTGATTGTTGGGCTTCTGAGCCTACATGAGTTGTAGGTCGGCTTGATAATAATTCCATAATCAAAATAAATTCATATCTCCATGAATACTTATCGGAATTGGATGATATTTATATCAATCCTACCCCTCTTGAAGAGAGGAATCTAATAAAAATATTATCAGCCATGAATAAGATGACCCACATGAAGTTTTGCCCTGGTTTCCAATTTTAACAAAAAGGCTTGGGCGTTAATGGCCAAGGCATTGTCAACCCATCAAAGTAGAAGAATTACCCCGTCAGGCAGGACTTGGGTATGTCAAAAAGGAAGTTGGGGAATGCGCTGAGACAGCTAGTGAACCACCAACAATAGATGATGAGAAGCCCTCATCAGTCCTTTCCAACTCGACAGTGGAGGTAAAAGATGTTGATTTCCTTTCAGTTTCGTCTTCACATAGTATGATTTCTATTGGAGATTTGGAGATCCCAATTATAGGGAAAAACATGAGGCTCCTTACTAGGACAAGGCACGAGGAGGAAGAAGAACTTGCTTTTAATAACCAAGGCATAGCTCAATCGTTGGAGGTTGTGCAGAGACCTCAATTTGTAGGCTTGGGATACACCGAAGGAGAATGCTCAAAGGTGTCAGATGCTTCCAAGACATCGTTGAAATCATCGAGGAAAGAGAATGATGGGAACACATCCCCATCATCCCATGGTAGTGCCCATGGCAGGGAAAGAGCTGAGGCAAGCTCTCACCTCCATACTTATACCAGAGATGGCAAGGAAAGGTATAAATAGTCTCGATATTCGAATGTTCATTTCGATTATAATCATGTTGTTAATGATGAACGTAAAACATGGCATCGAAAAACATGTACCTTTTGTGGATTACATAACCATACATTTTCTAAGTGTTGGAAAATAATAGTAGCACACAAAAGGAGGAAGCATGAAAGACCCTCTCAATAGCAAGTAAGAAACATGTTAAGAAAATCTGGAGGAAGAAGATGTATTGCAGCCATTGCAATAGAAGTGGCCATCAAAGAGCCACATGTTGGAGGCTCCATCCAAAGCAGCGCCTTAAAGACAAAGTGTCAATGCATGAACCAAGAGAAACAATTGTTCGACAAGTAAAACCACCATAGGGGGATTACCCACTCACATTGATAAGTGAAAAATGGTTTCTAGATATGTTAGCTTGTCATGGTCGTGATTTTGTAAATCATTTGTTGCATTTTAAAATGTAAAATTGATGACGTGTTCCCATCACTTGTTAAGCAACAATGATGTCTGGTCTTATTTTGAGTTGCATCATAAGCTGTGAAAGTGATGTCGTGTCTCCATCAGTTGTCAAAAAAAAAATAGTGTTTGGCCTTATTTTTGTAAATCATGTGTTGCAAGTGATGATGTGTTTCCATCACTTGTTGAAGCAACAATTATATGTTGGCCTTGTTTCGTAGTTGGGGTATTGTTTCCATTTTGATGTAAACTTGACCACCGAGTATGTGTTATAAACTCGTGGCAAGTATGGGATGCTTGGGTCAATAGTTGGTCATGAAATTAAAGCATGTAATTTGCAAAACAATGTACTACAGGTTGCAGAGGTTGTAGGTGTCAGCTCATCGCTTAAGGCTCCGAAGAACAAAGGGGAAAGAGATGGAAGCGAGACCTTTTCAGGACACTTGAGATGCAGACAAGGTATAGAGAAGTTGCAGATTATTTTTCATGCTTTTGGAGGACAAAAAGCTCCTCAGTGGGGAGGATTGGTCTAGGTGGGTCCAGGGACACACACAGGACAAAGAGGACTTATGGAAGCTCAAAAATCAAAGTGATCGGAATTCTTTTGAACCAGGACTAGAGCATAGATCTTGTTGTCCTGATTTCACCGATACGAACGGTTCGTCAATCCGAGCTCATATGAGGGAGAACGAGCTACTCAAAGTTTTGGTCAAAGTTGGACTTTGGGCCAGGTTTAAGTGTCCTACAATTTGACCGACCCCGGGGCATGAAACCTAGCTCCTGAAAGTGGGCGAAATTGTTTCCTCTTTAATTTTTTTAATAACCCTTATGTTAGACAAAATTGAAAAAAATAACCCTATTTTAAATAAATAAATATATATATATATATATATATATATATATATATATATATATATATATATATATATATATATAGATAGATAGATAGATAGATAGATATATATATGTGGTGGCGGGCCACCACCCCCACCACCTCCAAAACTATATTAACAAAATTTAATATTAAATTTGGGTCGACAAGCCATGACCCCTACCGACCCCCCAACCAACCACCAAAAATCAAAGTTGAATTTGGGTCGGCGGTCATTACCCCATCGAATCCTCCCACATCCCACGGCATTAATACCAAGTTATACAGGGTGGGCAGGCCACCTCTGGTGGACCTGGCCCACACCCCAACTCCACATGCCATATTAAATGGGAGGCTGGTGGGAGTTGAACCCATGGCTGGCGGGAGGACCGGCCCCGCCCATGTGGCGACCTCATATAACCTACAACCAATAAACAAATGCACCCACCATTAATTACACCACCTCCCAACAACACAACGCACAAAAAAAAATTAATGTGCACAATGAACCACAATTAACGCATTCCCTAAAAAAATACATGTGCGCCTAATTTGAGAGGGTCAGGATTTGATCCCCCAACCTCTCTCCAACCAAACACCAAATTTACCAACGTGCCACAACAACTTTGTTGACAACTCTTCCAATCATTTATATAAAAACCCGTCTGTTGTCAGTGCGCTCAGCATGGAGGAGCCAAGAGTGCACACGTGGATCGAGGAATTTTTTAATTAATTTTTAATGCAGGGTGGAACCATGAACCTGAGAAAAGCACAGGTGGAACCATGATTGGGCGAAATTCTCAAGAGGGTGAAATTTTTGCATTGTCCAAATTGGAAAAACTTTATGTCGATCTTACACCTCTCAGCGACACAAGCCCGATGGGGTAATCAGAATTTCGATATGAGAAATAGATTTTCAGAGGACCCGGAGGAGGGAATCTTTGAGGAATCTAGGGGAATCTAAAAGATTCCTTATGCCCTAGATTTCCATTTTCTTAGAATTCAGAAATTTGACAGTCGATTTTGCACTATTCAACACCACAAATCTGATGGTGCATTTAGATTTTCCATTTGATTATTTCATTTTTGGCCACTTTTCAAAGTGGAGTGCAGGTGTTAGCATTCATGTGTGAGCAGTCATTTCCATGTGATTCGACATCATGAGATCGATGGTACGAACAGCTTCAGTAGCTTGACATCCTTTTCTTCAGATGGCCCCTAGATGTGAGGTGTTAGCATTCATGTGCTAGCATTCATTTCCATACAATTCAACGTCGTGAGATCGATGGTACGAATAGCTTCAGTAGCTTGACATCATTTTCTTCAGCTGGCCCCTAGATGTGAGGTATATGCAGTGTGTTCATGTACTTCTTTTTTCTATGCATTGTGTTGCACAGATCCTTGTTTGATGTTTGATGTGAGATCTTGTTTCTTACGTGTCTCATGATTCCTTCTTGATGTGACATGAAATCATTGGTGGGATATACTTGTTGTCATGATTTTTCATGTCTTGTTTGAGATCCCTTTGTCGTTATGTTGATGGGATACTCATGTGTCGCCATGTATGTTTCCATTGAGATCCCTTTTATGCCATGTTGGTGGGATGCTCGTTATCATCATGCATGAGTTTTGATCATACTGATACAAGTCCTTTTGAATGAGAGTTCCTGTAGCAGAACATCTCTTGGAGCCACTCCTGTGTGAGGGAATTTTCCTTATATGATAGTGACATCACCTCTTATGTACATCATCATTATTGACAACACTTAATGCAATGGCCTACACCATCTTGACACCAGGGCACGAAGACATAGTCCCTCCTGGACGAACTCCATTATCAGGGTCTTGTTATTTTGTGTTGCTAATGATTGTCATGTTCCTTCTTCTTTACAGCATGCAGATATGTTTAATTATGCTATTTTAAATGCAATTCTAATCACATCATGAAAGTAAAAGATCTTGGTTATATCCAGGAGGTGAGTCAACTTGGATCAGTATGATCCCAACGGTAATAGATTAAAATGTGCTACTGTAGGCATACCATTCAAATCAAATGTGCAAGCTCTTACCCAATGATGAACTCGCTTCTTTGTACCTTTATCCAACTGCACTAACCAAGACTCTGCATGAAACTCCCTATTAAAACCACATTTATCCACCAAGTGAGGACTAACATAGCTATAATTAGATCCAAAGTCAATCAAAATAGAAATAACTTGATCACAAAGCTTACCGTCCATCTCAATGATAGATATGTGGTGTTTTGCTTGCCCATTTTCCATTACTGCATAGATACGTGGAATACTCTGGCCAACATTCCCAACATTCTATGCCTCTTGTGCATTATATATCTTAGGCCTTCCACCCTAATGCTGTGGACAATCTCTCCTAAGATGTTCCTCAACACATGTCCAACACTCCAACTGACTAGTGCCCTCACCTCTATGTTGTTGTTGTTGTTGTGACCCATGTCCCTGTTTAGCTACATTAAATATTTTTTGTGGAGCCACATTTTCTTTCCCATCTGCATGTTGAGGCCTTGTCCTCTTAGGCTACTATTTACCTCTAGCTTTGTCTTTTCCCTTCCATCCATGCTAAGATTCATTCTTATGCTTTGATTTCTCATAGAAATGCTTCGGTTTCCCAATAACTTCCTCAAGTGACCGAGGCTCATCATACATAATCTAATCTCTAAGTGCTAGTGGAAAACCACTGACAAATCTCTTAATTTTAGCCTTCTCATCAGTAAGATATGGTACATACCTCAATAGTTCCAAAAACTTGGTTGTGTACTCTTCGTCTGTCATTGAACCCATATTTAGCTCATAGAATTATTTAGCCTTACTGTCATAGCACCTTTCTTACAAGTACTTCATCATAAAAAGCCTCTTGAATTCCTGCCAACTCAAGTCATCTATCTTGATATCTCTAACCTGGTTTACATATTCCCACTAGATGTCAACTTTACCTTTCAAACTGAATATAGCTATTTTAGCCTTCATGTTATATGTGTACTCGTGCAACTCAAAGAATTTTTTCATCCCAAGTATCCAAGCCTCTACATCTTTCAGATTCTTCACATCTCCATCAAAAGTAGGTGGTTTTACATTCTTGAATTCATCTGGTAAGTATCCCCTATCAGTCCTCTTGTATGGATGATAACAATGATGATCATGATGTCTACCAAAACTAGAACTAGAATAGTACCTGTGCTCATCGCCCCTCCTTTCCACAGTGTCCAACAACCTGTCATCTCTCACTTTGTCAGGTCTATCCAACCTGTGTCTACCAGGAGATCTACTGCCATATGCTCCATTAGTTTTATCCTCATGTCCCTAGCTAATCTGAAGCGACCCTTGTCACTGAAATTTTGACAAACTCTAAAGAAGTATAGCATTCACTTCTTCCTACTTCTCTTGTGCCTGTATGATCTAGTCATTATCCACCTTACAACTCCTTATCTCTTCCTTCAAACTTCTCAATGTAACTTCCAAATCTGAAGAGTTTCGAACACCATACTACTCTTGATATTCGTAGGGAGAGTCTCTATAGTCAACCATATAGATAGCCACTTTATGTTTCTCTTCCTGTAATGCATAATATGTCAAATAAACCAAATCACAATAAACCAACGTACCTTAGTATAACTCGAGGAGGATACCTTGTCTACAAGATAACTAAATCAGCATGATACATGTATAACATAACCATAACAGCAGATCGACACAGGAAACTTAATTGTATCAACATATAAACACCACTCTAACTAGGGTCCAGTCATCAATGCAAGGCCATATCAATAATGCATGCTATGACCTCATGCATGACAACAACCATTACTCCATTATACACATTTCTACATGCAACCGACAATATGCATAAGCAATGCCTAGCCAACTACAAATATGCATAAACTCATGTAGTCTAACCTAAGTGATCAAATCTTGTAATCAACCTACAAGACGGATACATATAATCAAAATATCCAAAATATAACCTAACATACAAGGATGTAATTAAGTGACATAAAATCAACATATAAGAAACAAATAACCATATACATTCAATCACATACTCATGTCAAATACTCTTCATGAAATCAACATCAAATTCTCCATGATAACCATACTACAACCCTAATCCAACATCAAGCAATTGCAACAAGTATATAAGTGTAAGAGACACACATGAAACTGACATGCATGCATGGCTAACATATTCAACCCATCTAGTCCGAGAGTTGAACCATGATCTGATACCACTCTGTAACACCCTCGTCTCACATCCACCCAAGTAACCATGCTAACTAGGGTAAGCATGAGACGAGAGGCTAATATTATTAGATTCAACCTCCTAGGAGATCTTAAGGAAGTGGAATCGATGGAACATCACACACAGACATCCAATACCATCAACAAAACTCTCAGGAGATAAGTCAACCACTCAGACAGCCTATCCTTGGGTCCCATTGGACCTCTTAGGCCATAGTCACTCTAATACTATGGGAAAGAGTGTGACCAAAGACCTAAAGTCACCTCATAGGCCTGCTTGCCAGCGATTGTGGACCAAACTTGCCTATTATGTGCCAACAACCCCGGGAATTAAGCCACTTTTCTAGGCCCAAAGCCCATGCCACTGCCCATAATGGAATGATATCTCATAATCAGATAAAGTACAGGGAAATAATGCTAAAAAACTAAATACTTGATCAAGACCTTAACTACACTTGTGCTAGCCATGACAGGCATTTCGTCAAACATATCATCAACATGTAACCTAAAGGTGTAAATAGCATAATTAAGTGTAGGGATCTCATACTTATCTGAGAATCACCATGAACCATTGTCTCCTCATGTCATTTGTTGCCTTATCATATATTAGGTCATAGATACATTATCCATTCAAATACAAGTAAAACATGTTGAGAGTCAAACATAGCTGATGTCATAAAATGTGCATATAACCAACATAATAGGAACATAAATACAATAAACATATCAATCATCAAAATCCATATATACACCAGTAAATTTACACATGAAAACTAATGAAATGAATTTCTCATTAATCAAAGCAATGCATGAACTGGTGACGAAACTACCACGTTCCACTTGAGCATAGATTAGTTGAGCCAAGTCTCTCTTCAGCCAATCACCCCCATGCCATATTCCAAGCATGAATGTGGGACCCATAGAACACATAAAAAAACACCAATCAATGTGGATGCCACCGGAGTTCCTTGCCTACACTGTGAGGAATTTGAGGGCCTCCTAGTCTCTTAGGCTTTACCATGCATCCACAGTCTGATCGAGGGATCACTAAGCCCTAGTTCGAGACATACTCTCCATGCTTTACCATGCATTCCATCCTAGAATAACTAGGCCCAATGAAGAGAAAATCCACCTCTTGGCTTTACTATATATCCCGCCATTCACTGACAAGGATTCCTAGGCCCACTGAGGCACGCAATCTGGCTTTACCACAACCCACAATCTGGCTCAAGGGTTATGTTGTAACGGCTACAACCACCCTCCAAAATTTTGGCTCGCATGCAAATTTTGAAGCCTACCTTGGATCCTGTGATTAATCATCCTTGGTCACTTGTTGGTAAGTTGATGATCTCCAGCTCCCCCCTCCATCTTAAGAATTGTTCATGTTCTCATCTTTATGCATTGCATGTAATATTTGGGCATAGCTATTGTTGTTTGTCATGTAAAAGGAATGTTGTTTTGCTTCAAGAGAAAGCATGCACGCATTAGTTACTATCATCACATAGACATGTTTCACACTCACTTCACGCACTCTTGTCACAAAGGTTGTTGCATCAAGTAGAGTATTTTGTGTCCATTTTGGATGGTTTATGTTGCATCCCTAAGTGTTCGTGTGTGATCACAGTTAAGTATTATCGATATTTACATATGTTTCACTGATATCACACCTAGCCATTTTCCCAAGAAGATGAGCCTCATCCATCCTCCCATAACTCTGCACTTTGCTTCTGCAACCATCAAGCTTCCTCCCTTGCCTGCTAAAACCCTGCAGTGCACAGAGACCCCAACCAGCACTGCTCTCTAGAAATGTGCAGAGTAGTCAGGCATCTAGCACTATTCTCCATAAATGTGCAGAGAAGTACGGTTACCCTGCCCTCAGAAACTACACAGAGGTGTCCTCCCAGGACCCGCATCCTGCAGCAGTGTCCTATGCCTAAAAAATGTGTAGTGTTGTCCAAGTTGTCCTGTCGATCTTGCATGCAGAAACTAAACACAGATGGGCCTCATCCTAGTAAAAGTCACTACTCGATGAAGTTGCATTGATCTACCTCTCAGTGACTACAGGAAAAATTGACATGATAAGATCAACCCCAAGGAGTCTAGGAGAAGGACGAAGAGACTAAGTGAGGGTAAAGGTCAAGACCGCATGCAAACACCATCAGATGAATGATCATCTTGAGGGTAAGTATGGTAAGTAAAGAAAACCTTTTAAATTACATCTCTCAGTGGAATTTGAAAGAATGCTCGTCATTTTCATATCATCATGTCTTCAGTAAAATTCTTATGTGCAAACACCAAAAAGTCATTTCATGTGTTTCCTCTACATGTCTTGCTTCCTTTTCACTTGTTTGACCAACTCTCGTCTTTAGCATGTTGATTGCTATGTCATGCTTACGACCTGGTTCTGGTGATGTTGAACATTTGTGTATGAGTTGTGTTCACTATGTAAACATATATCACACTCACACATGATGTTGTAAGCATTTTCACACAAGTGTCGACACGATCATTCGAAGGTCTATCCGAAGTGTCGCACTTGTCACTTTCACCATTAGACAGTCATGTAGCCAGTCACACTGAGACATGTTGTCTTGTTGGTCTGAGGTATCTTGTTGTCGATTCATGTTGAGTGTGTGTTCGCAAGGTCATGTATACACGAGTTCACTCACTCACACACATAGCCATTTTTTCTAAAAGTATGTCAACTGGACCACCCTCCATCAACCGGACCTCCGTTGAGCTAAACTACATAGTCTCAGCCCTTAATGACCAAGAATTGTTTGCCAGAACTGCGTAGAGCTTGAGGATTCCCTCCAAGCAGTCTACACGATGTAATTCTAGAATCAACCCAGCTGACTGTCACCTAGAGCAGCGCATAAATTTCCTAATAAGCTATCTCAACATGTGCCTCCCACAAGCCTATCCATTAAGCTTCTCGCTGGTCAACCAGAGAATTTAACTGGGCAGTGACCCTGGGCTTCACTCCTCCCAAAAATTGCGCAAAATCTGTTAGCATGACTCCCTGCACTAACTAAAGAAATTGTGCAGACAAGAGGGATAGGCACTTGCTACCTGTCACTGCACTATCTCTGAAAATTATGCAGTTTTTTCAATCAGTCCCCCTGTCATCTGGCCTGCTACTCCTCCTAAAAATAGCACAATTTTCTTGGACTGTCCACCAACTTCCTGACACCCCTCTTAGCCCAAAAATTGTGCAGACATGTCCAACATGATTGCCTCCCAGTTTTGTGCAGTTTTGGATAGCAATCTCCTGCAGTCCGCTCCCAGCCTCCCTTGAAAATCTGCATAGTTTTCACTGCCAGTGCTTCCTACTACCCGAACTACCTTCCCTAGAAATATTGCGCATTTCTGGCTCCCAACCAAGATAGATCCCATAGAATTTCACAATTTTCCCAGATTTCTCAACCCATCCTCTCAGTGACCTATGCGCAGTTTTTCTTGACAGTTCCCTGAAGCCCCACATCCCGACCTGAAATGTGCTTTGCGCAGTTTCAAAGCCTTATCCTCTCTCTTGGTCACCTGCACCCTAAAACTAAAGACAATGCATCATGGTAGACTAGGCTATTTCCATATTTGATGTCATCTCTTCATGAGTGATTGCAGAAATACGTACATGGATGAGACATGGCGTGAAAAACGAATGGGATGAAAAAGGATCACATGCTAGAAGACTTTCTCGCAATTGGAGGAACACACGAAGCATGCCAAGTATAAAGCAATGGAGACACATGCACATGCATGAAGCATCAATTGAACATCAAGACCATTGAAGACTCATCACTCATCACTCAAAATCACAGCAACTCGACACAAACAACATAGCCAGCATGTGCATACCAGCAGTGTCATGTTGAGTTGTGTCATGAGTCACCTCGGCCACATCACTACTTTAGATCATAACTGTTTAATCAATCTAACATAACGTGGAAGTCCAAGAGACCCATGGATGAATTCAAAGAGTCATGTAAGTCAAAGAGTCATGTAAGTCAAAGAGTCATGTAAGTTGAATAGTCATGAGGGATGTTGAACAGTCACAAGGGTCAGTTTCACCCTTGGCTATATATACCCCTCATTTGTACATGAAAAGGACTTTTCACCTTGGCTCCTCCCACATAGCCTTGAGAGTTTTTAGTATTCTATTTGAGGAGTGAGCAGTGGCTCCAATGCCTCGCTATTGGGGTTAGTGATGTATGGTGTACGAATGTGCCTTAGAACCTTCACTTAATTTAGAAGGTTGTTAACAGGCCAATACATTTTCACACATGTATTGTACTCGTTTGTAAGACTATTCTTTGGACATTTGTAATGTATGTTGCTTTAACCTATATTAAGACAGTTGAACTATTTCATTTGTTTTAGTGCATATGTTGTTGGAAATGTGTTGTATCAGTTGTTAACATTTTCTTGCCCATGTGGACTATTATGTCGGACACTCAATAGATTCATTCTTGTAAACTTGTTATAACGACTATCACACTCGTGTGTACTACTCTGATGGTTGTTGTACATGCTATCTATTCACTTCGTGTTTGTGACTGTTGCATCCATGTGGACTACTCCATTGCAAGTTGCACATGTCTTGTTGTGTTGTGTGTCTCTAACAGAGTTGGGACTGTTCCCTTTTGACTTGAGACTCGCTCTCACGCTCTCCCTTTGCAGTGACAGAACTTAGACACAAGTTACACTAAACACTCACTAGGCACACAAGACCCACTATTTGAAGACTAAGTATACCACTCTCATGTGCTAACAAGCAAGAGCTAAGGCATATCTTTAAGATAATCGCAATTGGACCATCATACCAGATGGGACTCCTACACCAGATGGTGTGAGGTCTAGTTGGGACTTCATTCCAGGGAGATCCCCTAAATGTTAGCAGGTCTAGCATGTCAACATTTCTAGCACTAAAAGGAGGGCAAGATGACAAGATGAGTCCTCACAATCTATTTTGAATATTCGCATACTTATCATGACTAACCACAAAATTTCTCTTCTGGAGTGTATGTCTTATGGAAAAGACTTTGAAATCTCGGAAGAGATATAGAATAACTTGTCACGTAAAACATACAATGGTGGAGGCCAAGTAGCCTTACTTAGACATGTGGTTGGCATTGTATGCTCCTATGAAAGGCATGAAATATATGAAGATTACATGGCCTATGCACTTTTTGCATACACGCTTCAAGGAAACCCACTGCATTAGTGTGCCACGCTGCCCAAAAAATCTGTTCACTCTTTCCATGATTTGATCACAGAGATAGACCAGGCTTTCAATCATTTTGACGATAAATCACTCAATAAAGAAATTCTGAAATTACAAAAAGCACTTGATGAATCTGTTGAACAATTTCACACATGCTTTTTTAATCTTGCATACCAATTTCTTAAAGATGAAATTGATTGGGAATTTCTCGATGGACGATTTAACTATTTTCTTTACATGTCTGAAAATCTACAATTCTTAGAATCATTCGAATACATCCCAGTAGACCTCAGTGTTAGAGCTGCCAAATCTAAGATGGACAAGGTCGCTATCACAAGTGATTGTCCGTCCTCTTCTCATCAAACAACTCGATCTCTATAATGCAAGGTGGGAGAAGTAGCATGCACATCTATTGAACTGTCACATCCTCCTACCCCACATGCTCTTTATATCTGCATAGATTTGGCTTGCAAGCCTGCTGGTTGTCATGTGGACTTGTTACCTTAACCTCCATCCCTGTATTCTGTTGATAGTCCGGATTGTATTGTCTTGTGTTCTTTCGTTCCGAACTCCACACTTATTGTGAATGAGAATAAAGTTGTCGACAGAGTTGGTGCTTTGCGTCCAACCAACGCTATCATTTCTAACGAGTGTGTGCGGGAATCTAAAGAACAACTTGCAGTGACGGATGACTCCCTTCCATCTGTGCCTCATCCACTCTATCCTAACATCCCTTGTGATTCTGCACTTCTGATTTCCTCTATGAAAAATCATCTCCAGATGTTTCTACTTCCAATCATTAATAGACACACCGGATGTCAGCTTGTCATTACATTGTGGAGAGGACACATCTTCCTTTGAAAATTTGTCCCATCTATCATTTGTCATTTCTAAAAACACAAAGGGTGAACATCCTTGTTTCTCAACTACCCCTCTGAATGATTCATCAAATCCTGAGGATTCTGACCAACATCCCGAATTTTCTGATCGTGGTTTTCATGATCTCTTAACTTCTTCATTTGATCACGATGTTTGTTCACTCATTGTTAATCTTCCTAAGCCACTGGTCTCCGACGATCTATCTATTAATGAATTGGAAACACCGCATGCTTTCGAGGTACTTCATCCTAAGCTTATGGTTATGTTAAGCCCTTGCTATCCTGAGGTTAGTTCCACTTCCGATCAGAAAATTTTAAAAACACCCAAGGCTCCTTATCACTCATCTGTATGCATTGAACATCAATCCAATACATAGATTTCTCTTCCTCCATCTGTATCACATGATCCCATCGCTCATGAATTGGAGGAATCATACATAATAAGCACACTTGCAAGGCATAACTTGTCTCTCTCTGTCATGTTTGCTTGTTTGTCATAGTCAAGAGAGTGTGCATGTATGTCTTCTGCATGTAGTGTGTCATAGCACCATATTAAGACCGCAGAATGTATGTCTTTTGCATTCACTCTTTTATTTTCTATGGATGTTTTAGAACTTAGAGCATGTTGGTCTTCGCTAATCAATCTTTCTTGTTCACTGGGTTACATGCATATTTTTCATGCCTTCGCCAGCATGGGTCAGCTAATGCGTTGGTGGCTGCATTAGAAATATCACTTCATGTGAGTAGGCCCATGCACTGTTTAGTGTAGGAGTAGGAGTAGTATTTTATTCTTGCTTTGCTTTACTTTCTGGTTTGCATGTTTTTTTTCTTGCTGACTTGGTTTGGTTTTCTTGCTTGCTTGCTTTTCTTACTTATTTTTCTTTCGCTTTACTTCTACTTTTTACTTTTTCTTTCTTTTCTTACTCATGTTCGTAGGTTAGCCTTACATGAAACCATATTTGGCTCTCGAGACAAGCCAGGAAAATCTAAGAGGACTTGTACAACTATCAACATCTAGTTATCTCATATCCGCTCTCTTTATGAAGATCTTGTTGTCTTCAGTCGATGATTCCTTGATGGAAAATATGTTCTATTCAAAGTGAGTCTTGGTGAAAACATAATGCTTGCACTGTTAACTAGTATCACCTACTCTAATTGGTTCTTTTGGGTTAACCCTTTTCAGCTCAGTCAAGTAGTGTAAGGTGAGGGGGAAAACCTTAACAAGTATGTCAAAGTTTTACATAACATACTTCTCTGAAGGAACAACCTCTTCTTCTCTCAATAAGTCAGGATCCCTCTTTCGCCTCTGAAATAAATAAGTGCCTATGAACATTCCTTTGAAAAAATGAAAAATGAATAAGGCGAAAGAAGAGAAAGGCTTGTTGCACAGAGAGGTGATGCAAGTAACTCCGTCAAGGTACTGACCAAGCTCGCTGGTATCGGAGTGATGCTTGTGTTCCTGCGTGACTCCGTCAAGGTATTGTCCAGGCCTACTGGTAGTGGAGAAACATCAAATATGAAACTTAAACTCTGATAGTTATATTACTTGTTCATCAATATACCCCTCATCCCCAATCAAAACAACTAAGTTGACTTGGCTTGGAATGTGTGCTAACCGATCAAGAGAATGGTAGGGACTACATCTTTCACATAAGCTAGTGTGAAAGCCATCACAATCAAATAATCGAACAATACTTCCGAAAGGGTTAGACTCGCTTTTCATGAAACAAGGTCCATACAGAAAGTTGGAGTTCTACCAGTGTGTCGCCAATGTTGTAGCATCTACAACCATCCTCCAAAATTTTTGCTCTCATGCAAATTTTAGAGCCTACCTTGGATCCTGTGATCGATCGTCCTTAGTCACTTGTTGGTAAGCTGATGATCTCAAGTTCCCCCCTCCTTCATCTTAAGAGTTGTTCATGTTCTGATATTTATGTAGCATGTGTCATCTTTGGGCATAGGGATTGTTGTTTGTCATGTAAAGGGAATGTTGTCTTGCTTCAAGGGAAATCATGCACGCATGCATTGTTATCAACACATAGACATGTTTCACACTCACTTCATGCACTCTTGTCACGAAGTTTTTTGCATCAATCAGAGTATGTTTTATGCATTCTAGATGGTCTATGCTGCATCAATAAGTGTTCATGTGCGATCACAGTCAAGTCTTATCGATGTTTACATATGTTTCATTGATCGAACACATAGCCATTTTCCCGAGTACCTTAGCCTCATCCAGCCTCCTGGAACTATGCACTTTGCTTCTGCAACCATCAAGCTTCCTCCCTTGCCTGCTAAAACCCAGCAATGTGCAGAGACCCCAGCCAGCATTGCTCTCTAGAAATGCACAGAGTAGTTAGGCAGCCAACACTGCTCTCCAGAAATGCGCAGAGAAGTCTGGCTGCCCTGCACTCAAAAATTGCACAGAGGTGTCCTCCCAGGACCCCCATCCTACAGTAGTGTCTTGTGCCTCAAAACTGCATAGTCTTGTCCAATTTGTCCTGTCGATCTTGCATGCAAAAACTACAAATATAGGTCCCCCAGGGCCTCATCCCAGTAGCAGTCACTGCCCGCTAAAGCTATATTGATCTACCTATCAGTGACTATAGGAAAAGGTGACATGCTAAGATCAACCCCAAGGAGTCGAGGAGAAGGACCAAGAGACTAAGTGATGGTAAAGGTCAGGACCGCATGCAAACTCTCTTGAATGCATGATCATGTTGGGGGTAAGCATGGTAAGTAAAGAAAACCATTTAAATTACATCTCTTAGTTGAATTTGCAAGACTACTCGTCATTTCCATATCATCATGTCTTCAGTAACATGCTTGTGTGAAAATGCCAAAAAATCATTTCATGTGTTTCCTCTACATGTCTTGCTTTCTTTTTTATTGTTCGACCAACTGTCATCTTCAGCATGTTGATCGTTATGTCATGCTTGCGACCTTGTTCTAGTGATGTTGAAGGTTTATGTATGAGTTTTGTTCACTATGTAAACATTTATCACACTCATAGAAAATGTTGTAAGTACTATCATGCAAGTGTCAACACTGTCATCCGAAGTGTCACGCTTGCTGCTTTCACCATTAGACAGTTCTATAGTCAATCACATTGAGACATGTTGTCTTATTGGTTTGAGGTGTCTTGTCATTGAGTCATGTTGAATGTGTGTTCACAAGGTCATGTATACATGAGTTCACTCGCTCAAGCACCTAGCCATTTTTTCTGAAATTCTATTGACCAGACCACCCTCCATCAGTCAAACCTCCACTGAGCTACACTATGTAGTATTAGCCCTCAATGACTAAGCATTGTTGCCCAAAAATGCGCAAATCTTGAGGCTGCTCTCCAAGCAGTATGGACTACAAAATTCTGGAATCAATCCAGGTGACTGTCACCCAGAACAAAATAGAAGTTGCCTAAGAATTTATCTCAGCCTATGCTTCCCACAAGCTTATCCATCAAGCCTCTCACTGGTCAATCGAAGAATTTGATTGGGTAGTGACCCCAAGCTTCACTCCTCCCAAAAATTGCGCAAAAGATGGCAGCATGCTTGCATGCACTAACTAAAAAAATTGTAGAGAAAAGAGGGGCAAGTACCCATTGCCTTTCACTATATTGTCTCTAAAAATTGCGTAGTTTTGTCAATCAATCCCCCATGCCAGCCAACCTACTGCTCCTCTTGAAAATTGTGTAGTTTTCTTGGACTATCCAACAGCTACTCGACACCCTGCTCAATCTAGAAATTGCACAGACATGTCCAGCATGACTGCCTCCCAATTCTGTGTAGTTTTGTCCAGCAAGCTCTCGCAACCTGTTCCTAGCATTCCCTGAACATCTGTGCAGTTTTCATTGCCAGTGCTCCCTGCGAGCTCCCTGCAGCTCACACTACCTTCCTTAGAAAAATTGTGTAGTTATGCCTCCCAGTTGAGCCAGATCTTGCAGAATGTCACTGTTATCCTAGACTATTCAACCTAACCTCTCAGTGACTTCTGTGCAGTTTTTCTTAACAATACCTAGGAGCCCCATATCCTGGCCTGAAATGTGCTTTGCGCAGTTTCAAAGCCTTATCCTCTCTCCTGGTCACCTGCACCTTAAAAGGAAAGACAATGCATCATGGGAGACTAGTGGATTTCCATATTTGATGTCGTCTTGTCATGAGTGATTGCAGAAACAGGTACATGGATGAGACATGGTGCGACAATGAATCGAATGAACAAGGAGCACATGCTAGAACACTTTCTCGTGGTTGGATGAACACACGAAGCATACCAAGTAGCAAGTGAAGCAGACACTTGCACATGCATGCACCATCAAGCGAACACCAAGACCATTGAAGACTCCATGCACTTTGCCACGAAGAGGTGAAGCTATGGTACATCACAAGCACACTCATCACTCAGCAGCACAGCAGCTCGACACAAACAAGATAGCCAGCATTTGCATACGAGTAGTGTCATGTCAAGTTGTGTCATGAGTCGCCTCGGCCACATCACTACTTTGGGTCATAACTATATGATCAATGTAATGTAACGTGGAAGTCCAACAGACCCACAGATGAAGTCAAAGAGTCATGTAAGTCGAACAGTCATGAGGGAAGTCGAACAGTCACAAGGGTCAGTTTCACCCTTGGTTATATATACCCCTCATTTGTACATGTAAAGGACTTTTCACCTTGGCCCCTCCCACATTTCCTTGAGTCTGTAGTCTTTTCTTTGAGGAACGAGCAATGGCTCCAACACCCTGCTATCGGGGTTAGTGATGTATGGTGTACGGATATGTCTTGGAACTTTTGGTTAATTCAGAAGCATGTTAACATGCCAACATGTTTTCACACATGTATTGTATTCATTTGTAAGACTATTCTTTGGACACTTGTAATGCATTTTTCTTTAACCTGTATTAAGACAATTGAACTATTTCAGTTTTTTTAGTGCATATGTTGTTGGAAATGTGTTGTATTAGTTGTTAATGTTGTCTTTCCCATCTGGACTATTCCACCGGACACTCGACAGATTCATTCTTGTAAACTTGTTATAATGATCGTCGCACTTGTGTGTACTATTCCGTCGGGTGTTTTATGTGCTATCTCTTCACTTCATGTTTGTGATTGTCGCATCCATGTGGACTACTCCACCAGAAGATGTGCATGTCCTGTTGTGTTGTTTATCTCTAACAGAGTTGGCACTATTCCCTTTTGACTTGAGACTCACTCTCACCATCTCCCTTTGTAGTGAAATAAATTAGACACAAGTTACACTAAGCACTCACCAGGCACACGAACCTCGTTGTTTGAAGACTAAGTATACCACTCTCATGTGTTGATAAGTAAGGGCTAAGGCATATCTTTAATATAATTGAAATCGAGCCATCATACAGAATGGGACTCCTACACCAAACGGTGTGATAACAATGTAAACTTTGAAATGGGAACTATAAACTCAAAACAAGAACTCTAGCCAAAAAACACTGAAAAAACATCAAACACAGTGCTAAAAATGAAAAGTGTGTATATTGGAATGAAAGTTTTTTTTTTAGGGTCAATTTTGAACATGTTTTAAAAATGGCAGTGAAAACAAAATTTTCATGCAAAAAACACCCTGAAAACGAAAAGTTTTGATACTGGAACGTTTTTTTCTTTTTTTAGGGTCAATTTTCAACATTTTTAAAAAATTCTAGTAAAACTGAATTTTTATGTGCAAAAAATAGTTGTTTATGAGGAAAGAAACACACTAATGTTTTTGGTAGAATAACATTTTACTTTCCTAAGTCTAAATTCAACATGTTTTAGTAATGACCATAAAGATAAAATAATAGGATCTGAAATACATTAAAATTCTATTAGTTTTCATCCATCTTGTTAAACATATAATAACATCACATTAAAGATTGCTAAAATTCTAATTGTTTTCAACCATAACATTAAAGATACAAAAAAAAAAAGAATTTTTTCAACCATAAAATTAAAAAACCATGACATTATGAACAAATTACATGACTAAATTAATCAAAATGTCCTTATTTGTATATTGAATGAAACATGCATTATATCTCTAATTTAATTTTGCATTGTAGATATTCTAAACAATAAAAATCATCATTAATTAGAACATATAATCCAACAACATAAAAATGACGCATAACTTCTGATTTAACACCATATGGAAATCAAAATTTTTATTTCAAGATAAGATGCAAACATCAGTTATATAAACTGTCTTACACAATTATTCAAAATCACTCATATTTTCTTACACACCATTAGAATTCACATCTTCATATGAATGACTGGATGTAGACGAAGATGTTCCATATTCTTCTCTTTCATCAACTAGTGTCCCATCTGAGTCCACATGCATGCCCACCATTTCAGGTTTCAAAATTCTTCTGGATCTACGACACGTTTCAGTAGACTCCCATCTCAACATTGTTCCTTTTGGTAACAACCTTTTTAGAATATCTATCATCTTGAAGCGAAGAGTTCCTCTCTTTCATAAATTGAAGTCATAAACAAGTATGTTAACATCCTCCAATTTTAAGAGGTTTGTGCGATGGCAATTTATATTTGTACCCTTTCTTTTTCTCTTTCCGCCATTTTTTTTGTCAACTACCATCTCTGGCTTATACACACCATGGAATGGGTGTGTATTTGTGGTATACCAATGTACTTCAACACCTGTAACATCCTCATTTTCTGTAAAGGCCTTTATAACCTTAGCAACCCATAATGGATAGCCATTAGGATCTCCATCTGCTAGCACTGCAATCATGAAACCCTCCTTAATATCCTGTACTGAACTCCTGTAAAGGTATTCTATGGCTTCACATTGTACACGAGATCTTCTGGAACCAATATACATCTCTCTTTCCTCTGCCTGTGAAGAATTAATAATACCTTGAGATTGTTGTTGTTCAACAATGTTTATTTCCTCATGTTCATTTGACACATTTTGTGGCCAAATAAATGGATTTTTCAAAGGTATATCTTCATTTGTTGTTGTTGAAATGATATCACTTTGATTATTGAAAAATGACTCCCACCAAACTAAATCAGCAATGTCAAAGTACTCATATGTATATCTAATACATTTTTTAATTTCTTCTAGGCAATTAGAATAATTTATATCTCTATTATGTTTGCGCGCATTATGAACTTCACCAACTAATTATAATAACAATATTTTTGATGCAAATATTGGATGATCTGGAATGAACTTCAAAAATTCCAAACCTGATGACGGTGTCCATTCTACAGTAGTTGAATACTTCTTGCCCCATATTAGTGTTTTCCCATCATTTTTTTTGATACGAAATTGATGTTGGAAGCTAATGTTATTAAGTTGTTCAATTCATTTCTCCTCACCATGTGATCCCAGAATAAACCTTCGCATATCAATAGTTTCTTCCAACACATCAAAAGTAGGCTTTGGCATGTATGATTTCTTCATACATTCAATTAATGATGGCAAGCTCCCAACTTCCTTCCTCCTCAATGTGACTGAAAAATGACTGAACCTCTGATCAATATGGTCATGAGTGTGCCCAACAAGAAGGAAACCAACCTTTACCTTCTAAAAAATTCTTAATTCAACAAGCATGCTTAGATATCCAAAAACAACCTAATTTTTGTTTTCATGGCAAGTGTTGTCCAATTGTAGATACAAAACTTTAGGAAGATTACCAGACCAATGAGAAATCACATCATGAATTATGGTTATTGTTAGATTTGCATCATTATGAATATTTAGAGCTGTGAAGTACACCCTTGGCAACATTTTCCCATTGAATACCATACAATCGACAAAGAGATACTGAATAAAATTTTCCTCCTGTAAATTTTTGGGTCTACAAACAAAATGTGGTAAAAGTTTTTTCTTCTGGTCCATACCATCAATTATCAAACCCAAATATTTATTCGGATTATCATAACACTTCTTTCGATGGTTGTGTTAGGGTCAATCTTTCCAGCCTTCCTCCAGTGATCAAATATGCTCTTACAAAGTGGTCTCAAAGTGTCAAGGTCAAATTTTGTCATTTCAGTGAGTCTTCAAGAAAAATTTGGTCACTAGGCATTAGGTCTAGGGTTTGCTTTCACTCTTTTCAAAGTTGCCCAAATGTCAGTCCATGTCATTATTCAGCTGATTCTATCATCATTCATAGGGTTTTCATTATCATCTCAGTGTCTAATGAGTCATTTTACACCTTGTTCATGCTTCAGTTGCGCCTAGGTAAGGTCATTTCCCTCTCCTAGGGTTTTGAAGGAAAATTCTCTTGGACGGTCAAATCATCGGCAAAACTTGTATCCTGATATTCATACACCTTCCCCTATCCTTAAAATACCTTATCAAATGCTTCCCATTACTGAGATCCCCCAAAATCCTCATTTTTGCACAAACCCTAGTTTCTAGCTACAACCTGGCAATTTTCTAGGTTGGGCCTGTGTTTTTCCCTTTTGGACCCCTTCCCCTCACTCAATCTCTGATATTCCACTTTCCCCTACTTCCTAACATCCCTCCCCACTCCCAAAAATTTCCTCAAGAATTTAGAAGCCCCCTATCCCCTTCATTTGACTTCATTTCGACAGAATTCCTTGTTTCACACATCGGGATAAGTTTCACTCAAAAGCTGTTTCAGAGAAATAAAAGACGAATTTTGGAAAACTGAGAGAGGTTTTTGTTTAAAGCATGCCAAGGAAGAAAAACCTCCTTCACTTTTTACACAGGTGTCATGGTTTGAGAGAAATGTCAAGAATATCGTTGCTTCAGGAGAATCAAAGACACCTCTGAAGTGACCTTGGGAAAATCAAGTTTTCTCCTATCTTGGTTAGCCAAATGAATTTTTTGATGGATAAAATGATACCTAGACACAAATATATTTCCAATGAGCTATCATGAGCTCAATTTGGGGTTGAGTAAGGCATTCAAATGTTGACTGCAACAGCACTCTTCCTTGAGGCAGCCTCATTTGGCACGTTTTGACCAGTCTTGGGAGGTTTGATTTTTGACAGGTCAAATCAAATCCAAATTGAAAAATTATAGTTGGGTTGGAAAGTAGACTCAAATACCTTTCCAACTAGCTATCCTGCACCCGATTCCAACACCGGGAAGGCCTCCAAAAGCCTCCTGAAAAACGCGACCTGTTGAGCCTGGCGCGCGACCCGTCAGAGGCGCGCGACCCATCAGGCTGCCTTTTCCAGTGTAAATTTTCAACGGGCACGACCTGTCAGGCCCACACGACCCGTCAAGCTGTCTCCCTACAAACCTATTCCAAATTTTCTCAAATGCCTTCCAAGCCATCAAATCGCTTGAGGTAGGTTCTCTAAGCTTGGAATGATTGCTGGTTATGGTTGATGGATATTATGAATGTGTTTTTAATGATCAAAATGTTCAAGAGCAAGACCTCCATATGGTTGTATGTTACATTGTAAAAGAGTGCTAGGGTTTAGTGATGTTTCATGGTTTTTTCATTTTCATCATTCCCATTTCATTTTCCCTATATTTCCATGTCAATTTCCCTTATAAATTTGTAAAGAAAATAAACCCTACCCCTTTTCCCTTTAAAAACAAAAAATCACATCCTAACCCTATCTCTCCTTATGCCCATGTAAACATATGAAATTTGATGATGTATATGCAATGATGTTTACAGTGTATTTCCCTAAATTCCCTGCTATATACATGTATTCCCATTTTCCTTGTAAAAATGCCCCTCCCCTAACATTTCCCTCATGTTCCTTGTCCCCTTGAAACAGCATACAAATCAGCATTTTATAAAGCAGAAGCAGCAGTACATTTTGTCCACTTTGCTCTTTTAAACATGTCAGAAACTGAAACCTATGAGCAAAGTGATGACCAAGCATCCGTTTCCGAGATTGAGGTACAGAGGAGGCCACATAAGGGTGGAAAAGGTGGCCATCACAGCAGTACAGGAGCCCTTATCATTATGGTTTGATTCAGCTAGTGGTATTACATCAGTTGGCTCAGCAGGGCATCTCATGGGAGGATTTCATCTCTCGTGAGCTTTTCACAGCACCATCACCGCCACATCCTGAGGTTATTCATGAGGAGGGAGGACCATCACAGCAACATGACATCCCTGTCACTAGACATGTCAGCTCCTCACCTTTGGTTACTTATCAGAGAGGCCAGAGAGCCTTATTTGCAGCAGCTCGGCGAGTACTATCTACACAGCAGGTGGAAGGGGTCTCGCCTTCTTCATCGGCTCAGCGAGTGTTATCTCCACATTAGGTGGAAGGGGCCTCGCTTTCTTCACCAGCACAAGTACCAGAGAGGGGCAAACAGCCCATGATTGATGAGGGTCCATCAAGAGTTCCCGATATTGAGTTTGTTGACCTTGAGGCCAGTTCTCCTAGCCGAGAGGCAAAGGAGATCATTCAGCATCTCAGAGCTGAAAATGATGCTTTGCAGAGGAGATTTGAGGGTGCCCAATGGACCATCACCTACCTGGAGCAGCGCAACAAACAGTTGGAGGAGGAGAAAGCACTTGATGAGCTGTGGAGGATTCGTAGTGACCGAACCTTGAACCGTAGAAGACCCGGTGACCCATTGCCTGCTGACCGAGAGTCTATGCTCATCCAGGAGAACGCACACTTGGAGAGGCTGTTGGCTAAGGCCAACCAAGAGAAGAAATTGCTGAGGAATATGAAAAACCATTACTGGGCAAGAATGCATGTGTGCAAGGCCAAAATGAAAATGTTTCAAAGGCGGTTGTCCAAGGCCCTTAAACGGAAAAAGAGGACCAATCCACTCCGTATCTTGGCTGAGGCTTCCCTCAAAGATCAAGCCACTAATTAGCCCAGCCACAGCACAAAACCCAAAAAAAATTTGAGAATTTTGGGTGAATTTTGACATTTTCAGGCAATTTGCAGGTTTTTCCCATTAACGGGTCTCACCCCGCGCGCGACCCTTCATCATGGCAACTCCTTTTGGCGAAAACTCAGCATTTCTAGATTTTTCATGGATGGATGGACTTGATATTTTGTGCAGTTTTGGTCCCCCAAAAGGTTAAAAAACTACCAAAAAATGACTTTCTGGCCCATTTTTGAGTTGCAGAAACCAGTCTTGGGAGAATTAAGTTTTGACAGGGAAAATGACCTCCAAATTCAAAAATTATAGTTGGGTTGGAAAGTAGACTCACATACCTTTCCAACAAGCCCACTTTCGCTCAATTTGGACACCTGCAAGTGCCTCAAACATCGCTCCAACAGCGCGCGACCCGTCAGGCAGGGGCGCGCGACCCGTCAGGCAGTTTTTGCCAAATTGCATTGTACAGCCCAGAAAACGCAGTTTTGACCCAGTTTGACTTTTTGGGGTGGAAGATGATTATCTTTGATGTAATTATTGTAACTCTAAGACACTTTTACTCTTGTTTAACACTTCTAGAAGATTCATTCATGAAAAGGGTAAAT
The DNA here is from genome assembly GCA_031772625.1 of Pinus tabuliformis. NCBI lineage: Eukaryota > Viridiplantae > Streptophyta > Pinopsida > Pinales > Pinaceae > Pinus > Pinus tabuliformis. The sequence continues at coordinate 1,742,735,584 of CM062820.1, forward strand.
ATTAAATGAATGAATTGGTTTCCTAGTTTATAGAGGCAAGTTGTTTTGACTGCCTAGATTTTAGTGCTCAGTTTAGAATTAGTTGAAACAGCTCCTAGAAGGATGAGCTCGACCCCTAGAGGCAAGGGAAGAGGTTGGCTTGCCTATATTATTTATTTTCTTAATCATTTTCAAGGGTTGGAAGGTTGGACTCTTGAGGGAGAAGCTATCATTGTATTATTTCACTGTATCTCTGCAATTTTTGGCTAAGGAAGACCAGGGTTTTGCAGTCCTATTTGGGATTCTTGTGGACTCATGTGTTGATGGTGTGTTTCTCAATGTTCTTGTAAGTGTGTTTATTTGAATCATTTCCTTTCCTTTACTGCTGTACCTTAAACAAATGAAGTGTTAAAGTAAGAATTCATGCTTGCCATGCTCTGCTTTTAAATTTGTTTAATTTCTATGTTTTCTACTGTTTAAGGAGAATTCAAAGTATTATTTGCTCTCCTTAGCTCCTCACCGGTCTTTTCCATCCACCTCAATCAAAGGCATCAATACGGTCTCCTACCTCGCCGCAAAGAACCCCCTGCAGAAACTGTGTCAAATCCCCGCACCCAAAATTGCAATTCCTCAATTTGCCACCAAAAACCCAAAAAACCCCAAATCAACCTTTTTAATCAGTTTACTAGCCTAATATCAGTGTTACCTTGTTGGTCATCTCATCCCATTGAAGATCTACCGAGATTGACCGGAGAGAGCATTCTCCTGCCCCGTAGGGCTAGCTACGAGGCTAAATGGTTTGATGTAGCCTTGAGGTTTACCTTTCTTAGCCTGAGGTGAAATTTCAAGCGCTAACATATTGGCGACCATACTGGGGAGAACAAACTTGTTTGTGGATTGATGTGTTTGTTTCATAAGTCTTAGACGGAGCCTGAAGTTATGCCAGGTAGCCTTCGAAACGCTTTTGCTTTGCATTAGCGGAAGTAGATAAACGCTGCTTCAATCAATCTCCGTGAGCTTGTGAATACAGCACTTCATTTGCATTTTACCCCAGTACATGTATCAAGTTCAGATCTGATTGTTGATGGTGAACAACGATCAGACACTTGAAAGGATGAAATCATTCACTTGGCGACTCTAAAATCATTTTCAAGATCAGATCCAAAGACTCCACAGGAAGATGATCCCGACCAGCAAAAACATGAAAGGACAACATGGACAGATTAGGTATTCAAGTTGGAATTTCATCCAAGACATTTTGTTCTTTGTCATAAATTATTTCTTCTCTTTTCCCAAGAATGTCAAGAAGGCTTTGCAAAGTATATTGTATTTGAGAAAAGATCCTCGGCCTGCAGTTGATTCTTTCCCTTTGAAGATTGTGAATACCAAATATTTGCATACCTTTGAGCTTGATCAAGACCTTTTTTCTGAATCTTGTGATGACCATCTTCAGATTGATGAGCCTCAAAAGACCAAGACCGATTCTATACCCGTTGTACATACCCCTACACCTTGTAAAATTCCAGATCGGTATAAACCTCTTGTTTTACCTTCTGTTCTCCATGCTTTCCCCAAAAACTATGATCTATACTTGCCGAGGTTTGACGGTGAAAGTAAGAATGTCAACGCTGAGCAACATGTGCAGAATTTTGAGAATTTTCTAGATCTTTTTGAAGTTGATGAAGAAGATGTTAGTATAAGGCTTTTTGCTCTTTCTTTGCAAGCCAAAGTGAAGAGTTGGTTCAAAGCCCTGCCTGATGCAAGCATTTCAGATTTCCAGCAGTTTGTCAAAGTTTTTCTCGACAGGTGGATGATCGGACAGAACCTTCTCTTGATTGTAGAAGAGTATAACCAGCTGAAAAGATTGCGAGGGGAGACAGTACAACAGTTTTCGGCCAGATTTAATCAAGTTTATTATTCAATGCCAGTTGATATAAGACCTTCTCCTAGATCTGCTCTCTTGCACTATCCGGGTGCCTTTGATTTGGAGATGGAGTTTCAGCTGAGAGAAAGGGATATTGCAACACTTCACGAGATGCAGAACTGTGCAGTAAATGTAGAGGCTCATCTGCTGATCCGAAGGGCAAGGTTGAAGGAAGAAGAGATGAAAAACATAGATCCGGAAAAATCGACATCTCTAGAGGTAAAGCTTGACATTTTGGTAAGTGTCGTGGAAAAGATGATGGACAAGATCAACACAAGGAATGATTGTGATGTTCCAGCTCATGGCTCGCTGATTGAAGAAGAACAAGTTGCTGATTCAAATCATTTTCTTTCTGATGCCAATTGTTATAGATTTGATGATGATTGTCTTATTAATCATCTTGGAGAAGAGAGATCTGTTGATATGACATGCATGCTTGATGATGTGTTTTATAGTGATGATTTGCCTCATTTTGATGAGTATGACGATGATTATGTTCTCCAAACAGAAGCTAATCTTGTAGATAAACCAGCAGTTAGTTTGTGGGAGGAGGAAGTTCATTTTCAGCAGCTTGAATACAATGTTCAGCCATCACATATCAGCTATGATGGTGACGAGGAAAGTGCAGCAAAGTTTGAAGTAAGTGAAGGATCTTTGCCTTTTTGTTTTGATTCGTTTCAGTTCATCAGAGATAACTACCATGCTATCAGAAATCAAATGTCAACAAGTCTTGATTTGAATCATCTTGAGAGCAATGAAAATTTTGTTCAAGACTTTACATATTCAGATTTGCAACCCCCGGAAGCCATTGATTGTCAAGTTGCAGCTGAAGACTTGGAAGTAGACACACATGATTTAATGATTCAAGGTGACTCTGTACCATTCTGTTTTGAATCATTTCAGTTTTTGAAGGGTAGATTGCATAGTAAATCTTCAAATGAACAGCCTATCACAAATCAGCAATCTCTCAGTGTTAATGTTGAGGATGAGACAAATAACAAAATTCTTGAGCAACCTGTAGCATCAGATTTGCATGAAATTGAAGGGCAGATTACAGATGAAGCTGTGGAAGATGAAATACATGATTCGATGATGCAGGAAGATTCTATACCCTTTTGTTTCGAAGCATTTCAGTTTATAAGGCAGAATCTTCATAAAATCTCTCAAGAAAAAGATGAACAGCTAGAAGGATGTCATACATTTTCAAAGGATACATTAAAGCAGTCTTTTCAAGTTTTTCATGATCCAATAGCTGATGTTTTGGATGAGGTTTGTAGTCAAAGTCTTTCTCCATTGACTACATGTGAGCTTGAAACATGTGCTGATATGAATTTGATCCGGCAGCCAGTTTCTTTCTTATTTTCAGCAGAGGTCTTGTCACAAGGCTCAGATCAAAGTTTGCATTCATGGTATGAGGAGAAGAGAAGTAATCCATTAGATAAGCTAAGTTCCAGTGTGCTTGAATTTCAAGATCCTTATGCAGTGTTTTTGGAGGTGGAGAGAGAATTCATATCATTCAAAGGATCTGTTTCTAAGTTTTCATGGGAGTTGCCTTTCAGTAGTTTTCTCTTATTGTTCATAAGTGAGCACTTGCGGAGAATTCAACCAGCAGACGGAATTATTACTTGGTTGCATTGGTTGTTTCATTTCACTTGATCAGGTGATGAATGAAACTGTTAGGGTAGGTTGTGATGAATAAGCTCCCCTTTGAGCATCTTTTCCAGTTTTTCGGTTTTGTCTAAGTATTGAGTCAGTTTTTAGTTGAGTGAGAGTCAATTTGTGTTTTCAAGTCATCAGTTTTTAGTCATGCCTTTCAGCTTGAGTTTTTGACTCCATTGCCCAATGATTGAAAGGCACTGGTCTGCTCTCCCAGAGGTCTAAGGTTCTTGGCACCTCCAAGGAGCTACCATCCCCATTGGAGCCAATGTTAGGGTCAGTCTTTCCAGCCTTCCAACAGTGATCAAATATGCTCTTACAAAGTGGTCTCAGAGTGTCAAGGTCAAATTTTGTCATTTCAATGAGTCTTCAAGAAAAATTTGGTCACTAGGCATTAGGTCTAGGGTTTGCTTTCACTCTTTTCAAAGTTGCCCAAATGTCAGTCCATGTCATTATTCAGCTGAGTCTATCATCATTCATAGGGTTTTCATTATCATCTCAATGTCTAATGAGTCATTTTACACCTTGTTCATGATTCAGTTGCGCCTAGGTAAGGTCATTTCCCTCTCCTAGGGTTTTGAAGGCAAATTCTCTTGGACGGTCAAATCATCGGCAAAACTTGTATCCTGATATTCATACACCTTCCCCTATCCTTAAAATACCTTATCAAATGCTTCCCATTACTGAGATCCCCCAAAATCCTCATTTTTGCACAAACCCTAGTTTCTAGCTACAACCTGGCAATTTTCTAGGTTGGGCCTGTGTTTTGCCCTTTTGGACCCCTTCCCCTCACTCAATCTCTGAGATTCCACTTTCCCCTGCTTTCTAACATCCCTCCCCACTCCCAAAAATTTCCTCAAGAATTTAGAAGCCGCCTATCCCCTTCATTTCGCTTCATTTCGACAGAATTCCTTGTTTCACACATCGGGATAAGTTTCCCTCAAAAGCTGTTTCAGAGCCATCAAAGAAGAATTTTGGAAAATTGAGAGAGGTTTTTGTTTAAAACATGCCAAGGAAGAAAAACCTCCTTCACTTTTTATACAGGTGTCATGGTTTGAGAAAAATGTCAAGAATATCGTTGCTTCAGGAGAATCAAAGACACCTCTGAAGTGACCTTGGGAAAATAAAGTTTTCTCCTAGCTTGGTTGGCCAAATGATTTTCTTGATGAATAAAATGATAACTAGACACAAATATCTTTCCAATGAGCTATCATGAGCTCAATTTGGGGTTGAGGAAGGTATTCAAAAGTTGACTGCAACAGCACTCTTCCTTGAGGCAGCCTCATTTGGCACTTTTTGACCAGTCTTGGGAGATTTGATTTTTGAAAGGTCAAATCAACTCCAAATTGAAAACTTCCAGTTGGGTTGGAAATTAGACTTAACTACCTTTCCAACGAGCTATCCTATGCCTGATTCCAACACCGGGAAGGCCTCCAAACGCCTCCTGCAAAACGCGACCCGTTGAGCCTGGCGCGCGACCCATCAGGCTGCCTTTTCCAGTGTAAATTTTCAACGGGCACGACCCGTCAGGCCCGCGTGACCCTTTGGGCGAGGTGCGTGACCCATCAAGCTGTCTCCTTTCAAACCTATTCCAAATTTTCTCAAACACCTTCCAAGCCATCAAATCGCTTGAGGTAGGTTCTCTAAGCTTGGAATGATTGCTGGTTATGGTTGATGGATATTATGAATGTGTTTTTAATGATCAAAATGTTCAAGAGAAAGACCTCCATATGGTTGTATGTTACATTGTAAAAGAGTGCTAGGGTTTAGTGTTGTTTCATGGTTTTTTCATTTTCCTCATTCCCATTTCATTTTCCCTATATTTCCATGTCAATTTCCCTCATAAATTTGTAAAGAAAATAAACCCTACCCCTTTTCCCTTTAAAAACAAAAAATCACATCCTAACCCTATCTCTCCTTATGCCCATGTAAACATATGAAATTTGATTATGTATATGCAATAATGTTTACAGTGTATTTCCCTAAATTCCCTGCTATATACATGTATTCCCATTTTCCTTGTAAAAATGCCCCTCCCCTAACATTTCCCTCATGTTCCTTGTCCCCTTGAAACAGCATACAAATCAGCATTTTATAAAGCAGAAGCAGCAGTACATTTTGTCCACTTTGCTCTTTTAAACATGTTAGAAATCGAAACCTATGAGCAAAGTGATGACCAAGCATCCGTTTCCGAGATTGAGGTACATAGGAGGCCACATAAGGGTGGAAAAGGTGGTCATCACAGCAGTACAGGAGCCCTTATCATTATGGTTTGATTCAGCTAGTGGTATTACATCAGTTGGCTCAGCAGGGCATCTCATGGGAGGATTTCATCTCTCGTGAGCTTTTCACAGCACCATCACCGCCACATCCTAAGGTTATTCATGAGGAGGGAGGACCATCACAGCAGCATGACATCCCTGTCACTAGACATGTTAGCTCCTCACCTTTGGTTACTTATCAGAGAGGCCAGAGAGCCTTATTTGCAGCAGCTCGGCGAGTACTATCTCCACAGTAGGTGGAAGGGGTCTCGCCTTCTTCATCAGCTCAGCGAGTGTTATCTCCACATCAGGTGGAAGGGGCCTCGCTTTCTTCACCAGCACAGGTACTAGAGAGGGGCAAACAACCGATGATTGATGAGGGTCCATCAGGAGTTCCCGATATTGAGTTTGTTGACCTTAAGGCCAGTTCTCCTAGCCGAGAGGCAAAGGAGATCATTCAGCATCTCAGAGCTGAAAATGATGCTTTGCAGAGGAGATTTGAGGGTGCCCAATGGACCATCACCTACCTGGAGTAGCGCAACAAACAGTTGGAGGAGGAGAAAGCACTTGATGAGCTATGGAGGATTCGTAGTGACCGAACCTTGAACCGTAGAAGACCCGGTGACCCATTGCCTGCTGACCGAGAGTCTATGCTCATCCAAGAGAACGCACACTTGGAGAAGCTGTTGGCTAAGGCCAACCAAGAGAAGAAATTGCTGAGGAATATGAAAAACCATTACTGGGCAAGAATGCATGTGTGCAAGGCCAAAATGAAAATGTTTCAAAGGCGGTTGTCCAAGGCCCTTAAACGGAAAAAGAGGACCAATCCACTCCGTATCTTGGCTGAGGCTTCCCTCAAAGATCAAGCCACTAATTAGCCCAGCCACAGCACAAAACCCAAAAAAAATTTGAGAATTTTGGGTGAATTTTGACATTTTCAGGCAATTTGCAGGTTTTTCCCATTAACGGGTCTCACCCCGCGCGCGACCCTTCATCATGGCAACTCCTTTTGGCGAAAACTCAGCATTTCTAAATTTTTCATGCAAAGTTACATATGCCCATGGATGGACTTGAGATTTTGTGCAGTTTTGGTCCCCCAAAAGGTCAAAAAACTACCAAAAAATGACTTTCTGGCCCTTTTTTGAGTTGCAGAAACCAGTCTTGGGAGAATTAAGTTTTGACAGGGCAAATGACCTCCAAATTCAAACATTCCAATTGGGTTGGAAATTAGACTCATAGACCTTTCCAACAAGCCTACTTTTGCTCAATTTGGACACCTACACATGCCTCAAACATCGCTCCAAAGGCGCGCGATCTGTCAGGCAGGGGCGCGCGACCCGTCAGGCAGTTTTTGCCAGATTGCATTGTACAGCCCAGAAAACGCAATTTTGACCCAGTTTGACTTTTTTGGGTGGAAGATGATTATCTTTGATGTAATTATTGTAACTCTAAGACACTTTTACTCTTGTTTAACACTTCTATAAGATTCATTCATGAAAAGGGTAAATATTAAATGAATGAATTGGTTTCCTAGTTTATAGAGGCAAGTTGTTTTGACTGCCTAGATTTTAGTGCTCAGTTTAGAATTAGTTGAAACAGATCCTAGAAGGATGAGCTCGACCCCTAGAGGAAAGGGAAGAGGTTGGATTGCCTATATTATGTATTTTCTTAATCATTTTCAAGGGTTGGAAGGTTGGACTCTTGAGGGAGAAGCTATCATTGTATTATTTCACTGTATCTCTGCAATTTTTGGCTAAGGAAGACCAGGTTTTTGCAGTCCTCTTTGGGATTCTTGTGGACTCATGTGTTGATGGTGTGTTTCTCAATTTTCTTGTAAGTGTGTTTATGTGAATCATTTACTTTCCTTTACTGCTGCACATTAAACAAATGAAGTGTTAAAGTAAGAATTCATGCTTGCCATGCTCTGCTTTTAAATTTGTTTAATTTCTATGTTTTCTACTGTTTAAGGAGAATTCAAAGTATTATTTTCTCTCCTTAGCTCCTCACCGGTCTTTTCCATCGACCTCAATCAAAGGTATCAATACGGTCTCCTACCTCGCCCCAAAGAACCCCCTGCAGAAACTGTGTCAAATCCCCGCACCCAAAATTGCAATTCCTCAATTTGCCACCAAAAACCAAAAAACCCCAAATCAACCTTTTTAATCAGTTTACTAGCCTAATATCAGTGTTACCTTGTTGGTCATCTCATCCCATTGAAGATCTGCCGAGATTGACCGGAGAGAGCCTTCTCCTGCCCCGTAGGGCTAGCTACGAGGCTAAATGGTTTGATGTAGCCTTGAGGTTTACCTTTCTCAGCCCGAGGTGAAATTTCAAGCGCTAACAGGTTGTACAACTTTTTCCTTTCACTTGTTTGTTGTTCGCGATGCTCCTGAAGTTCTTTGACAATTGAATCTACACAACATAAAAGAAATCCATTAAGAAATACGTTTTCATAGTTGATGACTATACAATTTTAAAAGTTAAAGTTAGGAATGCTTACCTCTTTCTGACCCTTCACATTTGTCCCTTTTTTATTTAAGAGAAGCACATGTACTGCAAATCCCCATCCTTGTCTTTTTAGGAATACATACATTGTTGAATTCTTTCTTCCATACCTTCACAAAATATTGATATGTAATAAACTGACCATGTCCCTCAGCACCTTCTGCATATTCTTTGTATAAGTTGTAGATTTCTTGTCTTGAAAAATTATTTGGAATATGTATTGTCTCTCTATTTTCCATACACTCTCCATGCTTTGAAAAGAAATCTTTCATCCATGATTGCAGTATTTGATAATGGCCCAAACTTTCGTTTACGACGTACTTCTGAATAAAATGTGGGATCCTTTTCCAAATTTTCTTGGATTCTCAAGAGATGAAAATTACCCATTGAATGAAACATTTTGAAAGCCTTTCTACAGATAAATAAAGACCCAATATGATATTCATAACCTAACAATGTAGATTTCATGCACCCAACTAAATATGAATTTTGTGTGCTTTTATTCATTTACAAATATCTCTTCCTTTTCTCTAATGCAAATTTGAAATCCATATGTTTAAAGCAATCTTTTTGACAACATTCACTTGAAATGAGAGTGTTGATAGAACTTCTTCTCGTAAGATATTCTACTCTACCCCTTGTATAACTAGAACATCTTACATTGATACGAAAAGGTATGCTCCTACTCCTCGATACAATATTTCTTGGCAACATCTCCATCATTGGATCATCATTTGCATAAGCATTTTCATCATTATTATGAGGAAGGTTATCCACATTATGATCAGTTGTGCTTTTAAAATACTGACTTGGAGGATATTCTTCATCTTCCCCTTCTTCAATGCTACTATGATAATCCTTAGAATTGGGACTAAATGGAAAATTTGACTCAATGTTTATTGGATATTCTTCCTCATGTGCATTTTTAGTACTTCTCTCATAGTCCATAAAATTAGGACTATGTCGAAAATGTGACTATTTACTTACTAAAAATGCTACATCTTGTCCTTTTCCACTACTACTCTCCTAGTCCTTAGGATTAGGACTAAGTGCTTCATCTTGTCCTTCATCACTACTGCTCTCATAGTCCATAGGATTAGGACTAAGAGGACACCATGACACTCCATTCTTTTGAAATTTTTCATCATGCTCTTCATCACTACTGCTCTCATAGTCCATAGGATTAGGACTAAGTGGACACCATGACACTCCATTCTTTTGAAATTTGTCATCATACTCTTCATCATTGCTGCTCTCATAGTCCATTGGATTAGGACTAAGAGGACACCATGACACTCCATTCTTTTGAAATTTTTCATCGTGCTCTTCATCACTGCTGCTCTCATAGTCCATAGGATTAGGACTTAGTGGACACCGTGACACTTCATTCTTTTGAAATTATTCATCATGTTCTTCATCACTATTGCTTTCATAGTCCATAGGATTAGGACGAAGTGGACACTGTGACACTCTATTTAGTTGAAATTCTTCATCATTGTTTCTCTCATAGTCCATAGGATTAGGACTAAGAGGACACTGTGACACTCCATTATTTTGACATTTTTCATCATGCTCTTCATCACTATTGCTCTCATAGTCCATAGGATTAGGACTAAGTGGACACTGTGACACTCCATTCTTTTGAAATTCGTCATCATGATCTTCATCACTATTTCTCTCATAGTCCATAGGACCAGGACTAAGAGGACACCATGACACTCCATTATTTTGAAATTTTTCATCATGCTCTTCATCATTGTTGCTCTCATAGTCCTTAGGATTAGGACTAAGTGGACACCGTGACACTCCATTATTTTGAAATTCGTCATCATGCTCTTCAACACTGTTGCTCTCATAGTCCATAGGATTAGGACTAAGTGGACACCATGACACTCCATTCTTTTGAAATTTGTCATGAAGCTCTTCATCACTGCTACTCTCATAGTCCATAGGATTAGGACTAAGTGGACATCATGACACTCCATTCCTTTCAAATTCGTCATCATGCTCTTCATCACTGTTTCTCTCATAATCCTTAGGATTATGACTAAGTGGAAACTGTGACTGTTTATTTATTTGAAATTCTTCATCCCCTCTGTCATCATTACTACTCTCATAGTCCATAGGATTAGGACTAAGTGGACATCGTGACACTCCATTCTTTTGAAATTTGTTATCATGCTCTTCATCACTATTTCTCTCATAATTCTTAGGATTATGACTAAGTGGACATCGTGACTCTTTATTTATTTGAAATTCTTCATCCCCTCTATCATCAGTGTTGCTCTCATAGTCCTTAGGATTAGGACTAAGTGGAAGAATTCACTTTCTATTCATAGCGGAAGAATTTCCGTCATATTCATCAGGGCCTTTGATGAGGCCTTTGGGCATCACGGACGGAAGGCCAGCCAGTCAAGGATCCAATAGGATTCATATGACAGGCGGGTCAGTCCATGAGGTAACCAATGGCACTCACCAAAGCATAGGGTTTGGTTGGGGAAGTTTACCGTAATTGTCTCCAGGGCCAACGATAACCTACTGGAGAGGTACCTATAAGTTCAAGTAACAGATCTGGTTTCCCTGGTCCCATAGCCCGCTACTTCCCTTTGTACGGCTCCAGATTAACCACCATCACTTACAGCATATCCAGGTGCAGATAAAGATCGATGAATAGAGTTGTTATGCGACAAAGAGTTGATGCTTCACAAAACGAAACTTCACTATCAGAAGAATCCATCCCTTTCAAATAGAAGAGGTTGAATGATACAAATGTAGACTCTCCTAATGATATTATATAGCTTAAAGAATGAAATTTTCCCTCCAAAAATTTTCGCTAAAGTTTTTCCCTCCAAAAATTTTGTTTCATGCATTTCCCTCCATTATTTTATTCTACAATTTATTGATAAATTTTAAATAATTTTTTTTTAGAAAATAAATCTTTAAATTTAAAATTGTAAACTAAGTATTTTACCTAAATTAATTTAATAGTTAAACTATATAATATTTAGTAGACAATTCAACGTTTTTTTTTTTTTAATAATACCTTCTAAAACAAATTAATCCCACATTCACCATGTTGTAAAACAATTCCATAATATTCACTTTATCATAGTTTCCTATATTGCCCTAACAAAATTAACATGTTAATTTTTTTTTAAACAAATTAATCCCACATTAATCGTACGGTAAAACATTTTTGTAATTTCACCTTTATAATAAATTTCATTATCACTATTACTCACATCACATCAAGGTTTTCCGAGGTTTGATAAAAGACTTGGAGTGAATTTGTGGAGTAGTTACATTGTTATCAACAACATATTCAACAATCAAAGAGATTTAGAACAGTTGGTGAAGGAGCGCGCTGCTAAGGCGCTCCGTAAGCAAAGGTCACCGGTTCTAGTCTCGCTGATACCAAAAAATCCAGCATGGTTTCCGCTGGTGCGGCTCAGGCCGGGTGCGATCCCCGGGTGATTTTGACGGCTTAGATGCCCCTGAGTCGTGGCCTCTCAGCCACAGGGTAAGAGTGATTTTCAGGATTCACCCACTTATCAACAAAAAAAAAAAACAACATATTCAACGGAGGATTCTCGCATTTGAAAGGTTAGTTAATTTTTCTGCTTTAGAAATTTTAAAATTAAATAAATTTAATGAAGTTTAATTTATTTTTTTTTAAATTAAAAATCTTTGTGGGCCAAATTTACCCACTACGTCCGTAGTGGGCATGGTGGGCCCAGTAATTCTCACGACGACCAAACTGGCCCGTAGGTTAGGGGTGGTGGGGCTGGCTACTCGGCACCTCGCCCCACCATGGTGGCCCAACAGCCCGCAGGGGTGGCAAGGTGATTCCCAAAATCGCCCCGCCACCCTCGCGAGTTGTTGGGCTGCCAAGGTGGGGCGGAGGTTGTCCGCGGGGGTGGCCGGGCAATTCCGGGAATCGCCCCACCATCCTCTCGGGCCGTTAGTCTGCCTGGGTGTGGACAGCCCCCGCCCCACCCCGGCGACCCAATGGTGTGTGGGGGTGGCAAGGCGATTTCGGGAATCGCCTTGCAACCCCGCAGGTCGTCGGGCCACCAAGGTGGTGGGGAGGGCTGCGGATAGCCTCTGCCCCACTCCGGCGGCCCAACGGCACACAAGGGTGGTAGGGAAATTCCGGGAATCGTCCCATCACCCACATGGGCCGTTGGGCTGCCAGGGTGGGTGGGGACTGTCCGTAGTCGTCCGCCCCACCTCAGCGGCCCAGTGGCCCGCAGGGGTGGCGAGGCAATTCTGGGAATCGCCCCGCCACCCCCGCGGGCCATTGGGCTGTCGGGTTGGGGTGGGGTTGGGGTTCGAGAAGGGGGGCAGTTGTTGGTCTGCTAGGGGGCCCAGACCCAACGACTGACTCGGTTGGCCAGCTGATTTTCAGGTTTATAAAATTAATTATCATTTATCGTTTTCGTTGCTAATTTAAGTTATTATTTTTTGTGATTTACTGATTTATATGTGTCTTTTTTTCATCAAAATGGAATCAAAGAAGATTTCTGTGAATCTTTCTGGACCAAAGTCTCTTAAAGGTGGATCTTCAAAAAACATTGGTGAACGAACCCCACCTGAGCTGATGGCTACAAATCTTTCAAGTGCCTCAAATGATAAGAAGATGATTTCATACTGGAAGAAATCAAAAGAAGTGAAACTTCCATCAAATGTCTGGTATGTGAAAGAAAGAGAAATCCAAAATCTGCAGATATATCTATATGTCGATATAGCTAATGATAATGGAATTTATGAGGTGATGGGAAAGGTCATAGACATGTGTTCGATACTGGACAGTGAAGTTGTTTACATACTTACAAAACCGCCCAAGTCACATGAAAGGATTAAATACCAGTTATCATATTCATTGTATGACACGAGAGAGGTATCTACAAAGTTGTGTAAACAAATCGTAAATGAGATGACACAAAATATCGTAAGTATTGTTATTTATATTTGTGTTTTGCGTTCTTGTAACTGTCTCACTATATTTTTATAACTTTGTTTTTATTGACATATGATATTTTGTTTGGCAGAATTTTGTTGAAATTTGTTCAATTAGGTTGGGAGGCATTCATTTCATAGAGCATGATATTATGAAAGTTGTCAGCAGTTTCTACTCAGTGTTAGAAGAAGATATGGCAAACAAGAAAAATGTAGTAATTCATGATGCTACAAAACTACATCCAAGGGATCAGAAAAAATAAATAAAATAAATAAATAAAATAAAATAATAAATAAAATAAAATTAAAATTAAAATTAAAATTAAAAAATAAATAAATAAATAAAAATCAAAAATCAAAAAAATTAAAAATTAAAAATTAAAAAAATTAAAAAATAAATAAATTAAAAATTAAAAAAAATTAATAAATGTAAATAAAAATAATAATAAATAAATAAAATAAAAATAAATAAATAAATAAATAAAATAAAATGTTGAAACTGACAGTGAAAAATATGTTGTCGTTACTAAGGATGACATTGGAACTAAGAAGAGTCGTAAAAGACCAAAAGTAACAATGCCCAAGAATAAATCTGTTCCAGTTAATGATGAGAATGTTATGAGGAAGAAAAGTAAAGTTAAACATTTTGAAGTAGTCATTACCAACAGTCAAGAACCTAGTGAAAATTGAAAAAAAACAGAGAAATACCAGGAGCTGATTTAGAGGATTGAATTATCAAAACAAAACAAAATTACATTCGATGAAACTTGACAAAGAGAAACTTAATTGAGGGTGGTCGTACATTTCAACTTAATGTTAGACAAATCTATAAGGCAAGTGAAGGACAATGTAAATATCAAATCAGAAAGCCACACCATCTACATGTTCACAACTTGAAGACATTGATGAGGTACAATCCATATGCTCATGTAGTTAATTATGTGCTTCTTGTTGATCCAGTACAAGTTCCCAACAAAGAAGCATTTGATAAGTCAAAATGTTTTGAATACAATTATTATGTTCTTGGGGGGGACCATTTTGTAGAAGCTCAAAGACAATTGATGGAGGAATATCCCAATAACCCACATTTTGAAACAATGAAATGTATCATTTATGCTGGTTTATCAGATACAGAAGCAAAGTTAGTGGCATGGGATCATAATTCAAATAATGAATATAGGATGTCTATGACTTTCATCCAAAGGGTTAGATTTTTCATAGTGAATTTGAAAAAAAATATGGTGAGGATAGGATAAATGTTACTGTAGATTTCCGAAAGGAATGTTGTATGGAAATAGGCTATCAAATTGAAGAGAAAATCAATTCAAAAGATGGAAAAGGTGTAAAATTTAATGATTTATTCAAAGGTGTTGATAAAATTTTCTAGTTGGCATTTAGAACTGGAGAGATATGAGATTTGATTAATGATATTTTTAGCATGTGGGAGTGTCACACAGAATAATTCGATCTTGCGGACAAGATAGACCTTCCTAGAATCTAAAGAAGACCTAATGACAAGCAAACCAACCAGACACTATCTTTCTCTAAATATGCTTTTATAAACAATGGCAAACAAGTGTTTTTAGGGCCTACCTTAGGTCCAACGCAAGTTTGTGGATGCCCTCACTCCTTCGATCCAAATGAGCTCCTTTGTCACGAATCTGCAACACAAACAAGTCAAACAAATTAAATAGCACCTGAAAAGCCAATATCATAAAACATATTTAACATGAAAGTCAAGGAGTCCATGAAACAAATAACATAATATACTTGTTGAGAAAAATGAGTTTGATTGTATTAATTCAAAAGAAGAAGAACTTTACAACCTTTGCCTTGACATTGTACAAGCTCCTCCCAGGGTCTAGCAAGAAGTCTCCTCTACTTTGACAAGTTTCACTCACTCCCCAATGAAGCCAAAAAGGTATGTGATCTCTCCTCTTAAGCTCAACTAGGAAGTCTTGATTTCACCAGCGTTTACCCTCAAAAATGTTCAGCTTCTAACCTCCCCAGCAACCAGCCCAATGCCTGTATTTATAGTGCAATGGAGGGAGGTTACTAGGTCCTCCTTCAAAGGGATAAAGCCCTCCTTCAAAGGGATAGCTCCTCTCATCAAGGGATTAGCTCCTTCTCTTTTGGGATGCATGAACCACCTCAGAGCGAACAATCCACATCCAAATTCCTTCTATAATCCTCTAGAATTAACCCAAAGTGAGTTTTTTAAGATAAAACTTGCGCCTTTTGACTTTCACAGGGGTCCGCAACTACACCGTTAGGGACAGAGTGGGCAGGTCCACAGTTTTTGTAAACAGAAGGTGCGGGACCGCAGGTGAAAGTGAGAGAAAGTGCAGAACCAGAGTTACATTGATTATTAATGTCTTTCTCTCATTTCCAAAGCTTGACTTGAAGAGCTGAGGTCTAAGACTTGCTTAGGAGGACAGTACAAGTGATGATAAACCCATACTGACTGCAAATAATCATGGTGATGATATTTTTGTGTAACAGATTGCCCCCTAAAGTGCGAAGTCTGTAGTAGATGAGGATTTCAATGATCATTTAGGAAGAGTGAAGTACTTATCATTTCGAGGATCATCTTGTGGAGAGCCCGGTTGGAACCTGTAAAAACATTCAATGCAAGATATATATATGAGATCATATCATCGCTGAGGTAGGCATTCCCATACTCAGATCAAAATTGACTAGAAAAACTAACTACTGCTCTGATATAGGAATGATCTTGTAAAACATCACAAGTATAGACTCAGGTGGACACAGTATGGACACAGCCATCTATTTATGAATAGACCATTATATAATGAATACTATTGGGTCCCTATAATACTAGTGATTACCCCATTACTATTATAGTTATACCCCTTATTTATATTGTTGTGCCCCTATTACCCCCTTATTGTTATTTCTGTGCCCCATAGAATCCCTCTATTGTTATTTTTGTGGCTTTATATTATTATTGTTAGGTCGGCTGGATTATATTGTGACTCCTTAGACTCCTATATATAGAAAGGAGGTTTTGTCATTTGAATCATCCAAAAATTGTTCATTTATGTAATGTAAAGGAGGTTGCCCCCTCGAAGAGGCTGAATTCTAAGGCGTTGATCTATCTTTTCTATCTTTTCTTGAGCTGGTTTCATAACATTTGGTATCAGAGCTTTGGATTCTAGGGTTTCGCTGCTCCAAACAGGTCATCGTGGCATTCACGCTGAACCTTGGGTCTGAATTTCAGAGCTTTTTGCACGATATTTTTGGAGATATGATCTGAGGAAGTTGGTATTTTTGCAGACTCCTGAATTACATTCAAAACAGGTGACCTGGGGAAAATTGTCATAACTTTCTCTCTGGGAATCAGATTAAAATTTCGTAAGAAGGTAAAGAAAGAGGACGAACTTTAGTTTCTTGTATATCATTTTCAGAACCAAATATCGAAAATTGTACACGTGGCACTTCATACAACTTCACTCTTCTGGAAAGGTCTATAATCAGGTCATCTTGGGAGATTGTGCATAACTCTTTCTTGGAGAATCCAATTTGGATCAGATTGGTGGCATTGGAAAGAGGACACAGAGAGCTACTACAGTTCACAAATTGAGAACTAGATGATTGGAAAGTACAGAGATACATCAGAGGCAATATCGAGCTCCTACAAAGTGAAAAAAGGTGTGTAGATTTTTTTAAATTTTTGCTTAAGCTTGGTTTGAAAATTTATTTTGAAGGAATTCAAAGGGCATAGTAGAGCATTATTATCAGTAACTGATGCCCCGAGGAAAGAAAATGAAAACACCTAGTAAGGAACCTGAAAGCTCTAGCATGACACATGAAGAAGAAGAAGAAATGCTACATGATATATCAAAATTACAAGAACAAGTGCAACAAATATCACGCTCACAAAAGTTAACAGATGCTAAGATAAATGGCGTGGAAGCTAAGATAAATGGCATGGAAGCTAAGATGGACAATTTGAAGATAGATTTGAACACAAATTTGAAGACAGGCATGGCAGATTTGAAGACAGATTTGACAAATTTTCTACAAGAAATACTTACTAATGGTGAAAAGGTAGTAAAGGAAACTCATGATGAGAACAAAAGAAATGTTAATCATGATTCCATAGATGCTAATGTTGGATCGAAGAATCACCATATTCCAAAAATCGATATGAGGAAGTTTGATGGCAAGGATCCCGCCACATGGATATTACAGATGGAGCAATTCTTCGATCTCAATAATGTGCAAAATGCACAAAAGGTACGTATGGAAACTGTATATTTGGAACCAAATCAGTTTGTATGGTATCAATGGCTTTGTTCTCGTAAACAATTTATCACTTGGGCAATTTTTACGGAAGAATTGATAGCACATTATGAGGACACAAAAAGCAACACTTTTTTTAGCCAATTGATAAGTCTCAAACAAAAGGGTTCAATAATGGAGCACATTGAGGAGTTCCAAAAATTGAACATAAGGGTAAAAGATATTCCAGAGGAGCATAGGATTGATGTGTTCATAGGGTCTTTAAAGGATAATATCCAACATGATGTTCGCCTTTGGGAACCTGATTCATTAGAGAAGGCATTCAGGTTAGCAAGAAAAATGGAAAGCAAAATTATGGCAACTAGGAAGCATACCACTCACAACTATAAAGACGGAAGTGTTGTTGCCCCTAGTCTTCCACAACCTACAAGGTTGACACCACAACAATTGGAAGAAAAAAGAGCAAAAAGGGTTTGTTACAATTGTGATAGAAAATACACAAAAGGTCATAAGTGTGCTAAGAAGAAATTATTCTACATAGATTGTGAAGAGGAAGAAGAAAAGGAGCAAGAAAGGTCAAAAGAAGAGGATATATTCCAGGAACAAAACCTAGATGAAGAACAAATAAATCCGACCATATCTTGTAATGCATTGGCGGGAATTACCACTCCTCAAACCATCAAGATAGAAGGACAAATCAAGAAGAAAAAGGTAATAGTGTTGATTGATTCAGGAAGCACCCACAATTTTATTCATTGTAGGGTAGCAAAAGAATTGAATTGCTTCCTATATCCAGCACCAGAGTGTCAAGTGATGATTGCAAATGGAGGAACAATAAATTGCTCTGGAAAGTGCCATAATATCAAGCTATCCATGGGAGAATATGTATTGACTAGCCCAATGCTTTCCATTCCAATGGGAGGTGTCGATGTTGTACTAGGAGTCCAATGGCTACAATCCTTGGGTACAATAGCTTTTAATTTTCAAGAACTTTTCATGAAATTTTCTGTGGAAGGAAAGGAAGTTGAATTAAGGGGTATTTCAGGGAAACCAGGAAAGATAATCAGCTCTAATGGCATGACTAAGCTTCTAAAAAAGGAGCAAAGAGGTGTAATTGCACAATTATGTTCGCTAGATGTTTCCACATTGGAATCATCTATTTCTCCAGATCTCCAAAAAGTCCTGGACAATCATTCCAAGGTATTTGAGACTCCCAAAGGTCTCCCACCTATGCGTGATCATGATCATGCTATTCATCTGATTCCAGGAAGTGTTCCTCCAAACAACAGGCCGTACAGATATCCCTATGTCCAAAAAAGTGAAATTGAACGTATGGTTGCAGAAATGCTAGAGGCTGGTATAATTCAACCGAGTCAAAGTTCTTTCTCAGCTCCAGTAGTATTGGTGCACAAGAAGGATGGATCATGGCGCATGTGTCCAGATTATAGGGAGCTCAACAAGCTCACTATTAAAGATAAGTTCCCCATTCCTGTCATTGATGAATTACTGGATGAATTGCATGGATCAATTTACTTCACCAAGTTGGATCTTCGTTCGGGATATCATCAAATCAAAATGAAGATTGAAGACATTCCGAAAACGACATTTAGAACTCATGAGGGTCATTATGAATTTTTGGTCATGCCTTTTGGCCTTACCAATGCACCTTCAACATTTCAAGGTTTGATGAATTCAATTTTCAAACCATTCCTTAGAAAATTTGTGTTAGTATTTTTTGATGATATACTAATCTACAGCAAGTCTTGGAAGGATCATGTTGAACATGTTGACAGGGTGCTACAACTATTGGAGGAGAAACAATTATATGCAAAAAGATCCAAATGTTTCTTTGGAGTCCAGGAGGTGGAATATTTGGGTCATATTGTATCTCATGAAGGAGTTAAGGTAGACCCTAGCAAAATTAAAGCCATTAAGGAATGGAAAATCCCCACATCCATAAAGCATCTGCGAGGATTTCTTGGGTTGACAGGGTATTATCGCAAGTTTGTTAAGAATTATGGGAGAATAGCAGCACCTCTAACAACATTATTGAAGAAAGATTCATTTTCATGGACTCCAGAAGCAACAAAGGCCTTTGAACATCTTAAAGAGGCAATGTGCCAAGCACCGGTCTTAGCTACACCGGACTTCACAAAAACCTTTATTGTGGAATGTGATGCTTCAGGAAATGGAATTGGTGCTGTTCTAATGCAAGATGAAAGACCCATTGCTTTTGAAAGTCGTCCAATCAAGGGAAAGTTTTTAAGCAAAGCTATTTATGAGAAGGAAATGTTGGCAATACTCCATGCACTTAAGAAATGGCGACCCTACCTAATGGGAAGACACTTCAAGGTAAAAACGGATCATGATAGCCTTAAATACTTTTTAGAACAAAGATTATCCTCTGAAGAGCAACAAAAGTGGGTCACAAAGATGTTGGGTTATGACTTTGAAATCATCTACAAAAAAGGGAAGCAAAATGTGGTGGCAGATGCACTCTCAAGAAAGGATGAGGATGTGGAAGCATTGTTGTGTGCCATTTCTATTATCCAACCAGATTGGATAAACGAAGCAAGGGAGGAATGGAAGAATGACGAAGAAATGTGGGCACTTATTCGAAATCTACAACAAGATTCCAGTACTTCTGATACATTTAGCTGGCAAAATGATTCGTTATGGTACAAAGATCGCTTATACCTCTGTAAGAATTCCCAGCTAAAACAAAAGATTCTTATGGAATTGCACACTTCTCCCTTAGGAGGGCACTCAGGATTTTTAAAAACTTACCACAGGGTTAAGAAGGAATTTTTTTGGGATGGCCTTAAATCAGATATTCAAAAGTTTGTGGTGGAATGTTTGGTTTGCCAACAAAATAAAGTTGAAACAATTAAGACACCGGGTCTATTACAACCTTTATCCATTCCAAGCCAACGTTGGGAGGAGGTTTCAATGGATTTTATCACAGGTTTACCCAAGTCTGAGGGAAAGAGTGTCATCATGGTGGTAGTTGACAGACTTAACAAGTATGCACACTTTTGTGCATTATCACATCCATTTAAAGCCAGTACAGTTTCTACTGCATTTATGGAAACAGTTCAAAAGCTACATGGAAACCCAAAGATTATTGTAAGTGACAGAGATCCCATTTTCACTGGAAATTTTTGGACAGAATTATTTTCTTGTCTTGGTACTCAGTTAGCTCATAGCTCATCTTATCATCCTCAATCTGATGGGCAAACTGAGATAGTAAACAAATGTTTGGAAGAATATCTTTGTTGCTTTGTATCTGATAAACAGACACAATGGGTCAAATGGTTGCCTCTGGCTAAATGGTGGTATAACACTTCCTTCCATACAGCAACAAAAATGACCCCATTTATGGCACTTTATGGGTATCAACCACCATCCATCACATCATATTTAAGAGAAAATTCTAAGGTTCAGGCAGTGGAACATCACATCGAACATCAACAACAAGTCCTCCAACTCTTAAAGGATAACCTCGTTTTGGCACAAAATAGAATGAAACAACAAGCATATCAACATCGCAGTGAAAGAAGTTTTGATGTAGGTGATTGGGTATTCCTATGGCTACAACCATATAAGCAAATGTCCCTAAAGCAAGCTAAGAAGGATAATAAACTATCACCAAAGTATTATGGTCCGTACAAGGTGTTGCAAAAGATTGGTACTATGGCATAAAATTGGAGCTTCCTGCAGCTTCTCGATTGCACCCAGTTTTCCATGTTTCATGTTTAAAGAAGGTTATAGGCGACAAGCTCCCAATTCAAACAATATTGCCAGAACTTGACAAGGAAGGAAAAATTATATTGGAACCGGAAGCAGTCAAAGAAACAAGAACTCGACAGCTACGAAATCGATCAATTTCAGAGTATCTTATCAAGTGGAAGAACTTATCTGCTGAAAATTCCACATGGGAGGATGAGAATTTTATGCAGAAGTATCCAGAATTACTCAAGCGTTGAGGACAACACTTTTTTGAAGGAGAGGGACATGTTGGATCCCTATAATACTAGTGATTACCCCATTACTATTATAGTTATACCCCTTATTTATATTGTTGTGCCCCTATTACCCCCTTATTGTTATTTCTGTGCCCCATAGAATCCCTCTATTGTTATTTTTGTGGCTTTATATTATTATTGTTAGGTCGGCTGGATTATATTGTGACTCCTTAGACTCCTATATATAGAAAGGAGGTTTTGTCATTTGAATCATCCAAGAATTGTTCATTTATGTAATGTAAAGGAGGTTGCCCCCTCGAAGAGGCTGAATTCTAAGACGTTGATCTATCTTTTCTATATTTTCTTGAGCTGGTTTCATAACAAATACAAAATTCCTCGCAGCCTGGATTGTGGAAACTAGATCCAGGGTCTTCATTTCTACTTCCCGAAACAGTACGATTCTATCCATGCGAATGAATGTGTTGATGTCGAACATGGTAGAAACCACTTGATTACCAGTCAATAATGTAAATTGTTAACAAGTGTGAGAGAAACCACCAGTGATGTCAATGGCTCTCAAAGTACCCAGTACAATCCATGAGATGCGAATAAATGTGTTGATGTTGAACATGTCACGGAATCCTTTGATCGAAAGTCAATGATGCAAAATGTCGTCAAAGGCGAGAAACCTGCCATTGAGGCATGCAGATCTCAAGGTACTGACGATTTCTAGATCATCTTTCTAGATAATGAGCTGATGTCGATAGAAAGCGATCCGTCGTAGGCAAGCCCACAACATGAAATCATAGATCAAGTTGAAGAAATTTAGTTTCAAGGACTGACTCAGGGATGGTCAAGATGGATGACAGATATTTTACAGATGAATGGCTTATTGCCAGTGACCTCTTGAACAAATAACGACACGACAGATGGTTTGGTGACAATTGACCCAAAGTTAATACCCAGAAACCGGATAAAGACTTTCAATGTGGTTTGATCAACTGTTAGGCAAAGGATTTCCCAACCCAAGTGAATAAAAGTGTTGTGTTCAAGAGTGGTTACAAAGTATGACAAACAGACTTATTTTTCTCTCTTTTCCCCCACCATTTCTGGCAAGTACCTCTTTATTTTTGACAAGCTTGAGGAGGATAACATTTGCTTGATTATAAGCTCATCCTTTGAATGAGTCCAACTTAGTTTAAATTTGAACCCTAAGAAGGAGTGGTTCATTCCTGTTTGTAATTGAACAGGTCCTTTACTGTGAAATTTTAACGAGTCCAGTATAGGAGAAACTTGGCGTTTTTCAATTTTAGAGAGTTTGAAAAAACTTAAGAAGACTCCAGGGTTGACCTTTTTCGTAAATTTGTGTCTCCCAAGCCCAAAAAAGTATAAAATAATACTTGAGAGAACCGCTTGATCTTTTACGACCAAGGAGTACTTTTCGTCATTACTGCCCTTGATCTGAAAAAGTAAAAAAGTGATCAATGACACGTCGTTTTATAACCAATATCGAATTTGAAACGACAAAAATCCGGCAATATTTTCATGTTTTTACGGTTACAGTCTTTTATTTCCGTTTTAACGAGTTTAAAAGAAACACTCGGCAATATTTTCCTGTTTCAGGAGTCAGAAAAGCGCTTAAAGGTGACTCTAAATGTTTTTTCGTCGAAAATGATAGATTTTGCCTGAATAATCCGTTACCCTACACAAAAACACAAACATTACTCATACCTGTTTGAAATGGATAAAAATGTCGCAAAAATACCTTTCCAAAGTGAAACATAAACAAATTTGCAATTTATTTACTTAAAAAACTTATAAAAAGGGCCTTTGTCAATTCATTTTTACCGTTTGAATTTTGGGTGAGAAAACTTCTCAGGAAACTTCTCAGAAAACTTCCAGTGAAGATTGCGGAAAATCCAATCGTCGGAATCAAACGTCGTCTTCTCCAAGTAATCCACATCATCCTACTCTTCATTTTTAATTGTTTCCTTTTTTTTTTTTAGTCATTTATTTTCATTTTTGGGAGGGTTTTTAGGCATAAAACCCGCGCCCGGGGGCCCGCAGGTTTACCAGTGCTAGCCTGCGGACCCCGACTTTTTCTCCATTGGGAAAAAGCTCGGGGTCCGCACCTTCCATGTAGACAAAGTGTGGTCCCACGCACTGTGTCTAACCCGGAGGGTGCGGTCCCAGTCGCAAGGGTTTTTAACCCAAAAATTCTCAAAAATGGACCAATCAAAATAGTTTCTAGCAATTTAATTTGTCCTTATACTTGATGTAGAGAGTACATCATGCTAGATTGGCGTGAACGAGAGCATGAGGACGTGGATGCCGCCGCATGGAATCATCAGCCTTCACTTGACGCTTTGAGGGTGTGCGGCTTGTACAAATTCTGGGTCATTCCTGGCATGAGGGCTCAGGTGGATTTCTTACAGTGGTTGGTTGACATATGGAGCATACAGGACCAGTGCTTCTTCATTGGTGGCCACCAGCTCGAGATCGAGCTGGCGGACATATATTTCTTGACTGGTTTGCTTAAGGGAGGCGAAGACTTGACTCTGTTTGGGGTTAGGGCAGGTGGCCAGTCTGTCGATAGCCTAAGGCTAGAGTACTGCAACAGCCAGGCTAGAGACAAAGGGATAGACATAAAGACCATATCCCATCCTGAACTCATGGTGATTGCGTTCACTGTCACCAGACTTTGCAGGTCTGCCACATTACATATTGCCACCGGATCCCAGATGTGTATGGTAGTTGATTGCTTCCGAGGCACCATCTTCAACTGGTGCGATGCTGTGTTGGCCAATGTGAAAGGCCAACTGACCAGGGCAAGAACGGACGACTAAAGACCTTTGGTTATAGGGCTTTGGTTGTGAGTTTTGGCCTGGAGAGGGTTCCTATGTTGATCCCACAGCACCTTACTGTTGGAGTTGGGCTTCCTCGAGAGCCCAAACTGATGCGATGGGTCGCAGTTATGGCCCGTCACCCGGACGAGAGGACAGAGGTTGCTCGATTCAAACCTAAGTATTTCCAATGGCTGGAAAACCAGGTCTTTTCTATTCAGGACTTCCCTTACACTGGGATAGATTTTCGTGGTGACCCAGACATGGCTCTTCCACCAGGAGAGCAGTGGGATGATTCAGGTAAAATCCTTTTCAACATTTTTCCTATTTTAATTTTTTATTATTTTTCCATCGTCTCAAAACTGATAGAAAAAGTTTCAAATGTAGATGTGGGTCCATAGTGACCAGCCGATCTCCGGCCTTACGAGAGAAAACAACCAGTTGCACCCACGCCAGCCCCATAGGACGAATCAGCAGAGGTTTTGGCTGAGTTGGAGGGTCATCTCGAGCGCTTGATAGGAGATATTCCGGAGACCACTATAGATGACATTCCTCATCGACTTCAGCGCTATGTGATTGGGGTCCCAGGACCTTTTAGGAGGTTCCTTTGCAAGGTGGCCTGTGCAGTGGTTTCTTATAGAGATCATCACCAGTGATAGGATGATCGCCTATTGTGGGCACATATGACATTTTTGTTTTTTGTACTTATCATTTTTTCCGATCATAAGGTGTTTTTCAACCTATGATCGAGGACGATGTAATTTTTGACACACTCCTATATATATCGTTATTACCGGCTTATCTTGTAAATCATGTTATGGAATGGTTTTAAATTTACATGTATGATTATTGCAAATGTCTATTTAACATTTGAGAAGCAATTGCATCTGCTAATGTATTTAAAGATCTTGGAATATGTTGATATTCAATATAATCAAATTCATGTTCCAAGAGACGCACTCTTAAAAATAATCTTAATAACACTGGATTTCTAATGGCATACACTCTATTAAGCTGTAATACAATGAGTTCAGAATCTAACCTCACTATCAAACTCTGAATCCCAAATGGAATAGATTCAGATAATAACTCAATCACTGCACTATATTCGGCAATGTTGTTCGTTGTTTGACCGAGGCTTACCCCATGCATGGATACTAACTCGTTAGAGGGCGAATAGATAACCCAAGCTGCGGAAGAGATGTTCCATGTATTACGACAAGCACCATCAGCGAAACCAATATATGTTTGGAGAGGCATCGACATCTGCAATATCAAGAGTAAAATTAAGATAAGCGGGAATAATGACGAAAAAACACTCTCTAAGCTAAGCACAATGTTTAAACTAAAACACACCAGCTAGAAAGAAAAACTATCCTAACTAAAAATCTCCATACCCATCCTTTAAGCATAATACCTCTTCAAGTAAAGACCATTTCTGGTTTTACCCAAAGAGTCCCCATCAAAGTCTACCAATTCATAAGCCCCTTTGGCTAGCTTTCGCTTGACAACATAGGGACCATGCCACATAGGAACGAATTTTCCAGCGCCTAATTTATCATTAGCATGATCGTAAACTAAGACTAGATCTCCTTCCGAAAAATTTCGAGGGGTCACATTTCGATCATACTGAGCTTTCATACGTTTTGCGTGAGTCTCGATCCCCAATGCAGCATCACGTCGATTCTCATCTAATTGAGCCAAGTATAACAAACTCTTTTCCTCTTTGGAAGTGACTGGAAGTAACTCGATGGCCATTTTCAGTGACGAGATTTCACATTCAATGGGTAACACAGCTTCCAAACCATAGACTAGTTGGAAAGGAGTGAACCCTGTTGATGTTTTACTGAAGTTTGGTATGCCCAAAGCGCTGAAAATAGCATGTTGTGCCAATTCAACCGATGAATCCTAATGATTCGTCAAATCATGATAACTAAAACTTTGTTGATGGATTCAACCAGACCACTCGCTTGTGGATAATAAGGAGTTGAACTATCGTGACGTAAACCAAGCTGGCCTGTAAGTTCGGTCATCATAACGTTTCGAAAATGGCGCCCATGATCAGTAATTATCGCTTGTGGGACACCAAACCTACCAATTATATGATTGAACACAAAAATTGCAGCTGTCTTGCCATCTGCCTCAAATGTAGGTATCGCCTCGGCCCACTTAGTAAAATAATCTACCGCAATGATGATATACGCATGCCCCCCAGGCGAGTGAGGGCTACATGTAATAAAATCGATACCCCATTTGGCAAAAGGACCAATGGTAATTATAGGGTGGAGAGGAGCAGGGGGAGCGCGCATCTTTCGATCAAAAATTTGGCAGTTGTGGCATTTTCGGACCGCCGTAATACAATCTTTAAATAAAGATGGCCAGAAGTAGCCAGCGCGCAATATCTTTTGGGTTGTGGCAAACCCAAACATATGACCGCCACACGCTCCAAAGTGATAGTCATTTACAACCCTTTCAGCTTCCTCGTGAGTTAAGAAACGTCGAAAAACAGAGTCCACCCCACAGCGATAAAGAGTATCTCCAATAATCTTGAATTGTTGGGACTGGAATCGAATCTTTCAACGTTCTGACCTTGAAATTTCTGGCCGAAAGGATTGGGTCTGGAGATAAACGATGATATCCCCATACCACGGATCTAAAGTGCTGATTAGAAACAAGGATTCGTCCGCAATGGGCTCCTCCGCCACAGTTTCCATGTTAGTACGCAGGAAGTCACACATTAACTCCGCAAAAACTAAAGATTTATTAGACTTAGACTTCTCAAATTCCAAGTCGAACTCTTGCAGGATAACAATCCATTTAGAGTACTTGCCCCCTAGCAATCGCTTGGTCAAAATGTAGATCATAGGGTTGCAATCCGAAAGTACTGTAGTTTTACGTAGTAAAATGTAGTGACGAAAATGTTGGACAGCTTGAACGGCTGCCAATGCCAATTTCTCCACATGTGAGTATTTTAGCTCAGTTGGATTTAAAGTTCGACTAAGGTAATATATCACATGTTCAGTTCCGAATTCATCTTCCTGAACTAAGACCATTCCAATGGTCGAATGAGAGGCAGCGAGATACAAGAAGTAATCCTGGTTGTAGTTGGGAGGATGCAACAACGGTGCATGGGTCAACGCGTGTTTGAGTGCATCAAAAGATTTTTGAGCTATCTCATCCCAATAGAATGGAGTATTTTGCTTCAACAACAGGGTAAAACCCTTTGTAACCTTGGCGTAGTTAGGAATGAATCGTCGTAAAAAGTTTGCTTTCCCTTGCAAACTTTGGAGTTGGCGAAGACTCGAAGGAGGAGGCAAATTGATGATAGATTCGACCTTCGAGGCTCCCTCATCAATTACATTCTGATGAATAGGCCTGTTTTTTACTATCACTAGAATCTAGAAAGCCATTTGATGAGGCAAACACGGTGTACTATTTTCTAGATCGAAAATTATTAGGTTCGAGTCCTGAACGTCAACAGCTCCTATAGCTGACAGAAGTAATTTACGTTGTGCTGGACATGATTGCAGCACTTCCAAAGCCGACATTGCTAAGGGTGAAACAGCTAAATCCTCAACAATGTTATAATTCTGAGCCGCTCTCGCATGTGGATTGAAAGCGGACTTTCGAAGTATACCCTTGGCGGGCGGTTTGATTACCAAGTCTGGATTAGGTTTCTCGATCTGTAGTGGATCGGAACCAGGAGCTGAGGTTGATGGATTAGAATGAGAAGATTTTGCTTCTGTACCATCAACAGGACTTTTACTACCATAATCTTGCGATTGAGTCGCAATCCTAACATGGGACATCATCAGTATGGGTTCTTCATTGGCACTCGAGGACGAACCTATCATCTTAATGTCTTGAGCTGAAAAAGGATCCTTCAAAACAACAGGAGTTTGGGAACCTTTGACAATCTTCGCAACCTCTACACGATGAGGGCAGTCTCTTGGAAAATGTTCATCGTCACAAATGAGACAAGGATAACGAGGTTTGCGCTTTTCATCATTGGATTCCGCCTTTTCAGATTTCTCCTTTGAACTTTTGTCTGTTTTATTCTTCTTCTTTCCTTTCTTCTTCCCACCGGATTTTGATTTGGCTATAGATGACTCTACAACATGAATATCGGCGGAAATCTCTGTAGAAGAATCTCCTGTTGGGGAATCAGGAAAGGTTATGATGGGGAAGAATTCTTGGAAGACTTCTTCTTACTTCTAGTGTTAACCGTACCAATCATACCATCGGCGGCATGAGATCTCGAAGGAGCTGCAGCGATTTGATTTTTCTTGGGAAGATCGGGGATTTTCTCGTGTAACGTACCTGACTGAGTATAGACTAAGTCAAGGTACTATGCTTGAGCAATTACTTGCTCCTCAGTAATAACTCCGGCTTTAGCTACATCTTCAGTGATCTTTGGCAACAAAGATTTTACAAACCACTCGGCCAAGATCTGATCCGGAATAACTACCTTCACTAAACGTCGTCGACATCTCCACTCATGAATATGATCTGAAATATAAGTAGACGTTGATTATTTTAATGAAGTTAACAATTCCGTGCCATTGTCATATCGGACTGGCAACTGAAAATGAGTTAAAAACGAGGTAGCTAACTGACTAAAATTATAAAAAGTGCCTCGTGGTAACTCAATGTACCACTTGGCCGCGAGACCAATTAGAGTGCGCTGGAAAAGTCTAAGACAGATTGAATCATTTGAAATGGAGTTAGATGCACACCAGAGATGGTAAGTCATCACATGGTTCGATGGGTCCTCTCCTGATTTACCTTCGAACTTAGCAATGTCACTGGGCAACTTATTCGGCATTGGCGGCCAAAACGGAAGATAATTAAATGGTAACTGTCGATTAGGATCCCTAAAACTCTGTGTTATGAGACTAGCCCCAGGGGGAGGATATCCAGGATAACTAGGAATAGGAATTGTGTTTGGGATATTGTATCCTCCCGGAAAACCAGGATTAACCGGACCGTACTGGGGTTGTTGAGGTTGTTGATAAGTGTACCCCGGATACGGTTGATACTGATAGACTGGCTGCTGCACAGCAAGACCGAATTGGTATTGTCCCTGGTACAGTTGATAAGTAAATTGTGGTTGACTTGTGACAACCGTACTTGAACCAGGTGATGAGCCCCAAATTTGGTAACATTTTGGGCTCATTTGGCCTAACTACCCTTGCTCAATCCGTCATTTTTCATAACTTATGCATCATTTTTTAGTATATTCATGTCATTTTTACGAATAAGGGCAGTCACTATTCCTAGGTGGTTAACACGTGCTCATTTCAGGTTTTTTTGACACATGTTGGAGCAAAACTGAGCAGATAAGGGCTAGGAGACAGCCAATATGGGGTTGAGGATTCGTAGGAGAGTTGTCCACGGCATTAAATGGCCTTCCTCGGGATCTTCACCCCCAACTCCAAGCTCCAACAACCACCACAACCGGATCTAGAAGGCAGCCAAACAGATTTTGAGGAAGCAGTTGTTCACTCCCAGTTTGTTCAGCCGAGTCCCACAGATTTAGGAGGCCAGCTTGGGGCCTCGTGATGTATAAATGATAAGGCTTTAGCCTTCGAAAAGGACTTTTGGAACTCTGTTGCACATTCTGCACTGCGAGCTGTCAGCTCTGTTTTTTCTCTTTTGTAGCCATCATTGGCAGACCTTTTGACTTATGATTATTATTTTTTAATGGGAAGCAGTGAGATTTGATCTCAGTTCTGAGTTTCTACAGGAGCCATAGCTCTCGGGGTTGGGCCCAACCTGAGAGCCTAGGGCCTCCTTCTTTTGTATTGATACCTTTTCTTTCAGCATTATGGTTTTCTTTACATGCATTTGAACGCAGTTTGTTGAGTTAGATTTCGTGGTGTGGTTAAGTAGGTCATTGTTAGAAGATAGAGTTGCTCCATATGTTTAGAATAGAGTAAAGAGATTAGACTTGATAAAAGTTCCATAAAAGGGTTGACTGCACTCTCATTTTCACCTCTTTCTAGGGGCTGGAATTGCAGACAGTGCTTCCCAACCAAAAACATTGGTTTGTGTATTCATGCAGTCTTTGGTGCAATATTTCCATTTGTAGAAGTTATCCATGCGCTCAGACCTCTTTGAATGTTTCTTTGCTTCAGTACCATACATGGTTCTCTTTAGAAATAACGTTGTTGTTCATTGGTTTCATTAAACAGTTAGGATAGATTAGTAATATTTTGATATTGTCCAGGACGTGGATGACTTGGTTCAGTTTATATTGTGCAGTGCATCTCCAGCATTCTCTTGTCCTCCCAAGCTTTGTCCAGGCCAACTGCTCATCTCCAAATTAGGCCCCTCGTCTCACAACTACTCTACTGCCCACTCCATCCTACCTTTTTAGTCTTCCATCCCCTCTGCCCTCTTTAAGACAAACTAGCTTTACACACCCTCTCATCACCTCATCTCTCTATCACTAAGTCATTACAAACCCCTATCCTACCTCCCTATCCATCCATGCAGCCTCTTCCACTCACCCATCATCCAAAATCCAATCGTAGAACATCCTGTAGGGATTACTGAACATCCTGTAGAAATTCTGAAACATCCTGTAGAACCCCTGCAGACTTCCTGTAGAAGCTCATAAACACGGTTTCTTGACAGCCAAACTTTGTGAAACTCTCTGGAAGGATGTTAGGAACTCCTTAGACCCTCTCTGAGCCTTCCCGACTTCTTCCAAGCATTTCTCCTCCATGATCCGCCTCTGCACAGTAAGAATCTAGTTAAAAGCACATGCATGATAATTATACATAACTTATTCAAAAATACAAAAAGATGTTTTCTTCAGGCATAAGTAGTCTAGACACATGCATCTCACCTTCATAGAAGTAATGGCATCTCTTTCAGTAGTTTGCATTCCCATCTTTGCATCAGTAAGACTAGCTGGTAGAATTAGGGTTTGTTAGGGTTTGCGTTTCTTGTTGGCTTTCAGTTCCTTTCTGCAAGTAGATTAGCTTCCTTTGAGTTAGCTTTCGTCCATCAGTTAAAAAGCTTCTTCTAAGAGCTCATAGAAGTTGGCTTGAGCCCCTAGCGGACTTGTGCCAGCTAACCAAGTGACAGTTGCAGCAAGAGCTAGTACTTGTGCATACAGCACCGTCGCTTCCAAGTTTGTTACGAACTACCGGGTTGATAAAATTAGAGAAGGAAGCTCCAGGAGTTGTAGCATTATTGCTACAATACTAGAGCCCACCATCTTTTTGGTGCCATTGCCGAGGAAGCGTCAGAGTATTGGTGATTGTTGCTTTTCTTCTACTTTCCTACTCTCGCCTTCTGCTAAGTAGTTTATTTCATTTCCATTCTGCAATTTCCTTTCTGCAAAAGTAGCATAGACACTTCCTGCTTTCATAGATTAACATTTCAATTCTGCAAGTTCATTTCTGCAAGCGTAGATTAGCATTTCAATTCCGCAAGCGTAGCCTAGTATTCCATTCCTGCAATTTCATTTGAGCAAAATAGATTAGTTCTTTTATGCTTTCATTTCAATTCCACATTTCCATTTCAGCAAGATAGTTAGTTTTAGTTCAATCTGTTTTAGTTTTGCAGGTACCAGAAAAAACAAAAGCAATCAAAAGTCTTTCCATTTCATGCCTCGTAGAAATCGAGATAAAACAAGCAAATTCTTACCCAACACCCCCACCACATCACTAAGTCACCCTTCTCTCTTCTTAGGTGACAGTGATCCAGAAGAACCTATAGGCGAACCTCCTGAGATATACGAAGATCCTATAACAGAAGAAGAGTTAGAAAACACTCCATCTGAAGCTATGGCTGACAATAGGGGAGAAGATGAGAGAATAGAAGGTGCCTTCCCCATCCGAGAGACCAATGGAGACATGAAAATGAAGAACATAAGCCCCTCCGCTTTACCTCACTTCCATGGACTGACTACTGAAGACCCTGATACCTTCATGTTTGAGTTTGCCGTCCTTTGTCGAACCTATGACTATACCGAAGATGAGCAAAAACTGAAACTCTTCCCCTCTACCCTTAAGGATGCAGCATTACGCTGGTTCATGGGCTTACCTGGGAACAATATCACCACTTGGGCCCAGATGCAGCAAGCTTTTAATACCAAATACTGGGACTACTGTAGGTCCAAGGAAGCCAAGGGAGAAATCTTTCGAATGACCATGGGGAATGATGAGTCCTTAGAAGATTACGAGGAAAGGTTCCAACTTAGCTATAAACGGGCCAGGTGCACACTTGACCCTGAATCTCTCAAGTTGGTCCTGCTCCGAGGAGTCCCTAAACACCTCTTAGACACCCTTCACATGCTAGCTGGAGGGGATATTTACCAACTACCTTATGAGGATATAAAGACTGTGTTTAAAAACCACTCTAGGGCAGCCCGGAAAAGAGGTAGAGGAAACCCCCTCTCAGCCAGTATTCCTTCTTCCAAACATGAGTTTGCAAATCAATTAGAGGACCTCAAGAGTGAGGTGAGATAGACCATTGCCATGCAACTTGATACATTCCGAATCCAGCAGAAGAAAGAGGAAGCTGAGAGGGCTTTGGCTATCTTCTGCCCTAGGTGTACAAGGAAGCACCCTAAGAACGAGTGCCCATTACATTCGGTTGAGGTATGTTTTTTTTGTGAGGAGGACCACCCCACAAACCAATGTCCAACCTTACCTGGGCTTAAAGCAATGTATCAAGGGACAGAAGCGCCCACTGAACCTCTCTATTTCCTCAACCAAAGGAGCCCACATGGACCTAGACCTTACCAACAGGGGATGCAAGGGACACCCTAAGCTTATTATAGCCCCAACCAATCTGCTCCTATGCCTTCCTGGGGTCCCCCTGCTCATCCTTCCTAGTCTGTGCCTCCTCCATGGTCTTACCCGCCTCAGTACCATACTCAGCCCACTACTCATTCATTTCACTCACATGCTCAGCCATAGCCTCAATGGAATGCACCTCAACCGGGGTGGAGGCCCCAGTACAATACTCCTCCCGCCATTTTGCCTCCACCACCATCTCAACCACAACCATTACCTCCTGCTCCTCCAAGGCAACCCTAAATGCCTGCTCAACCAAACCCGAACCCCAACAACCGACAGGCCCAGCAGGTATATACTGGGGAAACATCATGCCCTACCTAAGCTGTGGAGATCCAGGAGATCAACCTGCGATTTGGAAAGACTCTTCCGGATCGCCAACCTCCTCCCCCAGAGGACGAGGAAGATAAACAGGAAAGTGAACCAAAAGCCATTCCACCCTTTCCTGAGAGACTAACGGCAACCACACAACCCAACCCAGAGGAGGATGAGCTTCTAGGAGAACTCAAACAGTTGTGTGTGAGAATACCACTTCTCCAAGCCATCAAAGATGTACCGATATACAACAAACTGGTTAAGGAAAAGTGTTTCAGACACCCAGGCAGGCGAAAAAGAGACGCTTCAACCATCAATGTCATAGGACAACTGTCTGATCTTATGTTGGGGCAAGTCATCTGCCCAAAGTATTTGGATCCTGGGAGTCCTGTAGTTGATGTACACATCAATGGCACCATTATACCACACACATTGATTGATCTGGGGGCTGCCATTAATGTGATGACCAGAGATACCATGATCAAACTCAACCTTCAGGGTTCCTTGAGAAAGACCTCGACAGTCCTGCAACTAGCAGATCGCTCCACCGTGACTCCCGAAGGGATTGTAGAGGATGTCTTGGTCTCTGTTGACTCTTGGGAGTACCCTGCAGACTTCTTGGTTCTGCAACCAAAGGCAAAGCTTACTGGATACCCCCTTATTTTTGGAAGGCCTTGGTTAGCCACTGCAGATGCTTACATAAGCTGCCGTGCAGGAAACATGACCATCAAAAATGGTCCTATGTCCAAGCAGCTAGTCCTGTACCCTCCTGCCCAACCCTCATTAGAGCACGACTTACCACTTTGGTTGGAGGAAGGAGAAGAGGATGAGGTGTACTCAGCACTTTTGTGCACCCTAGACACCACTAGGGGAGGCCCACCAACCGAGGATGATTTGATTGAGACGTTGATTTAGAATCCACCTCCCAGTGCATTATCCTTAGAGGAATTGGTGGAGGATGCCCAAGCCAGCACCTTAGTGGACCTTTGTGTGACCAACCTAGTCGCTCCTAGAGTCAAAAATGTGGAGTTCGGCCCCGAGAGAACATTAAAGATCAGCTCCTCCCTATCTCCTTCCCAGGAAAAGGAGCTGTGTAGTCTGTTGGCCAGTCATTTAGATGCTTTTGCTTGGATCTATAAGGAGATGAAAGGAGTCCATCCTTCGGTCTGTACCCATCACATCTACATCAAAGAAGATTGTAAACCAGTTAGGCAACCCCAAAGGAGAATGAATCCAGCCCTTAAGGACATCGTCAAGGAAGAATTGCAAAAACTGTTGGATGTCGAATTCATTTACCCCATCTCGGATAGCGAATGGGTGTCCCCTCTGGTGTTGGTTCCCAAGAAAAATGGGAAGTGGAGAATCTGTGTGGACTACCGAGAACTGAACAAAGCCACTAAGAAAGACCACTTTCCTCTACCCTTCATAGATCAAGTGTTGGATGGACTGGCAGGAAAGAAGTTTTTCTCTTTCCTAGATGGGTTTAGCGGGTATAACCAGATCCAAATCAGCCCGGAAGACCAAGATAAGACCACCTTCACTTGCCCTTGGGGTACCTTTGCTTACCGAGTTCTTCCCTTTGGACTATACAATGCTCCTGCCACCTTCCAGAGAGCCGTCTTGAGCATCTTTTCTGAGTTGGTCCATGATTCGGTGGAAATCTATATGGATGACTTCACTCCTTATGGGTCCAACTTCCAGGAAGCATTGTCCAATCTGGGAAAAGTCCTAACCAAGTGCATTGAGATGAACCTGTCCCTTAGTCCTGAAAACTGTGAATTCTTGATGACTGAAGGGACCGTGCTAGGCCATACCATTTCTCGCCAAGGGTTACAGGTGGATCCTAACAAAATTTCTCTCATCAAGAAGGTTCCACCTCCTTAGAAGGTAAGAGATGTTCGAAGTTTCTTAGGTTTAGCAGGGTATTATAGGAGATTCATTAAAGACTTCAGTAAGCTAGCCTCGCCATTGTTTAGCCTCTTGGCAAAAGATGTTGAGTTTAAATGGACTGACGATTGTCAGAAGGCTCTGAATGAATTAAAGGATAAGTTGGTGTCTTCCCCAATCTTGAGAGGTCCAAATTGGGCCCTACCTTTCCACATCCACACTGATGCTTCGAACAAAGCCATAGGGGCAGCCTTAGGACAAGTTGAACAAAAACTTCCATACGCCATATACTTTGTCAGCAAAAACTTATCCAAGCCAGAACTGAATTACACTGTAACTGAGAAAGAATTATTGGCCGTGGTCCATGCACTGAACAAGTTCCGACATTATATCACTGGCTATCAAACATTTGTACATATTGATCATGCTGCAATTAGATATTTAATGAATAAACCAGATGTGAATGCTCGTATTATTAGATGGTTACTTTTGTTGCAGCAGTTTGATTTGACTATCGTTGACAAACCAGGTAAAGAAAATGTTGTTGCTGAATTTTTGTCTAGATTGGATTTACCTGCAGGTGAGGATGGAACGGTGGATGACCAGATGCCAGATGAACATCTATTTGCTATCTCAGTACTCTCTCCATGGTTTGCTGATACAGCAAACTACCTTGTCTCAGCACAGTTCCCTTCGCACCTATCCTCAAGAGAGAAGAGAAGGATCGTAAGGAAGAGTGCCTCATTCACTTGGATCGGAGGCAACCTGTTCAAGCTTGGCCCCGATCAGATCTTAAGGCGTTGTGTAAGGGAGGAGGAAGTCTTTGATATCCTCCTAACCTGTCATGACGGGCCTTGTGGAGGACATTTTGCAGCCAAAAGGACTGCCTTCAAAATCCTACAGGCAGGCTACTATTGGCCCACGCTTCATCAAGATGTCAGAAGGTATATCAACCAATGTGACCGCTGCCAAAGGATGGGGAAACTGACTCCAAGGGACGAAATGCCTCTCCAACCTCAAGTGACTCTTGAGCCATTTGAGAAGTGGGGTATGGATTTTGTGGGTCTAATCAATCCTCCTTCGAGGCAAAGGTCTTACATCATTGTGTGCACAGACTACCTGACAAAGTGGGTAGAAACCAAGGCAATCAAAGCAGTGATAGAAGAAAAGGTGGCCGAGTTCTTAAGACAAAACATCTTCTACAAATTTGGCTACCCAAGAGAGCTAGTCACTGATCAAGGAAGCCAGTTCACCTCCAACTTAATTGAAGACCTACTCGCTCATCACAAAATCAAGCATAGGACTTCCACCCCCTATCATCCTCAAGCAAATGGGCAGGTGGAAGTCACCAATAGAGAATTGGAAGGGATCTTGACTAAGGTGGTGAGTAGCAGTAGAAAAGATTGGGCAGATCGCCTGGTTGAGGCCACGTGGGCTTACAACACCACTTGGAAGACCACAACCAGCTTCACACCTTATGAGCTGGTCTATGGGAAGAGAGCTTTGCTGTCAATTGAGTTTGAGTACAACACCTTGAGGGTGGCAGCTCAGCTGGACCTGGATCTCAGTCATGCCCAACAAGAAAGGTTATTGCAGCTGAATGGATTGGACGAGCACCGAATGCAGGCCCTTCTCCACTCAGAAGTGGTTCAACTTCAGAGGAAGTTGTGGCATGACCAACACTTCAGTGGCAAGCAATTTCAGCCGGGAGATTGGGCGTTGTTTTATGATTCCAGGCATAAGGATTTCAAGGGGAAGCTGAGAACCAGATGGCTGGGACCATATACCGTAGAAAAATGTAATGAAAATGGATATGTTCTTATTCGGACCATTGACGAGGAGGCCATCCCCATGCTTGTCAATGGGCATCGACTAAAGATCTACAGAAAACCTCTTTCAAGGCAAGAATTCATCAAAACTGTGGAAAAATCAGTGCTGGTCATAGAGAAGGGTTCTGCCTCTGTTGTGGGCATACCCTGAAGATCTTAAACAAAATATATATATATATATAATAAAGATCCTTGGGAGAAAACCTTTCTGAGGCTCCCAAGGCAGATGGTAGGGGTGAAAACCTCATCGAGGCATCCCTGCTGTCTTCTGAAAATGTGTGGAAAAAGACCCTTGGGTGAAAACCTCTCTGAGGCGCTCAAGGCAGATGGTAAGGGTGAAAACCTCATGGAGGTGCCCCTGCTGTTTTTCAAAAAAAAAAAAAAAAAAAAAAAGAGAAAAAAAACAAAAAGCAAACAAAGAAACAAGGAAAACAGGTTCAATATTTGATAATTCATGTAGGTTGCAGGTTTTCCATGCAGGAAAAGAGGTCCCTCAACTCAAGGACAAGGGTCCCTACTATGCTACCAGAGGACCTCACCAGCACTCCCTCAAGAAACACTCATCTCTTCCAAGGTCTGGGCATGATTTGGTCACAGTTTAGCCTTCTACAGGAAGCTACAGGACTTTCTACAGGAAGTTCTGTATTTCTACAGGCAACTTCCTGTAGAATCTTTGGACGGCCCAGGACCGACTGTGTGGGAAGATCTGAAGCCCAAGGCCTGACATGGAGGCATGCAAGCTAATGTTTTTCTCCATCACCCACTGTTGTCGCCTCCTTCTACCACCCCTGTTGCCATGCAATGGAAATACCTGCACAGTCAAATCAGAACGTTGGATTCCCAGAAGAAACAATTCTCAAATGGAATAAAGCTATGCAGAGGTCCCATGCGCTACTTATCCCAGCCATCCGAGGACCCTGCGACTGTGACCGTGATGCCACCGTCTCCACCGTTTCGGCATGCACCCGAGGAGGAGAAACTGCTACAGGATATCCTACAGGAATCCCATAGCAGCTCATCCAGCTAGAGCGTACACCATCAAGGCACCTGCAACACATAGAGTGGGCACATGCACCATCCACAGCTAGGTAATAAGTTTCGTAACCAGCAGCAGTCTGCAAGGAGGAACCCCCGTGCCTTTGCATGAAGCAGCAGCAAGCGCATCCATCACCCTCGTCCTGAAACCTGAAAATCACGTCGCAGCCGCACAGGTAAGTAACTCACCCTTTTTCGTCGAATTACATGAACAATGCTCTGAAATGTTTGCAAGTGTGAAAATGAATGGGTTGAGCCAGTCGGGTGGCCATTCAACTGGCCACCACGACCAGTCTGATGGTCTCGTTAGATTCAAAAAGTGTTGGTCGTGTCAAGCAAAACAGGAAATGGACACGTGGGAAGCGTCCAATCGGGAAGAAGCGGCGATCTAACAGAAATGGCGGCGGTAGATATGCAGGGAATGATGCGGCAGTCAGGCAGACTTGCAGTGAAATGAACAGGTGACATCGTCCAACGGTCCGGCAGGGACAGCTCACCCCCGCGCCATGAGTTCTGCAGGGATTCAAATCCACCGACTAGATCGTCACTCCACTCATTTATCATCAACCGCTTTGCAGTCGAGTAAGCGTCCGAAATTCCCTGAAGCTTGTTACTCCAAGTCCTCGGCTTGTTCAAACGTCTGGTGGGTGCACAGAAGGCACAGAACCACTGACGCGCTCTCGAGAACCTGTGCGCGACTTCTACAGGAAGCGGCGCTACAGGAAGCTCACCGCTACGGAGGAAATCAATCTATTCACGTCAAAGGTGGTGAATTGGAAAAGGTAAGCCTGAACCTGTTCCTCCCATGCATTTGGTTTGAAGTGTGGCGAATTCGACGTCCTACAAAAGTAAAACTACAGTCTAAGCATAAAATTGCAAGCGTCGTCTTCCTTTTGCATGAGAATTGTCGTCGTAGTGTATGTGCGGGGTTTTCTATAGGATTTGGTTCGTAATTAAGGCTCTGTCAAGGCTCACCTATAGATAGCCGAGAATTCACGCATTGTGTGCTTGACAGAGGCGTAATTCTGCGCTCTGTCCAAAGAAATCCCAAAGGCCCATCTTTTGATACGCGCCAGCCACCTCCGGCTAACACAGCAAACTTTCACCATGCCGGGTGGGTTCATTAGGAAGGAACCGACAGACTCAAAGAAGCTGCGGGAAAACCCTGAGGTGGTAGACCTGTTTTCTCGTGCATGATGGATGTCGTTCTGCGACAAGCTGCAAGGTTATGATGATGAGGTGGCAGAGGAATTCTTGCGAGCTTTGAAGCCAAAATCAAAAATGCTGGCCGTCGTCAATTTCAGGGGTTTGAATCTCAGACTCACACCACAGTTCATCAGCAGAGTCACTGATCTCCCAATGGAGGTACCGTGGGATAAGGAGGAGAGGAAATTAGGCCAGAAGGCTAAAAAGGAGTTCTTTCTGTCAGAGGAGCAATTCTCAGAGGATAAGGACGGGGTTCACAGAGCTAGCCTACAGCCGCTCTGGAGTGAGGTCAGCCTCCAAATTATGAAATATATCACGTGCGAAGGACAATTTAGCATCGTATATGGGTACCATTTCCGGCTGCTCACAGAACTTAGGCACCAGATGGACCTACCTTCAGAAAACAAGCTAAGTATTCCCTACTTCCTTCTGCAGTCCATGACTAAATGTGCCACCAAATTACGAGAGGGCACGCCGGACCAGGTAGCCTGTTGGTACCATCCTATGACCTCCTTTTTCCTCCTAAAACATATCATTTTCCTACTTCTTTTCATCATATATCTCTTAGATTCCTTTAAAATTAATTAGTTAATAGTCCTATAGTTATTAAAATGCATTGAAATTGATTTAGGAGTTTTATGTTAAAGAATTAGAAGTTTTTTGGTAAAATGGTTACAGGAAGTTCCAACATCCTGTAATTGGCTCATTGTTTGACATATGGCACAACAGCTAGGCTAGAGCGAAAGGTAGGGATGAAAAGTAGAATGTCCAAGCATGGACGAATACCTATCCTACAGCAGAATCGACCCTCCTACATGCGTGGTCAACACAGGTCAAAGTATGGCATACTGGTGACAAAGGCAGCAACAGCAGAGCATTCTAAATTGATTTAGTTTTTGTTCCTTTTTTAAATCAGTTTAGGATGGAAACATTTTAAAAATCTCGACATGGTAAAAGCGGCAACAGCCATATCATGAATGTACATTCGTTTTCGAAATGTAAGGGTTGTAAAAAGACATATGTAAATACAGTCCGGTGTAATCAACGTATGGTAATCGTTGTATCATTTGAAACAGAGTTTTGAACTTAATATCAAGAACATAGTTACAGTCACGATCCTTGTCTTGTTGTGTTGATTTGATAACCGGTTGAATACAGTCCAGTATACCTCTGGAACACAGACGGGCCCTGCGTTAAACTGGTATACTGTCATTTCCTTTTTATTCGCAACTTAGGGTATTACATGACATGCACAGTAATTAAGATTGGTTTCCGATTTCAATAGTTAAGATTGGTTGTTAATTTCAATCGAATGCATATGGTTTGTGTTTGTGATAATGCTTGAACAGTCCATCACTGAGATCGTGAATCGTATCCTGTAAGGGATTCGATCCCTTTGTTGTCCTTTAAAGCAATGTCATGAACTTTGTTTTCATTTCAGAATTTGTTTATGATCTCTGTATATTTTTATCTTGTATGAATATTAGTGAATGTTGGGTATTTGCTAAACAAGGGTTTTATGTATAATGTCTCTGTAAGGAGATTGAAATCTTGGTTTGCAGTGATACACAGTGTTTAATTTGGTAAATGAATTTAATGACAGTGTTGTAATCAGGTATATTAGCAGAGTGACCTAAGTGTGTGGATGATAGGTAACATACCCCAATCTTCCGTAAAGAAGTTCTGTGACCTACATCATAACCACTTAGCTAATAATCCTTTATGTCTATATACTTTAGACGCATGCCTCTAAGCTTACGCATCTTGGTCGATAATAAATATGGTCTAGTCTAGTACCCTAGATAGAACACTACATTTTGGCGCCGTTGCCGGGGAGGCGTACTTAAAGGATTCAAAAAAAAAATCAATACACAAAAAAATAAACAAAAACACAGTTAGAAATCATGTTCATTTATGCCTAGATTTAGAGACAGTCAGGGTAGATTTGTAAAAACCCCCCACCATCTAAAAGCTAACCCATCATCATCAGGAGCAGACTCTCTAGAGAATACAACACCAGCTGAGGAAGTCATCCAAGCATTAGAAGAAAAACAAAAGTCAGGACAGAGACTTACCCTCATTGAAAGGCAAACTTTATTCACACATAAATCGCAGAAGAAGCACTTTCCTAGATCTTCCACACAAGGAGAAAGTAGCACAGTGACCGAACAATCTTTCTTTAATCTCCTCTATCAAACAAGTGACACTGACATAGACAGACCTATTAGAATGGCTGAGGAAGGAGCTAGATCAGTACCACATCAAGGACAGGGAGATGAAGAGGAGTCAACTTTTAAGTTTCCTATACATGAACCATAGGAAGATGATGAGATCAAAATGAAAAACATACCCCCATCCGTGCTACCAAGCTTCTATGGTATGGCTTCAGAAGATCCAGACTCATTCTTGTTCGAGTTTGACATTGTATGTCGAACATATGGCTATACAGATGATGCTCATAGGCTTATACTATTCCCAGCAACATTAAAGGCATCAGCCTTAAGATGGTTCATGAGGCTTGGTGAGCATGCTATAGTTGATTGGGATGGCATGAGGAGAATATTTCTAAGGAAATATCAGCCTTATTGCAGATCCAAAGATTCTAAAGATGATATCTTTGGAATGAGCCAGCAAGAGGATGAAACCTTAGAGGAATATTTAGAACGGTTTGTCTACAACTTACAAAAATCTAAACACCGAACTATGCCTCTTGATCTTATCCGCACAATATTCTTGAAAGGTATCCGAGAGGAATACATGGATGATCTTAACTTGATGGCCAAAGGTGACATTTCTGCCTTACCCTTTGAAGAAATCGCTGAGTTGTACGAAAAGTATTCAAGGAGTAAAGCTAAAATGGGAAAGAGAACCCTATCATCCAAAGTCACAAAATCTGCCTTTGCAAGTGTCACAAGGGCTGAAATAGGGAATCTTTTAGAAGAGTTTAAAACAGATCTGTTAAGCACCCTAGGGAACCAAATTGACACTTTAAAAGCTAAGATGAAACAAGAAGATGAAGATCAGATAATGGCTATCTTCTGCCCAAAATGCCAGAAGAAACATGCATTAAAAGACTGCCCTCTAGAAAACATCCAAGTTTGTGCTTTCTGTACTGAACATCATGATATGTTTAATTGTCCTAAAGTTAAGGTTTTTCAGAACTGTAATATGGCAGCCAATACAGAGATGGAAAATGTGTATTACATGGGCACAAAGCGACCATGGTAGCCAAGGCCAGCACCTCAAGGTATGTTTCCAAATCAAAATTTGCAATTTCCTATAAATGATCAAATGTATGCACAAAACTCATGGAATGTA
Source organism: Pinus tabuliformis (assembly GCA_031772625.1). Lineage (NCBI taxonomy): Eukaryota > Viridiplantae > Streptophyta > Pinopsida > Pinales > Pinaceae > Pinus > Pinus tabuliformis. The sequence goes on from CM062820.1 coordinate 1,742,778,345, forward strand.
CCCATGCCATGGCAGCACCAAAACCAACCACAACACCAATGGAGACCATCTCAACAGTACTCTCAATCTTATCATACATATCCTCAATCATACCCACCATACTCACAACCATATCAACAATACCAACAGCCGTATTCATCACATTCTCAACCATATCAGCAGTATCCTCAGCAAGTTGTTTATCAGCCCCAACCTCCTCAACAAGCATTGCCTGCTCCTCCACCAATAAATCCACCACAACTGCAATTTCCAGCTAACTCACAACCTCCCAGACCCACTCAAATTCCTTCTCAAACTGTCCCAAATCCAAATAATAGAGCAGAGAGGCCAACCTACAATGTAGAAGAGGGAACCTCATATTCCACACTGCCTTTGCAAAATATTAACTTGAGGTCTGGTAGGGTACTCCACAAAGATTCTCCAATAACAGATAAGCAAGAAGAAAACACAGAAAATGAAAATGAAATGACAAATCAAAGAAAACCAAACAATGATACCAAAGATAAACAGATGCAACCACTGCATCCACCTTTTCCAGACCGATTGGTCCAAATAAAACCTCCACTGTCTATACCACAGTTTGATGTCTTAGATGAACTCAAGAATGTCTACATAAAAATTCCACTGCTGCAAGCTATAAAAGACATTCCCATCTATACTAAGGCCATCAAAGACATATGTCTCAAGAAGCCTGCTAGAAAAAGGATTGATCCTCAAACCATTCATGTCATAGGACATTTAGCAGGCCTTATGACCAATACCATCTCCATGGAAAAGTATGTTGATCCTGGCATTCCCAAAGTGACCACCATCATTAACAACATACAAATTCCAAACACTTTGATAGATCTTGGGGCCGCAATCAATGTCATGACTCTTGAAACCATGAGAACACTCCAGCTCATAAATTTGCAACATACAACGGTTGTTCTAGAACTAGCTGATAGGTCTAAAGTGATTCCTGAAGGGATTTTGGAGGACATAATTGTCTCACTGGACTCTTGGGAGTATCCAGTGGATTTCTTAGTCCTTCAACCCAAATCCAATTTAGGAGGACACCCTATCATCCTTGGTAGACCATGTCTAGCGACTGCTGATGCATTCATAGGATGTCGATCGGGCAACATGATCATTTCAAGAGGGACCGAAAGAAAACAACTCACCCTTTATCCATCGGCACAATCACCAGCAGTAACACATAATTTGTGGCTTGATGATAAATTTAATGATAAAGAAGAAGTACAATCTGTTTTTAGCATTGACCAAATCTATGATTTCCAAGAACAAGACAATAATGATTTGGTAGAATTATTCCTTTATCAACCTGATATGTCCGAAAATTTGAGAAATGAACAATATCATGCTGCAGATGTACTTTTGGCCCAAAAATTTCAGGAAACATGCACCATTCAATCTTTGCAAACCACATTTCACGACATTTTTCCAGTTCAATCCATCACCAACACACAGAGTCAGATCATAGAGATTAGTCCAGGGAAAACTCTGAACATAGGCAATCACCTAGACTCATCTCAGCAAGAGAAATTGATTCAACTCTTCAGAAAATACCAAAAAGCCTTTGCTTGGGACTACACCGATATGCATGGGATTCACCCTAACACATGCACTCACCATATCTATACAGATAGCACCATTAAACCAGTGAGGCAACCACAGAGAAGAATGAACCCCATGCTCCAAGATATTATCAAAGAAGAATTGCAAAAACTTTTGAGAGTTAATTTTATATATCCTATTTCTGACAGTCAATGGGTATCCCCATTGGTTATAGTGCCCAAGAAAAATGGTAAGTGGTGCATTTGTGTTGATTACAGACAGCTAAACCAAGCAACGCTCAAAGATTATTTCCCACCACCATTTATTGACCAAGTGTTAGACACCCTAGCTAGCAAATCATCATTTTCTTTTCTTGATGGTTTCAGTGGCTACAACCAAATCAGGATAGCCTCCGAAGACAAGGACAAAACCACATTCACCTGTCCTTGGGGCACTTATGCTTACAATGTTTTTCCATTTGGACTTTGCAACGCTCCAGCTACATTTCAGAGAGCTGTGTTAGCTATTTTCGCTGATTTAATTCATGATTGTGTTGAAGTTTACATGGATGATTTTTCAGTATATGGCAATTCATTTGAACATGCATTAGAAAACCTTGAGAGAGTTTTGAAGAGATGTATTGTAGCTAATCTGTCCCTCAACAATGAAAAGTACTTTATGATGTTAAACGAAGGGATAGTGTTAGGCCACTATATTTCTTTTCAAGGCATCAAGGTTGACCCAGCCAAGATCCAGATCATTGCTGATTTGCCAATTCCGCAGAATCAGAGAGAGGTAAGAAGTTTCCTTGGGTATGCAAGCTATTACAGAAGATTTATTGAACATTTTAGTAAAATAGCTTTACCTTTGTTTAAACTTCTAACCAAAGATGTACTTTTCAACTGGAATGAGAACTGTCAACAAGCATTCGAACAACACAAAAAGAAGTTATCAACCGCACCAGTCTTGAGAGGGCCTAATTGGAGCCTACCATTTCATATCTTCACGGATGCATCTGACACCGCAGTGGGTGCCTCATTAGGCCAAAAAGAGGAATCTTGTAATTATGCCATTTATTTCATTAGCAAAAATCTAACACCTGCAGAGTTAAACTACACAGTCACAGAAAAGGAAACACTTGCTATCATATATGCTGTGAATAAATTCCGACATTACATAACTGGTTATGAAGTCTTTGTACATACTGATCATTCTGCCATTAGACATTTAATGAATAAACCAATAACTAGTGGCAGAGTTACCAGATGGTTATTATTGTTACAGGAATTTAACATCACAGTGTTAGATAGACCAGGCAAAGAGAACCAGGTGGCAGATTTTCTTTCTAGACTGCAAAATCCAGGTGAGGTTGCTCCGGTTGAAGATTCTTTTCCAAATGAAAATCTATTTGCAATTTCCATAGTAACTCCTTGGTATGTTGATTTGCCCAATTATTTGTCTACAGGAAGGACACCTCCACACTTTACTGCAAAGGAAAAGAAGAGACTAGTCAAACAAAGTGCTAGATATTCATGGCTCAATGGCGATTTATTTTACACTGGTTATGATATGATCATTAGAAGATGTGTAAGAAATGATGAGGTAATTGATATTTTAAAATCTTGCCATGATGAACCGTGTGGTGGGCATTTTTCAGCCAAGCGGACATTATTCAAAGTTCTTACTCTTGGATACTATTGGCCATCCATTTTCAAGGATGCCAAGAAGTATGTAAAGAGTTGTGACAGCTGCCAAAGAATGGGCAGGCCAACAGCTACCGATGAGATGCCCCTTCAGCCCCAAGTTCACCTAGAGCCATTTGACAAATGGGCTCTAGACTTTATAGGACCCATTAACCCAACCTCCAATGGTAAGAAGTACATCTTAGTATGTATTGATTACATCACAAAGTGGGCTGAAGCAAAAGCACTGGTTAGAGCCACCGAACACACAGTAGTAGATTTCCTTTTTGAAGAGATTTTTGTGAGGTATGGAATACCAAGGGAAATTGTGACTGATCAAGGTACTTAATTCACCTCAAAGCTAGTGAAGGACATAACAGACAAATACAAAATCAAGCATAGGAAAAGTACCCCTTACCATCCACAGGCCAATGGGCAGGTGGAATCCACAAACAAAACCTTGGAAGGGATCATTACTAAAACTGTTGCAATGAACAGGAAGAATTGGGAAGAGAAGCTCAAAGATGCACTCTGGGCTTACAGAATTACGTGGAAAGATACTACAGGATTTACACCATATCAATTGGTGTACGGAAAAGAGGTAATGCTTCCTATTGAGTTTCAAATACATACTTTTAAACTGGCTGCAGATTTGCAAATTGATTTGGACCAAGCACAACAAGAAAGAATTCAGCAGTTGAACCAGCTGGATGAAATGAGGCAGCAAGCAGAGGAAACCACAATCCTCATGCAAAAACAAAGGAAGTAGTGGCATGATGCACATATCAAGAAGAAGCAGTTCAAGGAAGGTGACTGGGCTTTACTTTTTGACTCTAAATTCAGAGATCATAAAGCCAAGTTTACCACCCATTGGATGGGCCCATACCAAATTGTTCAGGCTTATGACAATGGTTCAGTCAAGCTCAAAACTATTGATGGAGAAGGCCATTTCTTTACTGTCAATGGTCATCGCCTGAAACTATACACTAAGCCCATCAGCAAGCAAGATTTTCTCCAAACAATATCTCAATAAAGAGAGGTTGAGATACTGCAGCCCTCAGCTGCAGTATCACTGCCTTAGTTCATTTCCTTTCAATTTCAGAGTCAAAAAGAAATAAAAAAAAATAATATAAAACAAAAACTAAAAAAATATATATAAAAATAAAAAATATATATATATAAAATAATGGGTTAGATGTGAAAACCAGCCTCTGGCACACTCTAACCCTGAATTCTTACTTGAAAACCAATTCATTGGCGGGTAAGAATTCTCTTTCTTTTGTTCACTGTTTGATTTATCAACTCAATAATGACTTGAGGACAAGTCAAAACTTTAGTGGGGGAGAGCAGCATCAGCATTTTGTTCTTTTATCTCTCCATTGTAAATTCTTAAAGATTTCTTATCCTATCTCTTCACTGTAAATTTCCAAAGCAGCTTGTTCCAGCATTCCAGACTTCAATGAAATAAGTTGTTTTGTCATTATTTTATCTCAGAGGGACCTGGTTATAAACATTATGCAGGGGGACCTGTTCTGTCCAGAAGACCATGCTATCAACACCAGCAGTAATGGGACCTGTTTAAGACACATCAAAGGGACCTGTTAAGAAACTTTTACTTCAGGGTTACTTCAACAAAGCTTCATTCACAGGTTGTTGGGCACTAAGACTCCATCAAATACCCAGGCTCAAGGAACCTGTATACATATAAGGAGCTGCATGAACATCTTCAAATCTTTCTCAAGGGACCTGTTGCATTCAATCTTTCTCAAGGGACCTGTTGCATTCAATCTTTCTCAAGAGACCTGTTGCATTCAATCTTTCTCAAGGGACCTATTGCATTCAAGCAAAAGAATAGTCAAAAGGGACTAGTCCTACTTAGCATGTCAATACAACAATAACCAACAAAAGAGTAATATGTTTCTTATTCTTAACATTTAATTTCTTAGATTAATTTTTAATGTAAATTTAATGACTGTGACTGTTATGATCGATTTCAAGGAAACCTACATTTTCCATCATCCCTTATCCCACTGATTCTTATCATTTTTCATACTTCAACCTATTCATACCTCTAAACCCATTACCAACACATCAACCTTGTTATGCTAAATGCATCCTACAACCATACCAAAATCTTCCATTTGACCGAATGCCAACCGAAACAGGACACGTGGTGGATTTTGTTTTTTAAAAATAAAGGGGAAAGACACAAATGTAAAGCGGCCTATTCATTGTATTTCACACGGCCGAATTATGACTCCACCGCCCGACGTAGCCAAATGATTCAGAGGACTCCCTAAAATCATACCCCAGTATTGCATATACGCCTTCGGCGCTCCTATGATGACATCTATACAAGCGGTACAGCACTCCTCTGTTCTAAAAGAATGAATACGCTATGAAGTAAGTGCAGAGATTATTCCACCATCATTCTCAGTTATTTCACGCTGGCAGTTAACTCCCGTGACTTCCACAGTAAGGATTGAAAGCAGTAAGCGCCACAAGAGAGAAATATAGCCATTTGGGTTCGACTTACACAGTGAGGATTGAAAGCAGTGAGCGCCACAAAAAGGGAAATATAACCATTCGGTTTCGACTCCCACCAAAGTCACAAGACAGTCAACCGAGCATCATATTGGAGCGACACCACCAGGTAACAAATTGAAATTTCTTTGTTGAAATTGCAAGACATAAACAGAGAAGAGTTAGGGCACGACCCTCTGCCAAGATGACTAATAGGGTCGAACCGAGCATGTTTGACAGCTCTCAATATCATGAAGATTGCATTTCCATTCTCAGAGAGATACAGTGGTTACCCTTTTTAGAAAAATTTCATGGAAGTAATGAAGAGGTTACCAAACAATTTGCTTTCACATTCAATGGAGAGAAAGCCCTGATAGGTAACTTCTCATTCAGGGTTTCAGAGGACACTATAGCCTAGTCAATAGGGATTAGCCCAGAAGGGGAGAAGTACTTTAAAACAAAGCAATTTAAATAGAAATCGTGGACGCAGTTTATGTCTAGATCTAGAGTCTCATCAGTTAACTGGAAGAAAGGTGTTCCAATAAGTTGGTTGATGCATCCCTGGGATGAGATGGTCTATATCCTTCAAAAATTCATAACCTGCGAAGGCCGTTACAGTATTGTCTATCTATACCATATTAAATTACTGCTCCACTTGAAAAGACAATGTGTTATCAGTCTACCATATTTTCTATTACAAAGCCTAACTAAGATGTCGAAGACCATTCAAAAGTAGAAGGGAAATGAAGACAAGAGCCTATACCACTTTGGCTTAATTAAAATTCTTATTGAGCATGAATTGCAGAGAAGAGGGAAAATGTGGAAGGAGTTCTTAGCTGCTAACCAAATTAGAGATGAGGAAGACAAAGAAGAATTGCAGGAGGACTCAGGGTTCATGAAGGATATTGTTGAAGAAATCCCAATATCCAAAGGCAGCAAGGCACCTCTACCTATGAGCAGCATAAGGACTAGGAAAATGAGAAAGGAAGATGCTAAGAGGGCAGAACAAGATAAAATTTTCACCACTTACTCACGAAGAACAAGGAGGACACCAAAAGCCCAGTTACAAGAAGACCAGCTTGAATCCAATGCACCTATACCAATGGATGTTGAGAGTGGTGACCACTCACCACCAGGGCCAGGAGTTGATATAGAGGTAGAAATCAATAACAGGCAGGAAAAAGGTTCACCACCTCCCATTAAGAGACAAAAGAAATTGGAGAAACAAATTGAAGAATTAAAGGAAGATCTCATGGAGGCTAATATGCTAGAAAAATTTATCAAGAAAGAAAATGAAATGCTCCGAGCGCAGAGTAAAGAAACTCAAAAGAAGAATGAAAAGTTAAGGGAGAGAATCAGTGAACTGGAGGCTGAGCAAACGGATATTTGTAATTGGGTCACTAAGTGGTACAATCAAAAGAAGACCCTCAAAGAAAAATACAAAAGATTAAAGCAGGAGCTAAGGGGTCATAAAGATACCCAGGTGAAAAAGAATGTGGACACATTGCTAAGGGCAGCAGAGATCCAGGCAGGGACAGAGTTCAAGGGAAGCACTTCGGGTTTAGCATGAGGACATACTAATTCCTTAAGTCGGGGAGAGATGTTGGTACCATCCTATGACCTCCTTTTTCCTCCTAAAACATATCATTTGCCTACTTCTTTTCATCATATATCTCTTAGATTCCTTGAAAATTGATTAGTTGATAGTCCTATAGTTATTAAAATGCATTGAAATTGATTTAGGAGTTTTATGTTAAAGAATTAGAAGTTTTTTGGTAAAATGGTTACAGAAAGTTCCAACATCCTGTAATTGGCTCATTGTTTGACATGTGGCACAATAGCTAGGATAGAGTGAAAGGTAGGGATGAAAAGTAGAATGTCCAAGCATGGAAGAATACCTATCCTACAGCAGAATCGACCCTCCTACATGCGCGGTCAACACAGGTCAAAGTATGGCATACTGGCGACAAAGGCAGCAACAGCAGAGCATTCTAAATTGATTTAGTTTTTGTTCCTTTTTGAAATCAGTTTAGGATGGAAACATTTTAAAAATCTCGACATGGTAAAAGCGGCAACAGCCATATCATGAATGTACATTCGTTTTTGAAATGTAAGGGTTGTAAAAAGACATATGTAAATATAGTCCGGTGTAATCAACGTATGGTAATCATTGTATCATTTGAAACAGAGTTTTGAACTTAATATCAAGAACATAGTTACAGTCACGATCCTTGTCTTGTTGCGTTGATTTGATAACCGGTTGAATACAATCCAGTATACCTCTGGAACGCGGACGGGCCCTGCGTTAAACTGGTATACTGTCATTTCCTTTTTATTCACAACTTAGGGTATTACATGACATGCACAGTAATTAAGATTGGTTTCCGATTTCAATAGTTAAGATTGGTTGTTGATTTCAATCGAATGCATATGGTTTGTGTTTGTGATAATGCTTGAACAGTCCATCACTGAGATCGTAAATCGTATCCTGTAAGGGATTCGATCCCTTTGTTGTCCTTTAAAGCAATGTCATGAACTTTGTTTTCATTTCAGAATCTGTTTATGATCTCTGTATATTTTTATCTTGTATGAATATTAGTGAATGTTGGGTATTTGCTAAACAAGGGTTTTATGTATAATGTCTCTGTAAGGAGATTGAAATCTTGGTTTGCAGTGATACACAGTGTTTAATTTGGTAAATGAATTTAATGACAGTGTTGTAATAAGGTATATTAGCAGAGTGACCTAAGTGTGTGGATGATAGGTAACATACCCCAATCTTCCGTAAAGAAGTTCTGTGACCTACATCATAACCACTTAGCTAATAATCCTTTATGTCTATATACTTTAGACGCATGCCTCTAAGCTTACGCATCCTGGTCGATAATAAATATGGTCTAGTCTAGTACCCTAGATAGAACACTACATTTTGGCGCCGTTGCCGGGGAGGCGTACTTAAAGGATTCAAAAAAAAAAATTCAATACACAAAAAAATAAACAAAAACACAGTTAGAAATCATGTTCATTTATGCCTAGATTTAGAGACAGTCAGGGTAGATTTGTAAAAACCCCCCACCATCTAAAAGCTAACCCATCATCATCAGGAGCAGACTCTCTAGAGAATACAACACCAGCTGAGGAAGTCATCCAAGCATTAGAATAAAAACAAAAGTCAGGACAGAGACTTACCCTCATTGAAAGGCAAACTTTATTCACACATAAATCGCAGAAGAAGCACTTTCCTAGATCTTCCACACAAGGAGAAAGTAGCACAGTGACCGAACAATCTTTCTTTAATCTCCTCTATCAAACAAGTGACACTGACACAGAGAGACCTATTAGAATGGCTAAGGAAGGAGCTGGATCAGTACCACATCAAGGACAGGGAGATGAAGAGGAGTCAACTTTTAAGTTTCCTATACATGAACCATAGGAAGATGATGAGATCAAAATGAAAAACATACCCCCATCCGTGCTACCAAACTTCTATGGTATGGCTTCAGAAGATACAGAATCATTCTTGTTCGAGTTTGACATTGTATGTCGAACATATGGCTATACAGATGATGCTCATAGGCTTATACTGTTCCCAGCGACAGTAAAGGCATCAGCCTTAAGATGGTTCATGAGGCTTGGTGAGCATGCTATAGTTGATTGGGATGGCATGAGGAGAATATTTCTAAGGAAATATCAGCCTTATTGCAGATCCAAAGATTCTAAAGATGATATCTTTAGAATGAGCCAACAAGAGGATGAAACCTTAGAGGAATATTTAGAACGGTTTGTCTACAACTTACAAAAATCTAAACACCGAACTATGCCTCTTGATCTGATCCGCACAATATTCTTGAAAGGTATCCGAGAGGAATACATGCATGATCTTAACTTGATGGGAAAGGTGACATTTCTGCCTTACCCTTTGAAGAAATCGTTGAGTTGTGCGAAAAGTATTCAAGGAGTAAAGCTAAAATGGGAAAGAGAACCCTGTCATCCAAAGTCACAAAATCTGCCTCTGCAAGTGTCACAAGGGTTGAAATAGGAAATCTTTTAGAAGAGTTTAAAATAGATCTGTTAAGCACCCTAGGGAACCAAATTGACACTTTAAAAGCTAAGAAGAAACAAGAAGATGAAGATCAGATAATGGCTATCTTCTGCCCAAAATGCCAGAAGAAACATGCATTAAAAGACTGCCCTCTAGAAAACATCCAAGTTTGTGCTTTCTGTACTGAACATCATGATATGTTTAATTGTCCTAAAGTTAAGGTTTTTCAGAACTGTAATATGGCAGCCAATACAGAGATGGAAAATGTGTATTACATGGGCACAAAGCGACCATGGCAGCCAAGGCCAGCACCTCAAGGTATGTTTCCAAAGCAAAATTTGCAATTTCCTATAAATGATCAAATGTATGCACAAAACTCATGGAATGTACCCATGCCATGGCAGCACCAAAACCAACCACAACACCTATGGAGACCATCTCAACAGTACTCTCAATCTTATCATACATATCCTCAATCATACCCACCATACTCACAACCATATCAACAATACCAACAGCCGTATTCATCACATTCTCAACCATATCAGCAGTATCCTCAGCAAGTTGTTTATCAGCCCCAACCTCCTCAACAAGCACTGCCTGCTCCTCCACCAATAAATCCACCACAACTGCAATTTCCAGCTAACTCACAACCTCCCAGACCCACTCAAATTCCTGCTCAAACTGTCCCAAATCCAAATAATAGAGCAGAGAGGCCAGCCTACAATGTAGAAGAGGGAACCTCATATTCCACACTGCCTTTGCAAAATATTAACTTGAGGTCTGGTAGGGTACTCCACAAAGATTCTCCAATAACAGATAAGCAAGAAGAAAACACAGAAAATGAAAATGAAATGACAAATCAAAGAAAACCAAACAATGATACCAAATATAAACAGATGCAACCACTGCATCCACCTTTTCCAGACCGATTGGTCCAAATAAAACCTCCACTGTCTATACCACAGTTTGATGTCTTAGATGAACTCAAGAATGTCTACATAAAAATTCCACTGCTGCAAGCTATAAAAGACATTCCCATCTATACTAAGGCCATCAAAGACATATGTCTCAAGAAGCCTGCTAGAAAAAGGATTGATCCTCAAACCATTCATGTCATAGGACATTTAGCAGGCCTTATGACCAATACCATCTCCATGGAAAAGTATGTTGATCCTGGCATTCCCAAAGTGACCACCATCATTAACAACATACAAATTCCAAACACTTTGATAGATCTTGGGGCCGCAATCAATGTCATGACTCTTGAAACCATGAGAACACTCCAGCTCATAAATTTGCAACATACAACGGTTGTTCTAGAACTAGCTGATAGGTCTAAAGTGATTCCTGAAGGGATTTTGGAGGACATAATTGTCTCACTGGACTCTTGGGAGTATCCAGTGGATTTCTTAGTCCTTCAACCCAAATCCAATTTAGGAGGACACCCTAACATCCTTGGTAGACCATGGCTAGCGACTGCTGATGCATTCATAGGATGTCGATCGGGCAACATGATCATTTCAAGAGGGACCGAAAGAAAACAACTCACCCTTTATCCATCGGCACAATCACCAGCAGTAACACACAATTTGTGGCTTGATGATAAATTTAATGATAAAGAAGAAGTACAATCTGTTTTTAGCATTGACCAAATCTATGATTTCCAAGAACAAGACAATAATGATTTGGTAGAATTATTCCTTTATCAACCTGATATGTCCGAAAATTTGAGAAATGAACAATATCATGCTGCAGATGTACTTTTGGCCCAAAAATTTCAGGAAACATGCACCATTCAATCTTTGCAAACCACATTTCATGACATTTTTCCAGTTCAATCCATCACCAACACACAGAGTCAGATCATAGAGATTAGTCCAGGGAAAACTCTGAACATAGGCAATCACCTAGACTCATCTCAGCAAGAGAAATTGATTCGACTCTTGAGAAAATACCAAAAAGCCTTTGCTTGGGACTACACTGATATGCATGGGATTCACCCCGACACATGCACTCACCATATCTATACAGATAGCACCATTAAACCAGTGAGGCAACCACAGAGAAGAATGAACCCCATGCTCCAAGATATTGTCAAAGAAGAATTGCAAAAACTTTTGAGAGTTAATTTTATATATCCTATTTCTGACAGTCAGTGGGTATCCCCATTGGTTATAGTGCCCAAGAAAAATGGTAAGTGGCGCATTTGTGTTGATTACAGACAGCTGAACAAAGCAACGCTCAAAGATTATTTCCCACTACCATTTATTGACCAAGTGTTAGACACCCTAGCTGGCAAATCATCATTTTCTTTTCTTGATGGTTTCAGTGGCTACAACCAAATCAGGATAGCCTTCGAAGACCAGGAAAAAACCACATTCACCTGTCCTTAGGGCACTTATGCTTACAATGTTTTGCCATTTGGACTTTGCAACGCTCCAGCTACATTTCAGAGAGCTGTGTTAGCTATTTTCGCTGATTTAATTCATGATTGTGTTGAAGTTTACATGGATGATTTTTCAGTATATGGCAATTCATTTGAACATGCATTAGAAAACCTTGAGAGAGTTTTGAAGAGATGTATTGTAGCTAATCTGTCCCTCAGCAATGAAAAGTGCTTTATGATTTTAAACGAAGGGATAGTGTTAGGCCACTATATTTCTTTTCAAGGCATCAAGGTTGACCCAGCCAAGATCCAGATCATTGCTGATTTGCCAATTCCGCAGAATCAGAGAAAGGTAAGAAGTTTCCTTGGGTATGCAAGCTATTACAGAAGATTTATTGAACATTTTAGTAAAATAGCTTTACCTTTGTTTAAACTTCTAACCAAAGATGTACTTTTCAACTGGAATTAGAACTGTCAACAAGCATTCGAACAACTCAAAAAGAAGTTATCAACCGCACCAGTCTTGAGAGGGCCTAATTGGAGCCTACCATTTCATATCTTCACGGATGCATCTGACACCGCAGTGGGTGCCTCATTAGGCCAAAAAGAGGAATCTTGTAATTATGACATTTATTTCTTTAGCAAAAATCTAACACCTGCAGAGTTAAACTACACAATCACAGAAAAGGAAACACTTGCTATCATATATGCTGTGAATAAATTCCGACATTACATAACTGGTTATGAAGTCTTTGTACATACTGATCATTCTGCCATTAGACATTTAATGAATAAACCAATAACTAGTGGCAGAGTTACCAGATGGTTATTATTGTTACAGGAATTTAACATCACAGTGTTAGATAGACCAGGCAAAGAGAACCAGGTGGCAGATTTTCTTTCTAGACTGCAAAATCCAGGTGAGGTTGTTCCGGTTGAAGATTCTTTTCCAGATGAAAATCTATTTGCATTTTCCATAGTAACTCCTTGGTATGCTGATTTGGCCAATTATTTGTCTACAGGAAGGACACCTCCACACTTTACTGCAAAGGAAAAGAAGAGACTAGTCAAACAAAGTGCTAGATATTCATGGCTCAATGGCGATTTATTTTACACTGGTTATGATATGATCATTAGAAGATGTGTAAGAAATGATGAGGTAATTGATATTTTAAAATCTTGCCATGATGAACCGTGTGGTGGGCATTTTGCAGCCAAGCGGACAGCATTCAAAGTTCTTACTCTTGGATACTACTCACCATCCATTTTCAAGGATGCCAAGAAGTATGTAAAGAGTTGTGATAGCTGCCAAAGAATGGGCAGGCCAACAGCTACCGATGAGATGCCCCTTCAGCCCCAAGTTCACCTAGAGCCATTTGACAAATGGGCTCTATACTTTATAGGACCCATTAACCCAACCTCCAATGGTAAGAAGTACATCTTAGTATGTATTGATTACGTCACAAAGTGGGCTGAAGCAAAAGCACTGGTTAGAGCCACCGAACACACAATAGTAAATTTCCTTTTTGAAGAGATTTTTGTGAGGTATGGAGTACCAAGGGAAATTGTGACTGATAAAGATACTCAATTCACCTCAAAGCTAGTGAAGGACATAACAGACAAATACAAAATCAAGCATAGGAAAAGTACCCCTTACCATCCACAGGCCAATGGGCAGGTGGAATCCACAAACAAAACCTTGGAAGGGATCATTACTAAAACTGTTGCAATGAACAGGAAGAATTGGGAAGAGAAGCTCAAAGATGCACTCTGGGCTTACAGAATTACGTGGAAAGATACTACAGGATTTACACCATATCAATTGGTGTACGGAAAAGAGGTAATTCTTCCTATTGAGTTTCAAATACATACTTTTAAACTGGCTGCAGATTTGCAAATTGACTTGGACCAAGCACAACAAGAAAGAATTCAGCAGTTGAACCAGCTGGATGAAATGAGGCAGCAAGCAGAGGAAACCACAATCCTCATGCAAAAACAAAGGAAGCAGTGGCATGATGCACATATCAAGAAGAAGCAGTTCAAGGAAGGTGACTGGGCTTTACTTTTTGACTCTAAATTCAGAGATCATAAAGCCAAGTTTACCACCCATTGGATGGACCCATACCAAATTGTTCAGGCTTATGACAATGGTTCAGTCAAGCTCAAAACTATTGATGGAGAAGGCCATTTCTTTACTGTCAATGGTCATCGCCTGAAACTATACACTAAGCCCATCAGCAAGCAAGATTTTCTCCAAACAATATCTCAATAAAGAGAGGTTGAGATACTGCAGCCCTCAGCTGCAGTATCACTGCCTTAGTTCATTTCCTTTCAATTTCAGAGTCAAAAAGAAATAAAAAAAAAATAATATAAAACTAAAACTAAAAAAATATATACAAAAATAAAAAAATAAAATATAAAAAATAATGGGTTAGATGTGAAAACCAGCCTCTGGCACACTCTAACCCCGAATTCTTACTTGAAAACCAATTCATTGGCGGGTAAGAATTCTCTATCTTTTGTTCACTGTTTGATTTATCAACTCAATAATGACTTGAGGACAAGTCAAAACTTTAGTGGGGGAGAGCAGCATCAGCATTTTGTTCTTTTATCTCTCCATTGTAAATTCTTAAAGATTTCTTATCCTATCTCTTCACTGTAAATTTCCGAAGCAGCTTGTTCCAGCATTCCAGACTTCAATAAATAAGTTGTTTTGTCATTATTTTATCTCAGAGGGACCTGGTTATAAACATTATGCAGGGGGACCTGTTCTGTCCAGAAGACCATGCTATCAACACCAGCAGTAATGGGACCTGTTTAAGACACATCAAAGGGACCTGTTAAGAAACTGTTACTTCAGGGTTACTTCAACAAAGCTTCATTCACAGGTTGCTGGGCACTAAGACTCCATCAAATACCCAGGCTCAAGGAACCTGTATACATATAAGGAGCTGCATGAACATCTTCAAATCTTTCTCAAGGGACCTGTTGCATTCAATCTTTCTCAAGGGACCTGTTGCATTCAATCTTTCTCAAGAGACCTGTTGCGTTCAATCTTTCTCAAGGGACCTGTTGCATTCAAGCAAAAGAATAGTCAAAAGGACTAGTCCTACTTAGCATGTCAATACAACAATAACCAACAAAAGAGTAATATGTTTCTTATTCTTAACATTTAATTTCTTAGATTAATTTTTAATGTAAATTTAATGACTGTGACTGTTATGATCGATTTCAAGGAAACCTACATTTTCCATCATCCCTTATCCCACTGATTCTTATCATTTTTCATACTTCAACCTATTCATACCTCTAAACCCATTACCAACACATCAACCTTGTTATGCTAAATGCATCCTACAGCCATACCAACATCTTCCATTTGACCGAATGCCAACCGAAACAGGACACGTGGTGGATTGTGTTTTTTAAAAATAAAGGGGAAAGAAACAAATGTAAAGCGGCCTATTCATTGTATTTCACATGGCCGAATTATGACTCTACTGCCCGACGTAGCCAAATGATTCAAAGGACTCCCTGAAATCATACCCCAGTATTGCATATACGCCTTTAGCGCTCCTATGATGACATCTATACAAGCGGTACAACACTCCTCTGTTCTAAAAGAATGAATACGCTATGAAGTAAGTGCAGAGATTATTCCACCATCATTCTCAGTTATTTCACGCTGGCAGTTAACTCCCGTGACTTCCACAGTAAGGATTGAAAGCAGTAAGCGCCACAAGAGAGAAATATAACCATTTGGGTTCGACTTACACAGTGAGGATTGAAAGCAGTGAGCGCCACAAAAAGGGAAATATAACTGTTCGGTTTCGACTCCCACCAAAGTCACAAGACAGTCAACCGAGCATCATATTGGAGCGACACCACCAGGTAACAAATTGAAATTTCTTTGTTGACATTGCAAGACATAAACAGAGAAGAGTTAGGGCACGACCCTCTACCAAGATGACTAATAGGGTCGAACCGAGCATGTTTGACAGCTCTCAATATCATGAGGATTGCATTTCCATTCTCAGAGAGATACAGTGGTTACCCTTTTTAGAAAAAATTCATGGAAGTAATGAAGAGGTTACCAAACAATTTTCTTTCACATTCAATGGAGAGAAAGCCCTGATAGGTAACTTCGCATTCAAGGTTTCAGAGGAAACTATAGCCCAGTCAATAGGGATTAGCCCAGAAGGGGAGAAGTACTTTAAAACAAAGCAATTTAAAGAGAAATCGTGGACGCAGTTTATGTCTAGATCCAGAGTCTCATCAGTTAACTGGAAGAAAGGTGTTCCAAGAAGTTGGTTGATGCATCCCTGGGATGAGATGGTCTATATCCTTCAAAAATTCATAACCTGCGAAGGCTGTTACAGTATTGTCTATCTATACCATATTAAATTACTGCTCCACTTGAAAAGACAATGTGTTATCAGTCTACCATATTTTCTATTACAAATCCTAACTAAGATGTCGAAGACCATTCAAAAGTAGAAGGGAAATGAAGACAAGATCCTATACCACTTTGGCTTAATTAAAATTCTTATTGAGCATGAATTGCAGAGAAGAGGGAAAATGTGGAAGGAGTTCTTAGCTGCTAACCAAATTAGAGATGAGGAAGACAAAGAAGAATTGCAGGAGGACTCAGGGTTCATGAAGGATATTGATGAAGAAATCCCAGTATCCAAAGCCAGCAAGGCACCTCTACCTGTGAGCAGCATAAGGACTAGGAAAATGAGAAAGGAAGATGCTAAGAGGGCAGAACAAGATAAAATTTTCACCACTTACTCACGAAGAACAAGGAGGACACCAAAAGCCCAGTTACAAGAAGACCAGCTTGAATCCAATGCACCTATACCAATGGATGTTGAGAGTGGTGACCACTCACCACCAGGGCCAGGAGTTGATATAGAGGTAGAAAGCAATAACAGGCAGGAAAAAGGTTCACCACCTCCCATTAAGAGACAGAATAAATTGGAGAAACAAATTGAAGAATTAAAGGAAGATCTCATGGAGGCTAATATGCGAGAAAAAGTTATCAAGAAAGAAAATGAAATGCTCCGAGCGCAGAGTAAAGAAACTCAAAAGAAGAATGAAAAGTTAAGGGAGAGAATCAGTGAACTGGAGGCTGAGCAAACGGATATTTGTAATTGGGCCACTAAGTGGTACAATCAGAAGAAGACCCTCAAAGAAAAATACAAAAGATTAAAGCAGGAGCTCAGGGGTCAGAAAGATACCCAGGTGAAAAAGAATGTGGACACATTGCTAAAGGCAGCAGAGATCCAGGCAGGGACAGAGTTCAAGGGAAGCACTTCGGGGTTAGCATGAGGACATGCTAATTCCTTAAGTTGGGGAGAGATGTTGGTACCATCCTATGACCTCCTTTTTCCTCCTAAAACATATCATTTGCCTACTTCTTTTCATCATATATCTCTTAGATTCCTTGAAAATTGATTAGTTGATAGTCCTATAGTTATTAAAATGCATTGAAATTGATTTAGGAGTTTTATGTTAAAGAATTAGAAGTTTTTTGGTAAAATGGTTACAGGAAGTTCCAACATCCTGTAATTGGCTCATTGTTTGACATGTGGCACAATAGCTAGGCTAGAGATAAAGGTAGGGATGAAAAGTAGAATGTCCAAGCATGGACGAATACCTATCCTACAGCAGAATCGACCCTCCTACATGCGCGGTCAACACAGGTCAAAGTATGGCATACTGGCGACAAAGGCAGCAACAGCAGAGCATTCTAAATTGATTTAGTTTTTGTTCCTTTTTGAAATCAGTTTAGGATGGAAACATTTTAAAAATATCGACATGGTAAAAGCGGCAACAGCCATATCATGAATGTACATTCGTTTTCGAAATGTAAGGGTTGTAAAAAGATATATGTAAATATAGTCCGGTGTAATAAACGTATGGTAATCATTGTATCATTTGAAACAGAGTTTTGAACTTAATATCAAGAACATAGTTACAGTCACGATCCTTGTCTTGTTGCGTTGATTTGATAACCGGTTGAATACAGTCCAGTATACCTCTAGAACGCGGACGGGCCCTGCGTTAAACTGGTATACTTTCATTTCCTTTTTATTCGCAACTTAGTGTATTACATGACATGCATAGTAATTAAGATTGGTTTCCGATTTCAATAGTTAAGATTGGTTGTTGATTTCAATCGAATGCATATGGTTTTTGTTTGTGATAATGCTTGAACAGTCCATCACTGAGATCATAAATCGTATCCTATAAGGGATTCGATCCCTTTGTTGTCCTTTAAAGCAATGTCATGAACTTTGTTTTCATTTCAGAATCTGTTTATGATCTCTGTATATTTTTATCTTGTATGAATATTAGTGAATGCTGGGTATTTGCTAAACAAGGGTTTTATGTATAATGTCTCTGTAAGGAGATTGAAATCTTGGTTTGCAGTGATACACAGTGTTTAATTTGGTAAATGAATTTAATGACAGTGTTGTAATCAGGTATATTAGCAGAGTGACCTAAGTGTGTGGATGATAGGTAACATACCCCAATCTTCCGTAAAGAAGTTCTGTGACCTACATCATAACCACTTAGCTAATAATCCTTTATGTCTATATACTTTAGACGCATGCCTCTAAGCTTACGCATCCTGGTCGATAATAAATATGGTCTAGTCTAGTACCCTAGATAGAACACTACATAGCCCATCATGGGCTCATTAAGCTCCTCGTGGAGGATGCACTCCACACATACACTGTCCCTCTCTCATGGGAAGCCTTCCGAAATTTGACTAAGGATGGCGACATCAAAATGTTGACCGAGGAGCTCACCTCCTCCAGCAGCGAGGAGAAGGAACCAATACACACAGAGAAGAAAGGGAAAGGCCAAGAAACCACGGCCAAAGCACCGAAGAAAGAACAAAAGGGGAAACAAGAGAAACACCAGGTTGCCGAAACAGAGGATGACAAACCTACATTGACACCCAGGGAGAAAAGGTTACAAAGTAGGGTGGAAAGGACTGAACAAGTCCACGTCAGTAAAGGCACCTCGAAAGCAGCATCAACAAAGTCAAAAGACAAAGCACCCTCAGCCAAACAGGCTAAAACGGTGCCACCTGTTTCTACAGGAAAGTCAAAAACGGCTTCTACAGGAAGCCAGAAATCAGCCGCTACAGGGCTTTCTACAGGAAGTCCTGAGAAAGGAAAACCAAAGGAGAAGACAGCCGAAATCCTTGCAAGGGAGGCAGCAGCCGTGCTGGCCACCCTTAGTACACCTCCCAAGCTGAGGGAAAATCGAAAGAGGGAGATCCCTCTGTATTTCAAAGCACGGAGGAGTGTGAGGATCAAAACAGGCAGGCCCCAACCTCCATCCAGCAGCCCAATTACTATAGAAGACACCCCTACCTCTCCAAGGGAGAGGTCCCCCTCAAAAATATCAGTCACTTATGAGCGGGGGAGCCCGAAGACAACTACTTGGAAGGAGAGAATGGACAGGTTGGCTTCAAAAACCCCACTACAGGATGCTGAGGCCGTTCTACAGGAAACATTGGCCCGGCTCAACGAGACAGAGAAAATGGAGGGAGAGGCAGCCACATCACCACTTAGGGAAGACGGAGTAGAGCCACCGAGGGAAGAAGAGGTAGAGCATATTTCGAAACCTAGTCCCCAGCCAAGCTTGAGCTCTTATTATAACTCCTTGGAGGCTGGAAAAATTATCCCACAGAAATTCACAGTGCCACTTTTCTTTACGTTGGAGGAAGAAAGAGTGAGAACCCACACATGGATGAAAATAGCTAAATCAAAAGGAGTGGCAGATATAGGCCCCTTGGAGGAACAACTCAAGGAGGCACGAAAAGAATTAGCTATGGCCAAACACGTGGCAAACTGCCAGTGGGTGTTCCTACAGGAAGAGAATGAGAAACTCAAACTGCAACTACAGGAACTGAGGAAAGAAAGGGGCACATCATCAAGGGACACTACAGCAGAACATCAAGGCAAAGAAGGACTGCAAGTTGGTCTTGGGGAGCTAACCTCGCATCTACAGGAAAGGGAACTACAAGCACAAATCGAGATACAAGCTCTCAAACAGCAGTTGCAGCAAAAAGAGGCACAACTGGCCTGCATGGCCAGTTGGGCCATGGATGCTCTACAATGCAGACAACCGGCCAAATCTTATGGCCTATACCTACGGGACCAGTGGCTACAATTTCAAATTAATGCATTGGCACAGAGGGGTATCTCCCAAATCCAAGACCCCCAACAGTTCACAGAGTTATGCAATAGCAGTTCATCAGAGGACAAGGCCAAACTATCGGAGTTCTATCTCCATAATTTGGCCCTTCCTAATGTGACTTCATGGGATCCCAACACAGTTGTAGGAGATATGCAGTTGATGGCATTTGCCTCATGGTTGAACCATGAAGAAAAGAGAGCAGCATAGGTCAAAGAGGTCATGAACCGAGAATTACATGAGCCACTGCTGATTAGAGCAGAGCCAGGGGATCCCACTGCATTGATATCGGCCCACCAACACTTAGCCACCAACCCTCAAACTTTATTGAAATATATGGATCAGCAGGCTCAGGCACATTTCGAGGATATGGAGCGACTATTAGGGGACAACTGTGTTCATGCTTTCACCCACCGATGGAACACATTGTCCCACAGCCTCAAAATTAGAGAATATCACACTCCAACTCGAATGAGGGAAGCTCTACCACGGGTGCCCCTCTACAAGAAGTCCATACAGAACCTCCAAGCCAGCTGGATTGGCCTCAAGCTAAGCCCACCTTTGCTTCTAGGATTGATGGAAGGCAGCACAGGAAAAGAAGAGCATAAGCAGTGGGAAGAGGTGGAGAGGAAGGCTGGGTTCCATGCCAGTGAGGAGGATACTACTTCAGAAGCCTGGGATGTGAGAGTGGCGGTGAAAGCAATGAAGGACGAGGAGCTGGATTAGTTGCTCAGGGATGAGCAATCATATTAGCTGGGGGATGATGATGAGCCCCAAATTTGGTAACATTTTGGGCTCATTTGGCCTAACTACCCTTGCTCAATCCATCATTTTTCATAACTTATGCATCATTTTTTAGTATGTTTATGTCATTTGTACGAATAAGGCCAGTCACTATTCCTAGGTGGCTAACACGTGCTCATTTCAGGTTTTTTTGACACATGTTGGAGCAAAACCGAGCAGATAAGGGCTAGGAGACAGCCAAGATGGGGTTGAGGATTCGTAGGAGGGTTGTCCACAGCATTAAATGGCCTTCCTCGGGATCTTCACCCCCAACTCCGAGCTCCAACAGCCACCACAACCGGATCTAGAAGGCAGCCAAACGGATTTTGAGGAAGCAGTTGTTCACTCCCAGTTTGGTCAACCGAGTCCCACAGATTTAGGAGGCCAGCTTGGGGCCTCGTGATGTATAAATGATAAGGCTTTAGCCTTCTAAAAGGACTTTTGGAACTTTGTTGCACATTCTGCACTATGAGCTGTCAGCTCTATTTTTGCTCTTTTGTAGCCATCATTGGCAGACCTTTTGACTTATGATTATTATCTTTTAATGGGAAGCAGTCAGATTTGATCTCAGTTCTGAGTTTCTACAGGAGCCATAGCTCTCGGGGTTGGGCCCAACCTGAGAGCCTAGGGCCTCCTTCTTTTGTATTGATACCTTTTCTTTCAGCATTATGGTTTTCTTTACATGCATTTGAACGCAGTTTGTTGAGTTAGATTTCATGGTGTGGTTAAGTAGGTCATTGTTAGAAGATAGAGTTGCTCCATATGTTTAGAATAGAGTAAAGAGATTAGACTTGATAAAAGTTCCAGAAAAGGGTTGACTGCACTCTCATTTTCACCTCTTTCTAGGGGCTGGAATTGCAGACAGTGCTTCCCAACCAAAAACATTGGTTTGTGTATTCATGCAGTCTTTGGTGCAATATTTCCATTTGTAGAAGTTATCCATGCGCTCAGACCTCTTTGAATGTTTCTTTGCTTCAGTACCATACATGGTTCTCTTTAGAAATAACGTTGTTGTTCATTGGTTTCATTAAACAGTTAGGATAGATTAGTAATATTTTGATATTGTGCAGGACGTGGATGATTTGGTTCAGTTTATATTGTGCAGTGCATCTCCAGCATTCTCTTGTCCTCCCAAGCTTCGTCCAGGCCAACTGCTCGTCTCCAAATTAGGCCCCTCGTCTCACAACTACTCTACTGCCCACTCCATCCTACCTTTTTAGTCTTCCATCCCCTCTGCCCTCTTTAAGACAAACTAGCTTTACACACCCTCTCATCACCTCATCTCTCTATCACTAAGTCATTACAAACCCCTCTCCTACCTCCCTATCCATCCATGCAGCCTCTTACACTCACCCATCATCCAAAATCCAATCGTAGAACATCCTGTAGGAATTACTGAACATCCTGTAGAAATTCTGAAACATCCTGTAGAACCCCTACAGACTTCCTATAGAAGCTCATAAACGCGGTTTCTTGACAGCCAAACTTTGTGAAACTCTCTGGAAGGATGTTAGGAACTCCTTAGACCCTCTCTGAGCCTTCCTGACTTCTTCCAAGCATTTCTCCTCCATGGTCCCCCTCTGCACAGTAAGAAGCCAGTTAAAAGCACATGCATGATAATTATACATAACTTATTCAAAAATACAAAAAGATGTTTTCTTCAAGCATAAGTAGTCTAGACACATGCATCTCACCTTCATAGAAGTAATGGCATCTCTTTCAGTAGTTTGCATTCCCATCTTTGCATCAGTAAGACTAGCTGGTAGAATTAGGGTTTGCTAGGGTTTCCGTTTCTTGTTGGCTTTCAGTTCCTTTCTGCAAATAGATTAGCTTCCTTTGAGTTAGCTTTCATCCATAAGTTAAAAAGCTTCTTCTAAGAGCTCATAGAAGTTGGCTTGAGCCCCTAGCGGACTTGTGCCAGCTAACCAAGTGACAGCTGTGGCAAGAGCTAGTACTTGTGCATACAGCACTGTCGCTTCCAAGTTTGTTACGAACTACCGGGTTGATAAAATTAGAGAAGGAAGCTCCGGGAGTTGTAGCATTATTGCTACAATACTGGAGCCCACCACCAGGTTGTCCTATAGGCATCTGAACCGAAGTTTGAATCGTAGACCCAGACGGTGGTAAAGATGTCTGAGTAGTAGATAGAGGAACAGTAGAAACCGGAGTTGTCGATACTCCAGAAGTAGGTGGGGTAGATTGAACAGATGTTGCGGCAGTTGTAGTAGTCGTTGGAGGCGGAGTACGAGGTGTATTAGGCCCAGGCTGAGAAACTACCGAAGGTACAGAAGTTTGAATGTTAGACTGGACTGGTTACTGGGGTGTACCAAAAACTAAGGGTTGTCCAGTTTGAGATGACAACTGTACATTTGGCTGCAACACCTGTTGAGTTTGCGATGGATCCCACTATATTCATTCCGGGGTACTGACCCATAACAGGTTGAGAATATTGAGGACCCTAACCGGGTTGAGGGTAGGATTGATAATTGAAAGGTACATTTCCCGTTCCTTGAACATACGTTTGACCGAAGGGTGGTTGGAAACCTTGGTTCGAGTACTGACCTTGGGGTTGATACCCTTGAGGCGCGTACTGATACTGGGGTTGACCTTGAGGTATAAATTGATACTGGGGTTGACCTTGGGGTACATATTGTGTCTGGGGTTGTGTTACAGGGAAAAGTGTCTATTTAGAACTGCTCTATCCCACTAAGGTGTGACAGCTACCTTAGAAACAAACAGAGAAAAGCTACTTTTGTATTTCCTTTATGAATTATAGATAGAGAGGAATAGAAAGAACCAACCTATGTCTTGCGCTAATCCTTTGATTCGATCCCTCTCTTCTTTGATAGTCTCCAGCTACCTGCTCCCTTGCACGCCCAGCTTCACAAAGTACCTGTAAGATCACAGAAGCACAGTACTATACAAAGACATGGATCTATATTCATAAACAACTTAGGATCAGATTTAAACTGACCATACAAATGTAACAAGCATCAATGATACAAAAGCATGGAGGAAAACTCAAATAGCTTTTATTGATAAACACGAAAAGATCCAGGAGGAGTTACAACCAGTCGTTCTGACCCACCATCAACCTCCCAGCAAAGAAGCCCCTCTTCACCTCAAACAAAGCATAGATCACCCAACAATCTGATGTTTGTCTCTAGAAACCAACAGCAATTCCTTACAATATGCAAAATTCCAGCCTCCGGATCTCTAGGATGAGGGATCCATATATAGATATATGTAAGGAGGATGAGTCAGCTTGTGATTTTATTAGTGTCTTCTCTCTATCAGTTCTTGCTTCCACTTGGAGACTGAGGGCCTCTTACTCATCCTTGGTCGAATTCAGTGAGGCAAGTGTCAAAGGAGAAGATTCTGGAAGCTTCCATTTCCTCTCCACCTCGCAGAATGACACTGCCATTTGTCATTTCTCGCCCATCGCACCCCATAGAAGGGAGTTTTGAAATGCAACGCACCCTCACAATGCATTTGGGTGAGATGCAACGCACCTAGCGAGTGGAGCAGCTGCAATGATCCTGTTTTGACCAATTCTGAGCAGTTTCTGGTGGAGAACTTCTGGGAGAAGTTGTAATCTGTTGACCTTGTTCCTTTAGGGGTTAGAACAACACTTTTAGGGACTTAGGAGCCCTTGGTTTATGGACATTTCATGCTTGGAGTTGTAGGGCACAAAAATGTCTATAACAGTTGCCCCTAAAGTATGAGGCCGTTAACCTTTTGGTGTCGGGTGAAATGCTTTATTATGAGGATCTGAAGTTATTTAAATGCTGGGAGGAGATCTGTAATAAGATACAATACAATACATTATCTTCATAATATTTTCATGATCTAGCTGAGGCGGGTATTCCCATGCTCAGCTTTATAAATTCATTTTCATGTACATAGGACAGACAATCGTCTGAGTGTAGATTGATGATTCTGGTAGAGCCATCATCCTTTTGATAGGATGATTATCTGTGCTGCAATGATGTACACTTAATGTTTTTATTTCCCTGAATATATATCGCAGCCCGGATGGATGAAACTAGATCCGGGGTCTTCAATCTCGTCCGATCTTCACTCGAAGTACAAGTCGATCCATGTGAGAAATGTTCTAAAGTTGAACATGGAAAGACATCGCTTGATTACCAGCCAATGATGTAAACTATTAACAAGCGCGAGAGGAATCACCGATAATGATAATGACCCTCAAGGTACTGCAGTACAATTCACGTGGTGTGAATAAAGGACTTGGCGTCGAACACCACGCAAAATCTTTCGGTCGAAGGCCATTGATGTAAACCTGTCGCCGGAAGTGAGAAACTTGCCATTGAGGCATGCAAGCTTCAAAGTACTGAATGGGGTGTTCCTAGATCAACTTCTTGGATAATGAGCTGATGTCGACAAGAAGTGATCCGTCACAGGAGGGCCTTAATGAATCCCACATCAATGACACGGAACGGAGCAAATGATTTTGATGGAGGTGAAAACGATCTGGTGATATAAGGTTCAGGGTGGCGGTCATGAAAGAATGGAGTATAATGTATGGTAGTGGGTGAGACACAGGTGACTTCTCTGGATGACTTCTCTTGAACATATCGGCGACACTGATGTGATGGATTGGTAGCATTAACCCCAAATGTGGATGGTATGGCGTGACCATGGTGATGTGACCAGTGAATGAAACAACCCAACCCGACTCGGACACCGAGTGGAAGTGTCATGTTCAAGAGCGACTTGCTACCAACAAAGTTTCTTTGAGTTTTCTTCCCAATTTTTCCCCAGTCATTGCTGACCAGTACCCCTTTATTTTTGTCAAGCTTGAGGAGGATAACATATGCTTGTTCTATAATTTTCCCTTCGGGCAAACCCATCGCTATGTTTTAACGAGCCTAGCGATAGTGGAACTCGTTCTCGTCTAAAGACAAGTTTGTCGCTATTAATCTTTTTAACGAGTTTAACGACAAAGATAACTCGGTCCTTTTCTATTTTAGAGAGTTTGAAAAGGAACGTAAAGGTAACTCCAAAATTCCTTTTTCGTCACCTAATCCCTTAAGTCTGAAAAAAGTATAAAACAATACAAAAGGGATGAATTTTCGATAGTTTTAACGAGCCGAACAAAACAAGCGCTCGATCTTTTTGTGTAATAATCCCTCAGGTCCAAAAAGATTAAAATCTAGAGGAGGGATAGAACTTCCTATCCCTTTAACGAGCTGGAGAGGCCAATGGCTCGGCAATCTTTTCATATTTTACGAGTCAGCTGAAAAGAGCTTAAAGGAGACTCGTCTTTTGAGGAACGAGTGATAAAACGGGTAGCAGCTGATTCCAGGTAAGGTTTGGAATTTTCCAATCACGGCAGTGTCACAAGGATGGCTAGTGAAATCAATCTTCGCAGGTGTTCCTCAAAATGGGTAAACAATCAAATGGAGGTGAATGGTCAGCCAATGGAAAAGTTGAGGTGACGGTGCAAACACGACCAAGGCTTTAATGGCTCAAGTACTACATTCACGATGGTTATTTACCGGGGAATAGTTCATTTTTTAATGAGCTTAAATGCGGGTGGAAACATTTGCTCATGTCTTATGTTTATTTTTTAACGAGCTTGAACTATGTGCTAAAACTGCTTGATTAATCCAGTCTTGTGATAAGAATGTCTCATATAAAAATGGCAAATTTTCGAGATTTGCCCCACATCCTTTCTTTATTCAAGTTAGGAGACGACCAATCCTACGAGTTTAAAGGGTTAGAGGTCCTAAAAATTTAAAAAATAAATAGTCGCTCTTCGCTTGCACTCCAAAAGGTTTGCATGCCCCCAGGTATAAAACAGAGTTTCAAGGTTACCCCTTCTTTATTCCGTTAAAACATTTGTTTTACCGAGAGAGGCCTACCTCTTACAGGTTACCTAAAGATTGCTCTATTCACGGCGTAAACAAAACACTTCTATGGCGATGTCTACCGAAATAAACAAAGGTGAACGGCGATGCCCGCCAACTCACATAACTTTGACAAGAGAATCTTGTTCTAGAATAACCCCCTCTTCCAATCACGGACGGGGGTACAGACTAGTCATATTCTCCCGCGGAAGCCTACCCTATACCCGAAGTTTTCCTGCTGAAGCAGACCAGGGTGCATGCCCCCTGGGTTTCAGTCATATCCCTCCGAATCACTCACGCTCATCGGGAGGACGGACTGGAGATTGAGACATTTCTTGCATGAAAAGACCATTCAGAGATGGTATATGACTATTTGCTCTGTATGATCTGGGAAATGAAAACTGGTCCACGAGCTTGACCACTCTTCCTTCGTGCGTAAAACACATTACTCTAAAGAGTGAGGAGACAATTGCTCCCATGCAATAAATATAGTCTCGTCCAAGGAGTAGATTGTAATCTAGGGGTCCTTGAACTACCATTACGTTCATGTGAACGGTTTTCCCTCTCAATGTTATGGGCACATCGGGAAGGATCCCTAACGGTCGACTGGTTCCTTTATCAAAGCCTGTCAGATTTCTCATCTCAGGCAAAAGCGATGGCGAACCAAGCGCTTTCCAAGCAGTTGAGGAAAGGATACTCACAGAAGCCCCCTCATCTATGATGGTACCAGCCATAACCATTCTATATATTTGAACAATAATTCAGAATGGTACACTAGCTGGTAAACGGGGTCTGCCTAGTTGATTCCAGTCGAAGGAGACAACTAGGTTTCTTGGAGGTGGGACCGAATAGACGGCCGGGTACGACTCTGACGAACTTCCTTCCTGCGGTAAAGGAACGGGTAAATTGCCCCCATGTTCGTTGGAGTCTGTGCTTATGAAAAGAATTTGGACGGTGTCATCCTTGTTCTCTTCAGTGATTGTATCATCTGAAGATGGAACCTCTGAAAGCAAGACCGAGTCAACTGCCGCCTCGACCTTTTGACTTTCATCTAGTATGGATTCAGATGGTTCATCTTCAATGACAGATGCTTCGGCCGACCACTTGAGCGGGTCAGCCGGATTTTCAACTAGTGACGGACTCGGAAAGAGTTTTTTATATCCAGGAGGAAGTCGTAACGGTGAAACCGGACGATCATCCAAAACTCTTTTAGCTTCGTCTAAGAAGGGACAACAGTGGACGGCACGATCGCCTTCGCACAGTTTACAAGGAAATCTATATTTTCCTTTTTGTCCTGGGGCTTCACTTTCACTAGTTGACGGTGTGTTTTCAACATGATTATTAGAGGTTGATGACACCGGGTTGTGCAAACGAGGAGACCAGTCTCTTAAGATCCGAGGGATGCAAGGACAATCTCTGTGAAAGTGGTCTCCTTTGCAAATGACACATGGCGATTTAGGCCTGGTCGGTGTAGTGTGTGGATTTTCGTTAGACGATACTCGTTTGCCCCCATTCGCTCTTGGCTCCTTCTTCTTCTTCTCTTTCTTCTTCTTTTCCTTCTTCTCCTTAGGTACTTGACTTTTGGCTTTACCAGCCCCATCAAGCGAAGAGGAAGGAGGAGAGGAAGAATTAGAGGAAGTAGAAGGTTGGTGGGTAACTCTGGACTCGTCTAATTGCTGATTTGATTGTTCAGGAATTGTGGTGTTCTGAACGATAGAGGTTGAGAAGAGCCATACAGGCAAACCAATTTTCAGTCCTGGAAGTGACAATGTGGCCATATGGGGTGCACCAACATCTCCCCAAGAGGAGAAGGGACTAGGATTTCCTCCAAGGGGAATTCCTTGGCTGGTGGGTTCCATTTTCTCAACCCAAGATCAACGTAGGAAAGGGGTAATGAATATTCCGTTTAAAATAAATTTTTAGACACTTTGACACAACTTGTTTTTTCAGTTTTTAAGAGTCGAGAAAAAACAAAAGATGACTCTAGTCTCCTTCGATTTTTAATGAGCCTGAAGTGACAAGTGCTCAGATGGACCTTTTCTGTTAAGGAGTCTGAAAAGGAACGAAAGGGACTGCTCTGGAAGTCTAGGTAGAGGGAGTACCAAACCAATCGCAAAACTGCAGAATACTTTTTACGGTACGGCAGTCAATCTTCCCGAATGCTGTGTTCAGTGCATTGCAATCGATAGGGCGGCAGACACGGCTTCCTATGGATAAAGGATTTAAGCCTATAGGGGTCTCCCAAAATATACTCGACGGTACGTGGGAGCACAAGTCCGTACTGGCACTTATCGTCTCAAAGTGGAGGAATCACCCAACCATCAGTGAGAACAACAGTTACCAGGCTTTACGACGCCGGAATATGTCTCTAGCCTAGACCTCTAAATGTTGTGCGTTAAGTTCCAAAGCGTTGTTAGATTCATTGAATTTATTTTAAGTTGATCTTGTTTATGAAGTTTGCCTTTTGGTTTCACCACGAGATGTAGATGTAATTCCTAAAATGCAATCTAAAGATGATAAACAAACTTTTTATCTCTTTTGTGCAATGAAAATCCTAGCTACTAGGGAAAAGAAAGACAAAATCTTTTCACAAAGAGCAAAGAGCACACTGTAAATGCACTTTCCTAAATCAAGCCAAACAGACTGTCTATATGCAAATGCACATGCATGTATTTGTTTTTCGACTTTCTTAATATATAGATGCTTAAAAAGAAAGTTGATGTACAAATCTGAATTTCTTTTCAAGCGACAAATATAAACAAGCTTCTTTTCGAAATCAAAAAATAGAGATGATTATGACACCTTACGATTTTGAAATGAATACTTGTTTTTTACACTAGAAAATTACAAATTTAGACCAAAAGCAATAGTAACAGGATAATCGACCATCAACAGCAATCAAACTTTCTCCTATGATCGAAATCGACCCTTGTGACAGATTCAAATCAAAGGACGACAGTACGACTACACTACTTTTGCAAAGGAAAACTATAAATGACTCAACAAACACACAAAAACATCTACAGTTCTTTTGTACAAAGGAGGTGGAATAACAGCAAGGAAAAGGAGTTTCAGACAGACATATACTGATCACAGGTAGCAAAATTCAGGAATAGAACTGGAAAGGATGATACACAGAAGCCACAGCTGCATAGAGCTAGTCTGATCAACGCACCTGTAACACAGAGAATCTGAAATGCAGCGCAGGTTGTCCCTTCGGGAAGTGCGCTGAAATTCAGAATCTCTGAACAGTACCTGCGCTGGGCCAGAAACGAGACTCTGCTCGGGTTCCGGGTCATAGTTTGCAGTTCAGTTCTTGGTTTTTGGCCAAGTAAAAAGCAATCAGTAATGCAACAATCAGGGGTAGATCTAAGGAGGATCTAAGAGCTATCACAAGGGCAATCAGATAGTTTGTGAATTAGCTGTTTAAATCATAAACAGATCCAGTGAATGGATTGAAGCAGCAGTTATCTACTTTGCATTTGTTATGGCAAATGCAGTTCGAATGCTACTTGTAAGTTTATGAAACAAACAATAAGGAATGATAAACAAACAAACTAATTATCTCCCCAGTGGAGTCGCCATTTTGTTACAGGGAAAAGTGTCTATTTAGAACTGCTCTATCCCACTAAGGTGTGACAGCTACCTTAGAAACAAATAGAGAAAAGCTACTTTTGTATTTCCTTTATGAATTATAGATAGAGAGGAATAGAAATAACCAACCTATGTCTTGCGCTAATCCTTTGATTCGATCCCTCTCTTCTTTGATAGTCTCCAGCTACCTGCTCCCTTGCACGCCCAACTTCACAAAGTACCTGTAAGATCACAGAAGCATAGCACTATACAAAGACATGGATATATATTCATAAACAACTTAGGATCAGATTTAAACTGACCATACAAATGTAACAAGCATCAATGATACAAAAGCATGGAGGAAAACTCAAATAGCTTTTATTGATAAACAAGAAAAGATCCAGGAGGAGTTACAACTAGTTGTTCTGACCCAGCATCAACCTCCCAGCAAAGAAGCCCCTCTTCACCTCAAACAAAGCATAGATCACCCAACAATCTGATGTTTGTCTCTAGAAACCAACAGCAATTCCTTACAATATGCAAAATTCCAGCCTCCGAATCTCTGGGATGAGGGATCCATATATAGATATCTGTAAGGAGGATGAGTCAGCTTGTGATTTGATTAGTGTCTTCTCTCTGTCAGTTCTTGCTTCCACTTGGAGACTGAGGGCCTCTTACTCATCCTTGCTCGAATTCAGTGAGGCAAGTGTCACAGGAGAAGATTCTAGAAGCTTCCATTGCCTCTCCACCTCGCGGAATGACACTGCCATTTATCATTTCTCACCCGTCGCACCCCACAGAAGGGAGTTTTGAAATGCAACGCACCCTCACAGTGCATTTGGGTGAGATGCAACGCACCTAGCCAGTGGAGCAGCTGCAATGATCCTGTTTTGACCAATTCTGAGCAGTTTCTGGTTGAGAACTTCTGGGAGAAGCTGTAATCTGTTGACCTTGTTCCTTTAGGGGTTAGAACAACACTTTTAGGGACTTAGGAGCCCTTGGTTTATGGACATTTCATGCTTGGAGTTGTAGGGCACAAAAATGTCTATAACAGGTTGACCTTGAGGAACGTACTATCCCGTAGGTATGTATTGTCCTTGAGGTTTCCCCCCAGATGCAAATTGTGTACCTTGAGGTTGCCCCCCAGGCGAGAATTGAGGCTGCCCCCCAGGCGGTAACTGGCCACCTTGAGGTTGAGGATTGGGAATAGAACCTGACATCATAAGAATGTCTTCTACGCTCAATGGCTTAGTACCATTGCTTCCAGTTAATAACCCTTGCTCAATGGGTTGAGGAGATGCTCCCGAAAAAGTACCAGAAAGTGACTGATACCTGGAGGGAACCAAAGGACCGCCGTACAAAAAAGATTCAGGCGATTGAGTAAACATGGATGACTATCCTGACATTTCTATGGGAATATAATAACCTCTAGGTGTTGGGTGATAAGGAGCACGAGGTCGTGAAAAATTTAACCCTGAGTTTTCTAAAAAATTAGTCAAAGAAAGATACCAAGAACTGCTCCTAGGTGGACTGTAAAAAATGGATTCACACTCCCTTAGCTCAATTATAGGTTGATTTTCAGGGATAAGGATGCCTACTTCTTCTTCTGGAGTAGCAAGTTCTTCAATAGCAATAAGTCCAGAAGGAAGATATTGGGTGATTACTCTTTCTACCCTAGGTGAACCAGGACCACTAGAAGTTGGAGAAACAAACCCCGATGTCGGAGTAGCAGCAAATTCACTTTCAGGCTCGGATATTTCAGGTTCCTCACCTATATCACTAGTAGATGAAAAGCTACCAGTAACTTCGGAAACAGACACTGACTGTGGATTATAATCTGCCACTAATGGTTGAAAATCAGGATGTACTATCAAAGAAGATTCTCCTTCTTCAGGTGACCCAACTCTACTGTCTCTAGGAGTTATGAGGACTTTCAAGCCTTCAAGCTGGCTCGGTACTTCCTCAGGAGGTTGGCCCCGAAGTCTACGGGACTTCCTCAGTAACTCAGCCACGTTTACAAACTCAGGAGATTGGCCCCGAAGTCTACGGGACTGCCTTGGTAATTCAGCCACAGTTAAAAACTTTTAACTACTTCACATGCAAACAAAGTAAAATCTCAAAGAAAAGCACCTAAAGTCTCTAAAGAACCAAACAAATTTGAATCACACGCCCAAAGAATCTAGGAGATCAAACACACACAAACAATAACTTTCCGTACTGAAAACACTAGTTGGTGATGAAATCCAACGTTGCAGAGTTCAATACAGAAATGGTGGTTGGAACAGTTACCCCAGAAACCTGCTTAATGAATAGACTGGCACAAGTTCCTCCACTTAACCATCTCGAGTGAAGAGAACCCCCCAGAAAATCCAAGTGAGTCTAGCCGACGTCTGCTCCAGGTATAGTGGGATCTTCCCACCACTGTCACCTCAGGAAGAATCCTAAAGAATATGGCCACTAAGGTTACCAACTGAAACAAATATACCTGGGGGAACATTCTACGATCCGATACGCACGCAAGGGCAGAGTAGCAAGCTCAATCCCCTTGAAGGCTCCTTGACATAATCCAAGGTTTACCAACAAGTGACCCCAGGCTCCTCGACAATGGTTAATCTGAGGTTTACCATTTTTAATACATGAATATCTGGCGTTATTCCCAATGAGGAAGGATTGATTCCAACACTGGTTCGGACACGATCTCATGCTTCTCCTTTAAGAGGAGCTTTCCCAGAGCATAAATGCAACAATTGGATTTCTTCCCTACCACAAGATACAACTACTTGTTTGTTTTTACTATCTTGGAGAGTTAATTACTCTCCTACTCCAAGACACTAGCCTAAGCTAAGTTGGTGTATCAGAGCCCTAGAAATAAAAAATGTTACTAAATGAATTTTACTTTAAGCGTTATTTTTTATTGGTTTTTGTTTAAGTCAAAAGGTGCGGAGATGAAACTCGTGGTATGAAGACTCGACTCAAAATCACTAAAAATGCACCTAAGATGATTTAAACAATCTTTTTCTCTTCGATGAACTTCTAAACTAAGAAAGAGTTTGAGAATGCAAATACTTTGTAAACACAAATATTTCTCAATCAAACAAATTAAAAGAAGAGCTTTTGTCCTTTTCCAATGCACTCAAAACGAGACAACTAGTTATTTCACAAAAAATTCCCTTTTTCGTTTCAAAGCACTCAATCACTACAAAAACAAACTTTTTCCAAAAGAGATTTTTATATTTTTATAAAACACTCAAAACTAATGAAAATGACTAACTTTGAGATCTATAAATTATAAAAACCTATTTGAAGTCAAAGCCTACTAAATGTCTTTTTTAAGGATGTTTTACTTAGCTAGATGTAAGCTAAGGACTAATTTATGCAGAATCACAAATCAGTCAAGAACAACCAATTTTGTTTTCTTTTTGAAAATGAAAATCCAAACTTTTAAACACAAGATTTTCGAAGTTTTGTAAAGAGAAAACTCAAAGTGGATTCCTCAACAAGGGGAGATTTCATAAATGGTCAGGCTCATAAGAAGGCTGGTAGACACTAAGGTGATCTAAAGTCCCTAAAGCTTCTAAGCTCAGAGCCACTACACAACCAAAATGAAAAACAAACCCAACAAGCAAAACTCCTAGGAATTTCACCTAAAACCCTAACACTAACGAAATCAACCTAAGGAAAGCTTCTGACAAGTTATATGCAGGTCTAGGCAGTGGATAACAATTTCTAAACAAAAATTAAGCTAGCTAACAGAGGAAATCTTAGGTTTTTCAAAATTTTGACAGGGTCTGCAGGCCCACAGTTGACACAGGTGTGGTCCTGCTCTGTGCTAGAAGCCAAGCTGCGGGTAGGTACGCACTATGTCAAACGGCTAGGGTGCAGTCCTCTCCCAAAGCTATGAAAAACAAAAAATAACCCTGGATCTACAAACTCTACCCAATTTTACACACAACAAGCCAAAAACAGAAACAAAAACACAGTTTCTCAGGTCAAAGTAAAAACAAGGAAAACAATCAAGTCCCCAGTATGGTCGCCATTTTGTCACATGGAATAAGTTGATCTTGCGGACAAGATAGACCTTCCTAGAATCTAAAGAATACCTAATGACAAGCAAACCAACCAGACACTATCTTTCTCTAAATATGCTTTTATAAACAATGGCAAACAAGTGTTTTTAGGGCCTACCTTAGGTCCAACGCAAGTTTGTGGATGCCCTCGCTCC
This sequence comes from Pinus tabuliformis, assembly GCA_031772625.1. NCBI lineage: Eukaryota > Viridiplantae > Streptophyta > Pinopsida > Pinales > Pinaceae > Pinus > Pinus tabuliformis. The sequence continues at coordinate 1,742,813,209 of CM062820.1, forward strand.
TTCGATCCAAATGAGCTCCTTTGTCACGAATCTGCAAACACAAACAAGGCAAACAAATTAAATAGCACCTGAAAAGCCAATATCATAAAACATATTTAACATGAAAGTCAAGGAGTCCATGAAACAAATAACATAAGATACTTGTTGAGAAAAATGAGTTTGATTGTATTAATTCAAAAGAAGAAGAACTTTACAACCTTTTCCTTGACGTTGTACAAGTTCCTCCCAGGGTCCAGCAAGAAGTCTCATCTACTTTGACAAGTTTCACTCACTCCCCAATGAAGCCAAAAAGGTATGTGATCTCTCCTCTTAAGCTCAACTAGGAAGTCTTGATTTCACCAGCATTTACCCTAAAAAATGTTCAGCTTCTAACCTCCCCAGCAACCAGCCCAATGCCTGTATTTATAGTGTAATGGAGGGAGGTTACTAGGTCCTCCTTCAAAGGGATAAAGCCCTCCTTCAAAGGGATAGCTCCTCTCATCAAGGGATTAGCTCCTTCTCTTTTGGGATGCATGAACCACCTCAGAGCGAACAATCCACGTCAAAATTCCTTCTAGAATCCTCTAGAATTAACCCAAAGTGAGTTTTTTAAGATAAAACTTGCGCCTTTTGACTTTCACAGGGGTCCGCACCTACACCGTTAGGGACAGAGCGGGCAGGTCCGCATTTTTTGTAAACAGAAGGTGCGGGACCGCAGGTGAAAGTGAGAGAAAGTGCAGAACCAAAGTTAAATTGATTTTTAATGTCTTTCTCTCATTTCCAAAGCTTGACTTGAAGAGCTGAGGTCTAAGACTTGCTTAGGAGGACAGTACAAGTGATGATAAACCCATACTGACTGCAAATAATCATGGTGACGATATTTTTGTGTAACAGGGAGAACATTGGCATTAAAAATAGAAGGTCAAAAGGTCTGAACCATTGATATGTAGAAATAGTAAATCAGGCCTTGAAATGAAGCAGCTTCCAGAAGATATGACTATCACACCTTGGAGAGCAATGCAAGGAGTGACAGATGAAAAATTTGTCAAAGAAATATTATCTCGTGTGAGGTCAGGGGAATTATCATTGGATGAAATGTCTGAGGAATTTCAAAAGTAAGTTTGTTGAATTATTTTTATTTATTTCTAGATTATAATTTTCTTTTAAATATAACATATTGTTCTTGGTAGTATTTGTTATACATATCATTATATTAACTTTTTTTTACTTTATCTATGCAGTCACAAAGTTTACATGAAAATTCAAGAACAAATGGTTAAATTGTTGAATGAAGACAGTTGAGATGATATTGTATGCAACTATCCAGATTCAAATTCTACGTCAACATTAAAAAAAAAATGCATTTAAAAAGGTATGTTGATTTATATATTCATTTTTATTCTTTTGTATACTATTTTTAATTTATAACTTACACATATATTTGTTTATTTTATAAAAGATGAAGAAGGATGCAAATGGAGCACTAGATAGTTTCAGAACCTTTATTGAAAAATTAAGATCGAAAGACTGAAGAAATTTCTTAAGAATGTTGAACTTGATCCAACTCTTACTCATTTCATTTGGAATGGGCTTGACACTATTCAATATCAAGTAATACAAGGCGACTGTGAAGACATTTCTAAACTCATACCTAAAAGGGATTATGCCCTAGTTATTACAAATATTCCCCATGGTTTCAATATTCCAAAAATTGACTATGATAGTGACCCTTATACTTATCAAGCTCTTAGTAAAGTGGTTGCGGGATTTCTAGAAGTCACGTCATCACCATTATGGAGATTGTGACATTTCATTTAGACACACAATTGGCAATGCTATTGTCAAGATTCAAGGACAAAAAAAATTCAAGGATGCAACTTATATGGTAATACATTTAAAATGTATATTTGATTAATGTTAAAAAAATCATTTATGTACAAGTTAATTGAACTTTTACTATTTCATGTTACGAGCAAAAGTCAAATCTTCTTAACCATGAAGATCAACTATTTATAAATGATTGTGAGTTCATCCATATTAATAGTTGGGCAGAAGATGATAGCTATATGTCTATGATTTTTAATTGGGTAGATGGAAAGAGTCATAGCAAAATACTGAGTTATGATTTTGTTGTGAGAAAACTAACATATGAAGACAAAGAAGCAAAAGGAGAGATAGTTAACATTTATCAAAAACCACAGTTATTGAATAACTATCTTATAGACATTTTTTCAAATGAAGGAGATTGGGTTCTAGATTTATTTTCTGGCTCAGGTAAGTTTTATTATATGGAATTGGATTTCAATATGTTATTTCTTAATAATATGTCATTGTACTAATTTACTTCATTATTTCTTTTGTGCTTGATAATTAGGTACAACACTAGCATGTTGCCTTCAAAAAGGAAGAAACTGCATTGCCATTGAAAAAGATCCAATACAGTGCAATTTTATTCAGCAAATAATTAATGCTTTTCATTTTGTTCTAGATGCAATGTAAGAAATTGGGTTGAAGAAAGGGGACTTTAGTGAATCACATGTGGCAAAGAAGGTAAAGGAACCCTAACCACCATTACACGGAATGATTGGAAAGGCATACATTGGGAGATTCGCAGACATCAAAGATCCACTAGAAGAAGAAAATGAGCAAAATGAAGGAGAAAATATTGTGGAAGAAAACAATGATGAAACTCTAGAGGACGAAGAGTTTGGATTACATGACATTGTTGATTAAATTTAAGTTATGCTTGGAAATCAAGCTCATTTTTTGTAACTATTAATTAGTTATACTTGTAATGTTTTGACTTTGACATTTTATGAGAAGAATAAGCACTCAATTAAGGTTGTTATGCGTTCAATATTTGTATTATGTGATTTTCGCATTAATTTTTATGTTAATCATTATTTTTTGAAAAAAACAGTGATTATTATTATTTTTTTGACATGAAATTCATAAAAAAAAAGCTATTATTTAACCATTTTTAGTTAAAATTTCTTATAAAAATTGTGATTTTGACATGTCATTTCTAGCAAAAAATTACAAAAAATTATCAAAATGTGTAGTTTTTTAGTTATATTTATGTTAAAAATGGTTATTTTTATGTCAATTGTTAAAAATTATTGTTTTTTAGAGACAATTATTTCATGTGGATTGAAAAATTAATTAACGATGTATAAATATGTAGAATATCGAAAATTCAAAATATCAACATTCTTATTTAAATATGCAAACCACTAAAAACATCACTACAAAAAAAAAATTAAGATAAAAACAAGAAAATATGAAGAAGAAGACCACTTCAAAAATTATTAAATTTAGAAAATAATTATTTACATTTCATACATTAGAAAATTTAAAGTCAAAAAATAGGTCTTTTAAAAAAAGGGCTTGATGCAAAATTACCACTTTTTTAAATCAGCATGAAAAACACTACCATTTTGAAACGCAATGTACATAAAAAAATTTAAAGTGCCAAAAACTATGCTCTAAAAAAAACATGTGTGTTCTGCATCACCCCTTTCCAAAATCGGGTCACTTGTTTGCTATCTCTACAAAACGGGTAACAGTATCAGTTCCTGTTTCAAAGTTTACATTGTTTGATGTCTAGTTCAGACTTCATACCGAGTAGATCCCCTGAATGTTGGCGTGTCCAGTGCCATCAACAGGTTACTAGACCAGTGTCTTCGTGCATCCTTAGTCTGGGTTAGGGATCACTACACCATGTGTTTTTCCATTCTAAGATCCACCCCACTCAACTTCAAATCCAATCCGGCCATCCCATATAAACCGAATGAGAGAACCCATCTCATCAAATCTATTAGGAAATGGCAAGGCTAGGCTGAAAATACTGTCACACTTGGAAAACTCATGCCATGGTAGAAAAGAAACACATGCAATCCCATTCATGCCAAATATAGCAAGGAAAATACACATGCAAGTTGAACCTTGAATGAAGCCTACTGTAGCTACTTGACTGCCTTTCCCTACTTGATATTTTCTTCCTCTTGGCTTATTTTCCTTTCTTTCTCCAATGCTAAAGTGCTCCAAGAAAACTCTAAGTGTTAAAGATTATGAGAGAGAGATATAATAATGAAAGTTCTCCAAAGCTAAACTGGAAAAAGGTTACCAACTGATGCTCATCATCCCTTTTATGAATGAGGCCTCTATTTTCTTCATTTTCCATTATTTTCCTTCATTTTCCTCCTCACATGAAACCTGTGACCTTTCACCTCCTTTTTCTCCTAATTTCCATTATTTTTAATAAATTATTTTGTCCAAAATGCCATTTTTCCTTTCCAAAGCCTTAGCCATTGCCTTTGGCTTTGCCAATTTCCTTAGCCATAAACAACCAAATGTTCACCTCCTAGGATGTCTTGCCCAAAATTTAGTGGAATAAGTGTCCATTCATCTGTGGTTATTGTTTTTAAATTTTATTACATGGAATTTTCACCATGGTTATTACAGTCTTCTAGCATGGTCTCCTTCTCCTTTTCATCCATCATCATCTTTTCGTGATAAAATAGAGTACCCGCAACTGAAACCACTCGTGACAAGTCGAAATCAGTCTGAAAACTCCTAATCTAACATCTTCATGAATCACTTGTTAGGGCTAGAACCGGGTGACTGATTTAGTGCTTAACTAAGGGATTGCGTAGTTCCAGAGGCCAAGGTTTGGTATTGAGGCTTGAGATTGCACAATGCGTAGTTCAGGATGGACAGGGTCAAAGGATTGCGCAGTTGAGGGTTTTAAGAGCTTAACGATGGGGTTTGAGGCTTGAGGTTGCCCAATGCATAATTCTGAGAGGACAAAATAGGTGATTGTGCAATTGAGGGGCTCAAGAGATCAAGATTGAGGCTTGAGGCTTGGAGTTTCCCAATACGCAGTTCTAGTAAGAGAACAAGTTGGGAGATTGCACAATTGAGGGGTTCAAGTGATCAAGCTTGAGGATTGAGCATTGTGTTTACACACTACCCACTTGTGGAAGGAAAAGAGGCCAAGTGATTGTGTAGTTTCACATTTCATCAGCTCAAGGCTAAGGCTTGAGGACTGAGAATACGCAATATGCAGTTCAGGCTAGGACGGAGAGAAAGATTGTGTAGTTCTAGAGCTCAGGGGTTGAGCTTGAGAACTGAAATTGTGCAGTACACAATTCTGGGAGGCAGGTACTATGCATTATGTAGTTTTAAGAGGAAAGGTTGTTACTTGAGGATTGAAACTGCACAATGCACAGTTCAGGATGGCTGAATAATGTTGAGTGTCTCTGTCAGGGATTTTTCCCAGTTTTTACTAAGTGTTGGAACAGGAAGATGAAGTTCAACAAAATCAAGACTTGAAAATGATCACACACTTATTTCATTTGATGACACGACATGGAACACTCTGAACATGTGAACACCATACTTTCCTAAATGCAAAAACATTGCGACAACTTACTCCAACTGCGACATTAAAGATACACTATGTGACGACAATGATGAAACATGTGCAGCAATGCTCAAAACTTTAGGAATGAGTGCAATTCATGTTTACATGATAAGAACAATTAATTAATGCAAATATTACCCCATGAAAGATAGCATAACTACACTTTACATCATAGCAACACTTCCCATGCCAAAAGATTACCATTTTTATATTAAAATAAAAGTATGAACGAAACTTACGATATATGAACAACGATGAAAGTGACACATGCTAGAGTGAAGATAATGTCAAAATGACACTGATTAAAGTGAAAGCAAGCAGAAGTGACAATCAAAAACATGAAAACAACACTCGTGAAAATAATGAGGGTGCGTAATAGCGATAGTTTGAAAAACTCGCTAAAATAGAAGTACAAACGCAGCCAGAAGTGAGAGACTATAAATAACGATGTGCACTAATTGTCGACATGAATTGAACATTGCATAAGCACTATCTTGATGGATTTTTCTAGTCCTGTTCAAGCTTGCATGAAGGAATGTGCTCATGAATTCATTACAGATTGAGCATGTGTGAGCAGGTGACTTCGACACTTCCAATCCAAGAAGGGAGATCAACAACTTAACTGATCATCAACCGACCAAGAAGTGACTATGTAATGACCAATTGCGAGATCCGTGGTAGGCTCCAAAATTCAAGTATATGCAAAATTTTGGAGGTTTTTTGTCACAACAACAATGCTTGGTGACACACTGGTAGAACTCCAGCTTCTCTGCCTTGGTAAAATATTTCGTGGAGGGTCTAGTTCCTTAGGGAGTATTGATTCATCATTTAGATCACTCTGGTTTCCCCACTTACCCCATGCATAGAGATAGTCCCCTTTGTCCTTCCTCGATTGAACACAATCATAAATCCAACCATATCACAATGTTTTGAAATACAAGGGTAATAGTGTTCACGATATTTAGACTTTCAGAGTATATTTTTTCGTCTCTGGTGTTGCTCCGCTGCCAACAGGATTGTACAATACCTTGGCGGAGTCACTTTAGGAACACAAACGTTGCTCCACTTCCAGTGAACCTACACATTACCCCGGTAAAGTTACTTGCTTCACCTCCCTACGCAGGAAGCCTTTCTCTTCTTTCACCATTTATTTCTTTATTTTATATACGACTGTGCATTGACATGTATTTATTTCATGGGCAGAAGAGATATCTCAACTTATTGAGAGAAGAAGAGGTTTTTCCTTCAGAGAAGCATACATAAAACGTCTGATATTAGTTTTCTCACTTATATTTTCCCCTTGTCCTTCTCTACTTGATTGGATCAGTGTGGAAAACACTGAAACATAAAGAACCGAGTGTAGGCATAAGTTTTCCATAATAGATATAGATATCATGGTTCGACACAAATCTTTCCTTACATAAGGATCATATTTTATGTCAAAACATCATAGACCAAAAGGTGTAACCAAGATGGAGAAGAAGGACTAAAGGTTAGCCAAATGTTGTAGTGTCACAAATCCCTTTTTATTTTTCCACATTGCCTTTCGAGCCCAAATGGGACACCCTTCATGCAAAGCCTCATTAATAGAACAAAAAAGAAAAGACACAACACCACAAGAAAGCAAAACTGAACGACAAGAAAAAGGAGGCTAAACCAAAAAATGATGTAAGACAAAAGTAATAAAACACAAGAAATACTAAGGAGAACAAGTGCAACATGAGTGAAAGAGATCGGAAACTATAATGTAGCTAGTCCTACTCCTAACCTAAATAGCTAGAAGTTAAGGGTCAAGTGTAATGAAATTTTCAGCGAAGCCATTGTAGTTGTTTATGGCCTGCATACTCACAGATACGATCGATTAAAACTGATATAAAATAATGTGCAATAGAAAATATAAGAACTTGAATATTTTGCAAAATAAATTGAAGGTCTTACCTGTCAACAAAAATATGTGCCATAATCACTACTTCTACCCAACTTGTGATTTTACCATTTTGCTAAAAACTATAAGCAGACAAACATTGAAAGCTTCTTGTGAATATTCCTTTATTTGTGCCATCCTTATTAGAAATCATGAGAAAAGACCAAAAAAAAATTATTAGCAAAAGTGCTTTCTAAGTAATATGCTTCCAGGAAATCATAGATTGGATCATGAAATTCAAAACAATCCTTTTGAAAACCCCAAAATCCTTGAAAAGATGAATTTTCAAATAGAAGAACAGGGTCAAGATGAGAATCTTGTGAGGGAAAACGAATCTCATCATATTCAACTGGCATGTCAAAACAGTTAGGACCTCACAAAACCATTAGCGCAGGTTGAAGTGCCTCAACTACTTCGTTAGCATATAGATATTGAGATGATAAACCATAAATATCAAAGGATGTAAAAAAACTATCATTGGATGTGCTGATGGGAAAATGGTAAGTTGAATGATAGTCATCAGAGACAAAATCATGATTAGATGGGTTGATTACAGCATTAGATTGCTAATTTCTAATTAACAATGATAAATCAATTTTAACAGTTTCGTGAATGCTCTTAACAATAGAACCAACTTCCTCACATGTCAAATGTGACAAATCATCTTCCCGTAACTCATAAAAAACTATAAAAGCGACATAATTGTCGAAATAATTGAAGAGGAATGTTGGTATAGAAAAATATACAAAACCAGACAAGGTGTAATATATAAAAAAGAGGAACCTGATTCAACAAATAAATCAAGCACTTGCTAACACTCAAGATGATTTCTATTGTCATCAAGACATTCAAAAGAGAGACTAGGAGTTGATTATCCACCATAACACTTAACATATATGAATTCTTCAACCAAAGATAATCTTCAAATTGATCTGCTTCACAATTCCATGCATTCACGAAAGGTATACACTCCAAACCCGAATTCGACGCAATATATTTGCATGAGGATGAATTCACTATAGTAGTATGATTAGAAACCTGATCTTGAGAAAAAGGAAAATTGTAAAAAGAAATACCAAAATCCTTCAACAATGAGTTTGAATCCAATGAAACAATATGAATGAAATAATTTTGCGAGAAAATCCATATCTGACATGGTTCAAGAATTTTACCAGGACCGTGAGAACCTAGCATAACCATCAACGAGATTTGAAGTGACTCCATTTCCTGACAAGTTCCAGAACTTTGAAAATAAAGATAAGAACATTTTATAAATTGATTCATATCGCGAATTGCATGCATACAACTGCTATCAATTAAATTAACAGGATCATCATTATCTAGATGGAAGATATCTACATCACTGATTTGATCAAATTTTTTAACTTCAACAAATAGATTACTCAAGATTGAATGAATGTATGAATCGGAAAAATCTTGTGATCACACTAATTTGAAGAGTTATCCCCATATAAAACAAGAGATGATAAGGGATATAATGGATACTCTATAATTCCATCAATTTCCTCTTCATCATGGATATTATCAATATCGTGTGTCATTTCAAGATTCCGCTCATGATATAACAAACTTGAAGAGCATTAAGAGTCTCCATCACAAGTTGATGCATTGTAAACAATAGATCACAAAGGATAGGTATGTGAAGATGAATAAGTGTTCATAAGTGAATCTTCTTTGACCAAAACAAATTTAAGATATAAATATTTTGAAACAAAATATTCTTGAGAAACTGAAAGATCAAATGGTGCACTTGGGAATTCATCATCATCTATATCAATAGAGCCATCATCATCAGAATGATTGTTACCTAAGACTTCATATTAATTAGGAGAATTGATTATAACTTATTGATGACCAATATTACCAGATTAATTATCAGCCAAGAATGAGGAAACACCATCTTCACGTGGAGGATTTTGAAAAAGAGAAGAAACATTGAAAAAATATTCACCTTCTAACTCCTCTACCTATGAAATGTGACTACATTGCACCTATTCACTGCTTGAATTTGGAAGAGATTTATTAGCCAGATTGAGGGGACAAGGGCTCATGAGAAAGATATGGTAAAGGATGACACATATTTAAATCATATTCAAGACTTAAGTCATGAGCAGTAATATCATCTTGAGGAATGGGAAAATTAGTCTTCACCATAGGCTTCATGAACCATTATGGGGTTTCCTTCATGGGATCTGAGTCATCAAAAAAAGGAGGGTGAGAAGATGGATTAGGAAATTAATTTTCATATTTCCCAACTTTATTATCATCACGAGGAGGCACCCTCATCAAAACTAGAAAATGAGGAGGAAAAGAAACAAAAGGAATAGCAGGTTCCTCCTATGAAATTAGAGGTGTCTCACGATTTACAAGAGTTGGGGAAGTGGATACATTAGGGGATTCAAATTCACCGTGCAAAGAGATAGGAATCAAATTATTAAACTTTTGTTTAAATAAATCCCAATCTATGTTCTCTAGTAAATTCATAACAAAGTTGAAGGAGGATCAAACAAAACCTGAGTTGATTCATTAGGCCTCACTCTTTGTTGATTAATTCTTTTAAGAACATCGCGGTAATCATACCTATCAAATTCTTTATGAAGCTCCTTCGCAAGTTGCTCAAACGTGAGGGTGAGAAATCTAGCCATGACATCCTTGCAATGTATTCCATTAGAAAGGAAAAAATGTACAAATTGAAACATATGTTCACCAAGAGTTAATTCACCCTTTCCATCAAACTTAAATTGGGACAGGTTATGAATAGCTTATGTGAGGATGGTAAGATCAACCTCTTTAGAAAAACATCTTGAGATTATGATTTGGGAAAAAACCATTTTGGATAAGAGATTCAAAGCAGACTCAACGGGCAGAGTCTGTCACCTGGCCCTCCTTCTAATACCATTTTGTTGACAATTTTGGAAATCCATCAACTAAGGGGGTCCCTCTGATGTGAAGTTCCAGTTAGACCTCACATCATTTTGGAATAGGAGCCCCATCTGGAGCATTGGCCCAGTTCCCATATATTCTTATATATTTTCCTTGGCTTAAGATGTCAACAAGAGAGAGAAGTGTGTATGTTCCTTTGAAAAAATCAAGTGTGTCTGGTAAATGTAAGGTTGCAAGTGTATCAAGTTTCTTTTACTACATAGGGGGGAAAAGTGAGCCTCTAAGAGAGAGGTAATAGTACCACCCTAGTAGAGGCGCATACAAGCGAAAAGAGAAACACCTAACATCAAGCAGAATAGTACACATAGATGCAACAATTGTTACAACCATTACAACACATTTTCAATAAGATAAGCACTAAAATAATTGAAATAGTTCAACTACTTTAGTATAGGTGAAAGCAAACATGAATCATAAACATTCATAGAATAATCTTACAAATATTCACAATCCATGCATGAAAACGTTTTAGCCATCAAGATTCAAGTATTAAGTAAAAGTCCCAAGATACATGAATACAACGAACACAACTAGCTCCAATAGTAGAGCATTGGAGCCACGACCTTAAAAGTACTGACTCTGTCTCTCTAATGCCTTATGGGAGAATCCAAGGTGAAAAATTCCTTTGCTTGTACAATGAGGGTGTATATATAACAAATGGGGTGATCCTTCACCTCCCTTGTGACTCTTGGACTACCCTCATGACTCTTTGACTTCTCTATGACTTTTCAACTCTTACATGACTCTTCATATTCTGGACATGACTCTTGGACTTCCACTTTACAATACATTTTCCAATATTTAATTTACATAATCCACAAAATGATGTGGCACATGATGACTCATGACATGACATGACATGACACTACTAACATGGACTGCATGATGACATGGCAATGTCAAGCCACTCTTTGTTACTGCTTTCTTTGATAAAATATGTATCCAATACTTCATCTTCGTAAGAGATATGATTTTCTCTTTATATGGAGTCTTCATGTGGTCCTGACCTTTGATATTATACTGTAATCTGGTGTTCCTTCATCTTCTTGCCTGATGATCATGTTATCCCTTTATCTCCATAAGTGTCTTTTAGCATGTTCTCCTTCTCTTTTACATCCATCATCCTGTCATGATAAAAGAGAGTATCCACAACTAAAACCACTCATGAAAAGACGACATCAGTCTAAAAACTCCTAATCTAACATGCTTCACAAAATCACTTGTTAGGGATGGAATTGGATGACTGATTGAACTCTTGACTCAAGGATTCTGCAGTTCTAGAGGCCAAGGTCCAGGACTAAGGCTTGAGAATACGTAATGCGTAGTTCAGGATGGCCAACGTCAAAAGGTTGCGTAGTTGAGGATTTCAAGAGCTAAAGGTTGGGGCTTGAGGCTTGAGGTTGCCCAATGCACAATTCTAAGAGGAAAAAATTGGTGACTGTGAAGTTGAGGGACTCAAGGTTGAGGCTTAAGGCGTGGAGTTTCCAAATGCGCACTTTTGGTTGGAGAACAAGTTGGGAGATTGCATAATTGAGGGGTTCAAGGGCTCAATATTGAGGCTTGAGCACTGAGTTTACATAGCATAGTTGTGGAATGACACGAGGCTAGGTGATTGCGTAGTTATGCAGTTCAGAAGATCAAGGTTGAGGCTTGAGGACTAAGAATATGCAATGCGTAGTTCAGGTTGGATTGGAGATAAATATTGCACAATTATGGAGCTCATGGGCTGGGCTTGAGCCTTGAGATTACTCAGTGCACAGTTATGGGAGGCAGAGACTACACATTGCGCATTTTTAAGAGGAAAGGTTGTTGCTTGAGGATTGAAACTATGCAATGCACAGTTCAGGATGGATAAATAAGGCTAAGTGGCCTAGTCAGGGAGTTTTCCCAGTTTTGACTAAGTGTTGGATTAGGAAGATTAATTTGAATAAACGCAATACTTGAACATGATCACACACTAAGTTCATTTGATGACACGACATGGAACACTCTAAACCTGTGAACAACATACTTTCCTCAATGTGACAACATTGTGACAACTTACTCCAAGTGTGACACTAAAGATACACTATGTGACAATAGTGACGACACTTGTGAGACAGTGCTCAAAACTTTTGGAATGAATGTGATTCATTTTTTCATTATAAGAACAACTCATTAACCCAAATATTACCCCCTAAAACAAACCAGAAGTCCACTTTACATGATAGTGACACTTGCCATGCCAAAAGATCACATTTGTTATATGAAAAGAAAAGTGTGAATGACACTTGCGATATACGAATGACGATGAAAGAAACACTTTCTAGAGAAAAGATAACATGAAAATACCACTAATGAAAATGAAAGGAAGTATAAGGGACCATCGAAAACATGAAAATGACACTCACAAAATGAGGGTGCATAAAAGCGACAGTTTAAAAAACTCACCGAAATAGAAGTACGAACATAGCCATAAGTGAGCTATTGCCAATGACAATGTGCATTGACTATCAACATGAATTGAACATTGCAGAGGAACTGTCATGATGGACTATGCTAGGCCTATTCAAGCTTGCCTGAAGGAATGCACCCATGAGTTCATTACAGATTGAGCATGTGTGAGTAGATGACTTTGATAGTTACAATCCAAGAAGGGAGCTCAAAGACTTAACTAAACATCAACCGACTAGAAGTGACTACAGAATGACTAATTGTGAGATTTGTAGTAGGCTCCAAAATTCAAGTATAGGCAACATTTTGGAGCGTTTATGTTGAAGCAACAACATCACCCCTTCTAACTAATATAAATACCAGTTGACTTCCTCCTCTTTGGCCAATTCATAGATCACATCAACATCTTCTATTATGATCCACTTGCGAAGGAGAGAGAAAGGATACTAAAGTTTGAAGTTGCATTTGACCACTGTTGAGTTGCTCAAGTTGATCAAATCTATTATGCCTTGTTCGACTTAGAATAGACTATTATTTGATTGTTGAAAGGAGGGTTTTTTAACTGTAGCAAATTTAGACTTTGACCATAGGAAGAAGGAGCTTTGATCATAGGGTTGATTGTGGGTTTGACTGTAGGAAATCAACCATAGGTCCGAGTTCACCACAAGGGTCAACCACATACCTGAAGTTGAGCATGAGAGCCTATTTGAATAGGCTAACATTGACCAAAAGTGATGATTTTGAGGGTTTGAAAAACATTTAATGGTCAATAATTTGACCAAGTTTGACTGGTATATTTGACCTATATTTTGGCACATATTTTTAGATTAATTTTGGAATTGTAATCATTATTGAAGAAAATTTGGATCTATCCTCTTTATCAAAATATTCTCCTCCTTCATGTCACATGTCACATGTCTATGACAATGTAGTTTCTTAATTCTTTCTAAATTTTGAACTCATGTTAAAATAGTGAATATTACTTCTTTATTAATGTAAACGTGCTCTCAATGGTGGTCCATGTGTATTTGTATAGATAATAATGGTCACCATGCTAATATTGCACCAAGAGGGTTCTCCAGCTCAGTATGGAAGAGATGTTGTAATATAAACATAAACGTTTTGATTTGGTAAAATAAAAATTAAATTAAATTAATAATTTATTATTGGCAATTTTTCGGCTCCAATTTTTGAAAACCCATGATTTTTCCAATGGTATTTGTCCATAGTAGTTGTCATGATGAAGCCTATTTAAAGACTTATAATGAAGCCTATTTATAGACTTGAAGAAATCCATTATGGAATACAAGAGTACCAAATTAGATCCATCTTAAGGTTGAACTTAATCCCTCTCGATGCTAGGTAAATATATATTTAAGATGGACCTAGGTTGGTGATAATTATAGATTAAACCAAGCACAAATATTTAATGACATTAACAAACTAAATATTGTTTAAGCATAGCGTTATAGTTAAAAAGTCTTTTAATTATGAAACTAATATTATAAATAGATCTAGATCATTTCTATTTAAAAAAATGTTTTTTTATTAAATAATAATAATAGCAAAAATAAATAACATGTATAGAATATAAATGTATTTTTGAATAAACATATATATGTATTTTTGAATAATGTTAATATTATAATGAAAAACTCATCATATTTTTCCAAAAATATGAATCTTTAAACAAAACAACAAATTTAAATATCATGTCGTTAAAAATTAATTTATTTTTGTTATATATGGAAATGTATTGATTTAAAAAAAAAATTCTATGTGGTTCACAGATTGTTGGCTTTAGTCTAGGGTGACCCAGGTTCAAATATTTTACCGTGCACCAACAAAACCCTTAATCATTGGCCCTTTCAGCAATGACCTGCAAGCATATCACAGTCTCACCTGAACTAACTATGGGAGGATGCAGAACAAGGTTTCTACAGCCTTGAGGGATGATGCGATGTGGTATTTTATGTTTTTTGATACTTAACATGCATAGATTACTTCACATTCATACATTACTTCACCACATTACATTCATCACTTACAACATATCATATACATCCATAAAAATTCATTGTACTAAAATAAAGTGCAACAGATAATAAGCAAATAAACACATGAAGACGCAAATTTTACCGTGGTTCATCTCAATCTGGGACTACTTCCACAAGAATTGTTTCTTATAATAGAGAATTTTTACAACAAACAGTTCTTAGCCTGTGCACTCAGCTACAGGCATTCCGCGCACTCAACCGCGGACTCAAGCCTCTACACACTCAGTTGTAGAGCATCGCCTTCCTTCCAAAGTACAAACCAACAAGATACAACCATAACACAAATCTAGATCATAAGATGATGATTTTGTTCTTTACTATTCATCCCTATATACTATTACATCGATGGATATATCATCGCAATACCACAGTCCATATACTATGGATTCCCTTAATACAAGCTACTATGGTCTGAAAACCACTCATCATATACAAAATAGAAGGAGGGGCTTCGACCCTCTCCGAAGCCCATATACCGCGTGGTAGATATACTATGCAATCCATTTTGGCGCTCCGTTGCTCCACTGTGCAATCCATTTTGCACTTTGTTGCATCCTTTACTTCAAACTTCGCTCCCCAACATCTGGAGCCTTCATCAACATCTAGGCCAAGTTGGTTTGTGTTAACACCCAGGTTGTTCCCTATGACTCCCAAGGGAATACGGTCGGGGTAACCACTAACCAATCTTTGGATCACAGTTCCTAGCCAAACTGTAATCAGAGAGGGCTCTCTCTTTATAATTTGTCTCTGTTTTGATGGTGTTTTAGGCTAGTTATTATGCTCAGGTGTTTATGGTTTATATTTTGGTTGAAGGATTTCTTTCAGGGCTTAAGGTGTAGTGTTCAGAGAATAGTATATCATTGGGCAATGGAGTCTAGAGTTGTGAAATGCTTTGAAATGCAGGAGTGGTGATGTTCGGACTGCAGGGCCTATTGTGTATCTTTAAACAAACAAATTTAAACTTAAGTGGTGAAGCATGGTCAGCCAACAGAAAGCAATTAAGAATTCTCTATTGAGCTGGTGATATGAAAGTGAAACATGTTGCACAGGAGCAAACTTGAATTCCTGAAACAAAGCTCACTGTGAAAGATATATTCTGAAAGTGCAGCAATTAAGAATTACACTTATCAAGATTACAGCTGAAGAAAAACATTCATTAACAACACAGATTGAACTCAGGGTATTCCTTGAATAAGTCCTGAAGGTTATTCTTTTTCCTTGTTGCTAAACACTTAGAAATTAGAAACATATATGGGTTGTAAAAGATTAAAGCACATAACAAAGAGAGTTACAGAAACTTATTGTATTGTGAAGTACACAGGAATCCTGCAGTTTTCAACAGACACCAGAACGCATTCAACACTTCAGAAATCCGAGAAATTCCATCACTTTCTTTATTAAACTCTGAAAGGATTACAGCATAAGAACTTCTTCAGGAGAAATCAACAACAACCCCTCAAGCTTGTGCGAGGGGCAAATATATACTATCGGTCGTTACAAAATATCTGAGTGCTAAGTTATCTCAGAATTGAATATTTTCACCAACTTTTCAAGATATTTAGATCAGAAAGTTATTACATCATTGAATACAAAGTAAATGCATCTTTATGCTTGTCAGAAGATATTTTGGCCTTTGGAGGCCACTGAGTCGGTTGAAATGATCTGCGTTAATGCTGAAGGACGCACTTTTGGAGCTGCTCGGCTGTAGCTTCTTGGTCTGGACACCTGTAGCTTTTCATCTTGCTTTGTTGGCTGTAGGTTCTGCTGAGTTGGCTCATCTTTCATCTTTAATGCATGCTGATTTTATTAAACTGTGCTGTGCATGACAATTCATATTTTTATGAACAAAATTTGGTGAATGGCTCATTGTTTACAAAATTTTCTATATGGCCTTAGTCCACCAGTCTACTGTAGGTAATTGATGCCTGAGAATTGCATCCATAGTCTCCTCTGCCTCTGTATACTTATAAAAATTGGGAGGGGCCTCAAACAGGTGTTTGATTTCATTCATTATAAAAAATAAATTCTCTACTCTGTTATAGAGAGTCTGTCCTGTGGCTGGCCCTGTTTCCTCTGAGGTGCTGGGCTTCTCGTTGATCTGACTTGTGGAAAATGTGTTAACCCTTTTGGCATATTGGTCGTGTGTAAACAATCTCCCTGCGCTGTTCAGTAAGCTAGGGAGCCCTCTGTTTTCTAACACTTGAAACTTTTCCAAAAACCTGTTCACCTCAGTCTCCATATCTTGGGTTCTTCTTTCCAATGTCTGCACTAAGTTTCTCAGTGTGAGAACCCTTTTGATTAGCTGAATGTGCTCAGTTCTGTTTGGAATTCCCATGGCAGCCAACTGAGTGCTTGTCCTATTGTTAAGCACATTGATCATCCTGGTGGCTATCTCAGGCATGTTGCTTAGAGCAGCTCTTGCTCTCTGAATTTCAGTCTGTGCTTTTGGAATGAGGTCCAACTGCTCATGGATTGTTTCAATATATTGCCATTGCTCATTAATAGATTGGCCAATGTTAGCCCACAGCACTATTTTAAGCTCTGCCACCACCTTATCTAATTTGAGCTCATTCTCTAGCTCTTTGATTTTATCTTTGAGGGCTTTTATCTCCCTGCCCTTTTCTGCCACAGACTGCTTGGATTTGTCATATCTTTCATTGACCTTGGCTAGTTTCTCCTTGGCCTCATTCAATTCTGTCATTTGTGCTTCCAGGGCCTAGATCTCATTCCTCAGCTTTTGCATGTCCAGGCTTGGGGCCTGCTCTGTTGTTGGTGGTGTTGCTGAGGTGGATGTTGCTGCTTGTTCTGGCTGTTGAGGAGGAGGAACAGTAGGTGGAGCAGTTTCCTCAAGATTTATTACTTCAGGAGGAGGCTGGGAGGTCTGTCCTTCTTCTCTTTGTTTCAAAGCTGCCTGTAATGCTGCCTGTGCAGCCTCTGATTCTCCCAGCTTTTCTTGTGCCTGGATGAGCTGTTTATAGAGAGACACCAGTAAATCTGTGGCTTCCTTATCATGCCTCTGCTGGGCAACCTCATCTGTTTGAGGGTGAATTGTGGCTGGCATTTTTATCTTTTTCTTCAAAGCAGCCATGTCTGCATCCCTTAACTTCAATATCTCCTGGATGCCCTTGATATCTTTGGGATCATGCCCAATCTCAATAATTATATCTTCTAAGGACCTAATTCTGTTGTCCTTAGCCTGTGATGATGCCCTTTCCAACTCAAGTTGGGCAGCTGTATTATTAAGGCTATTTTCCAGCCTATAATTGTCCAAGGTTTTATCTGCCAAGGAGGCATAGACCATCTCACCTGTTTGTTTGTGCAACTCAATTTTATCCATTGGGTGGATGTCTTTGGCAAGGACCTCAAGATTGGTCCTTATATAATCTGCATGAGTTTGGGGCTGTGCTACAGCTGGTAAGAAGTGACTCATGATCATCTTGCCTTCAGTGACATCAAAAGCAGACATCAGTCTCTGCTGGTTGGTGGGAGCCATCTTCAGCAAATGATTATACAGCTGTATTTTTATGGGCTCACTCCTTCTCTTTATGTCTATGAACTGCTGTTTGATGCTCAGTTCACCCTCCCTCTGCTGGCTAGAGGAGCTGACCTCTCCTCCCACAGTTCTGTTCTGTTCCTCTTGGAAGGAACTTGCAGATACTTCCCTGCTAGGTGGGCCCATGCCCAGAGACTGCCCTGTTGGCATTTCCTCATCAGAGAAAGGGTTCATTCTCTGTCTTTTCTCACCATGACTTTCTGATGTGGTCAAGGGAGTCTCTCTGTCCCTTTTTCTGCTAGTATCCTCCTTTTGTGGAGTCTGGAGGATTGATGCATCAACTGATGTTTTTGGCCTAGGAGGAACCGTATTTTGTGCCTGTTGTTCTGTGGAAATTGGGGCCTCAACTGCCCCTTCTTGCTGTGGGGGCTGCTCTTTATTATGCTGCCCTTCTTCTTGCTGCAATTCCTGTTGTTGTTGTTGTTGTACCTGTTGCTGCTGTTGCTGCACCTTCTCATGCGGTGGCTGTTCAGTATCCATCTCTTTTTGCTTGCCCTTGCCAGATATATCTTCAGTGGCTTTGGGTGCTTGCTGATTTGCAGTCGAGGAGGATGCAACTGCTCCTACTTGTGTGCTCGGCAGTGAAAACACCTGTGAACAAAGTTCAAGGTCAGCCATCTTTTTAAGATTCCTCACTGCTCTTTGATTCAGCTCTTCTTGTGTAACCGGCTCTTCTAGGGTTCCTCTCCTCCATTTTGCTTGGTTAGCATGTTTTTCAATGTGAGGGATTTTTACATGATCATAGCCAGAGAGCCTATATCTGAGCCTTCTCAAAGTGATGAAGTGGTTGGGGTCATAAGGTTTCCAGAGGAAACTAGTTTGAAGGCCAAGGGACTCAAGCATCCTGTCTGCTTCTTTCCAACCTTCCTCCCTTTGGTTATAGACAAAGTGGCCCAGTTGGTTCCTGACTTTCAACTGTGCTTTCTTGCCTTTGCCTGAAAAATGAAGGACATCAACATTGCCAAACTGCCTGAAGTATTCTATGGCAAATAGCCTCATAGGCACATATCTGGGTAGTCTGTAGGGAGGCAGTTCACACCCATACATCCTGATGACGATGTGGTGCTGGTAAAAGTACCAGTCCCCAATGCTGTATGATTTGGATAGCTGCAGGATCCTTTGCATTTCATCTGTGAGCCTTGGAGGAGGTGAGCCCATCAACATTGACATAGCTGGGTGGATGAACTGATCTATGAACTCACAATAAGTATAAGGAGTTTCACCTCTACAGTGGAAAACAGATGACCAGTAGACCACTGATCTTGGATTGCCTTGGGCATCCTCTCTTTTGATTGGAAAAGAGAATTTCTGATGTTGATGATATAAGATCAAGTGGTAAATGTAAGAGGTATACCTGAACACTCTTTCTCTTGCCAGGTTCATTAGTTGCTCATGTATTTTGTCTGCTATATAGGTGGCATAGTCATAGCAGATAGGAGATTTGCCAGGAGCAAACATGAGCATGATTACCAGCACAGTTTGATCAACAAACTCAATGGAGTTGTAGCCCAAAATGGGACTAATCATGTCTTCCAGATCTCTGCCCAGTTGGTTGAGGTATACTTGATTGATTGGAGGATACTTCACAGAGTCAGAGCCAATGTATAGCTGGTTAAGTTTGCTGACCTGAGCATCTGTCATTCTGGCTCCTCGATTTATCAGGTCTACAAGTGATAGAGGGACCAGTTTCTTCTCAGTCCTGAAGCAGAGCATATCCTTGATAGCTTCTGGGGTGACATAAAACACAGCTGATCCTGAAGGGTCAAGAACTGCCCTCTGAGTGGGGTCATAATTTTCAGCACACAGATGGATCAACTCAGGGAATTGGTTAACTTGAGGGAGCTTGAAAATAGGGAGGAATGAGCCCCATATGCCCAGCACATCTGTTCCAGCCTCGTGCTTAGCCTTCAGTTCATTGAGCAGGTGGATATGGAACTTAGTACCCATCAGCATTTCCTCTGAAATCTGATAGTCCATGTCTGCCAGAGACTGCCACTCCAATTGTCTCTGAGGGGCATTTAATGGAGCAATGTTTAATGCTATTGGAGCCACTGGTGGATCCATGACTTCTCCTAGGATTATGGATAGAGTTGCTATGCAGAGCAACCCAAAGAGTTTTCTTTGAGGGAGAAATGTGAAGTGTATGGAACAGAGGGTGAGTGAGACAGTTGCAGCAATTGAAATACTGCTTAAAGGACTGACCAAACAGTAGCAGGACTGAGCAAAGTGTTTTCTGTGGTGAATTTGGTCAGTTAAGGTTCCTAGTTCACGACTGCGCGAACTAGCTGTGAATTTCAACTCAATTTGTCAAATGCGGCCCTGCAGGAGTTTAATGGCTTCACTGGCTGGATATAAGTGCAGGTCACAATGTGTTTAACGGTGAAAACAGAGTTTTAAAGTATGTTAACAATTTATTTGCGGAATTATGGATAAAACCAGGTTTATGGGATGATTTTGAAGAATACCTGGTGAATTCGTCGGCAAGAGTTGCGAATGCAGGTGCAATGGAGGCTCTGGCGGTCTTGGAATCGACTTTAGCAGGCTGGTACTGGTTTTGGACGTGAGCAGCATGCAGAAATAACAGTAGTGTCTTTTGCCAAAAGTGGAAAAAACAGGAGATTTTAGCCTAAAAATGGATTTTTGGCAATATTGGCGCGTTTTTGGGATGACGTTAGCATGACGTCATCGAGTGGGGTCGGAGTCGGATGATGTCAGCATGACGTCATCGGGTGAGGTGGCAAGCTGCTATTGGTCCAAGGAAATGATGCGGTGGCAGACACATTGGCACGGGGGCGGACAAAAAGGTTGACGCGATGGCGGGGTGGCAATGACGTGGGGATGACGTTGGATGAGCGGATTGACCGAAACCGGAAACGGTTAGCGGTTTTGTATCACACCGCTATAGCTACAGAGGTGGAATGTGTCAGGCGTACCTCCGATGCATTGTGGGGAAGGCGCGTGGCGGACACCTGACGTCACCTTCTGACAGATATCGGAAGGTATCTGTCGGACGTCGGGGCCGCTCCGATATCAACGAGGGTCGTCGGATCACATGGGTCCGATCTGACGGTTGACGGAAGAGTGATGTGATCGGACAATACAGATGGGGGCGGGATTAATTTATTATTTGTTTTGGAATAAGCGCCCGGCGGAAAACATTAGGATATGGTGTTTTGTAAGGCTTTTCAATGTATTTTGAAAAATCAAACATATGCGCCGAAACTTTGGATAAGCGGCAAAAGGTGGGTTTTTGGGTTATTTCACAATTTGAAAGGGGTTTATGGGTAGGAGGGGGTTTTATAAGGTTTTTTCTTTACAAACGAAGGTTTAATGGGTGGAATGACTTTAAAGAAGGGAGAGGGGTGAGGTTTAGGTTCATCAAAGTGACCAGATGCCAATTTGATCCCTGACAGAGGATTTATTGGCTATAATGCCAAGGGGAGGGATATGTATACAAAATTTTGGGGTTTATACACCATGGTGTTAATAATAGTAGGGGAAGGGTAACATAGGGGAATTACATAATAGAGTTAGAGTTAATATGGGGAAAATGTGAATGAGGGGGGAAATCACTAAGTTTGTTTGAAACTTACTTAGTTTTAGGGAGTAGATCAAAATGAAAAGAATTTTAGACAAGAAATGTGGCTTCTAAAAAGATTAAGAACCACCATGAAACCATAATTTCTTCCATGAATCTCAACTGATGAGGGAGTGTTAGTAATGAAATGGAAAAAGGGGAAGAAGGGAGGTTAGACATGCTTCTTGCTTGCTGCAACTTGATGAAGAATAACACCTTCTTAATTCATTGATTTTGCCTTGGTAAACAAAGTTAGCACACATGCAACTTATAAGAAATGACCTTTCTGCAACCCCAACTGCCTACCCATCTATTTGCCTAGCATTTTTTATTTCTTCTTGGAGGGTGCACTTGGACTTGCAGACCCTTACTTGCCTTTTCTTTTCTTTGGCTTTTCTTTTGTTTTTCTATCTACTTCTACCCTTATTTCTTCCAAGGTCCCAGATTAAGCTGTTGGGAGCCTTTTCTTCTCTACCTCAACTACTTGTCTGCCAAGATTAAACAGTTTGGACAGACTTCTTTCTCTATTCTACAACTGAAAATTCAAAACATGGCATGATCCAGATTAGACTGTTGGACCATCCATCAAAATTGAGTCCACATCAAGCTACAAGCACAGATTATATTCTTATGGTAATATGTGATCTTTGCATCATCAAAGCAGAGCATATTTGGACCTTTTCATTGCCAATCATGAAATATGAAACCTATTGGTATAGGTAGCTAACAGTGGCTCCACATGGGGATGGTTTTCATTTGAAAGACCAAGAACAGCAGGTCAGATTGCCTTGCTCCTTGACTGCTCTTGCCAATCTTGAAGTTTGCTGCTTTGAAATGCCAAAATTGTGTGCTTCTCTTCTTGGTAGACCTCTGATTCTATTCACCTTTTGCTGGCAGTTTTAAGAAAACTTTGAGAAATTGCATCTTTACATGTTGACAGAAAATAATATATACATCTGGATATGTACAAGGGAAAACTCAGGCTGCACTTATGGGTGATATTCAAAATAATGCTTCAGCATCCTGCCATTCACAGGACCTTCATCCAAATCAGTTTCATTGAGACTTTTAAGGAAATAAGTGTTGTTTCCTTGTACTGCTTGGACAGCAAATGGTCCTCTCCAAAGGGAATCAAATTTTCCATGTTTTCCCTTATCCTCTCTTCTTGAATCCCACTTGAGGACTTTGTCACCAATGTTGAAATCTTCTGCCTTAGTTCTCCTATCAAAGGCCTTCTTTAATTTTTCTTGTAGAACTTGAACTCTGCTGAAAACTTGGTCTCTAGTTTGCTGTAAACATATGATTTGATTGATTCTTCTTTGCATATCATTTGGTTCAGCTTGGCTTTCTTGAAGAAGTTTCATAACAGGCACCCTAGTGATGAGGAAATTTGGCTTCTAATCCATAAACCAACTCATATGGGCTGGTCCCAATTGATCTTTTGGTTGTTAGTCTATCTGCCCATAGGGCATTCACAAGCTTCTTATGCCAGTTCTTTTTGTTCTCTTCTAGCACTTTCTTTATGATGTTTACCAGACTTTTATTTGATGACTCAGCAAGGCCATTTCCTTGGGGATAGTATGCAGTAGAATGGCCCAAGGTGATGTGAAATTTATGGCAGAATTTCACCATTTTCTTGGATCTGAAAGCAGCAGCATTGTCTGTTATTATTTTGTCAGGACAGCCAAATCTAGCCAATATGTTGTTCTCCAAGAACTGAATGATAGTGGAATCATTTGCTTGTCTGCATGGAACAGCTTCAATCCACTTGGTGAAGTAGTCTGTGGCTGTTAAGATCCATCTATGTTGGCCTGAAGATGAGGGATGAATTTCCCCAATGAAATCCAAGCCCCATTGTTGAAAAGGTCTTTCTGTTGCAATAGGCCTTAAGGGAAGTGGCAGCAACTGTCTCTTTCCCTCAAACACTTGACATTTATGACATGAGGTGGTGAATTTCTTGACATCAGAGAACATGGTGGGCTAGTAGTACCCAGCCCTTAGTATTTTATCCACAGTGGACTTCCAGTACAAGTGTCCACCACAGTCACCTGCATGAAATTCCTTTATGATATTGTCAGTTTCATTCTCAATTAGGCAGTTTAGCAATATGCCTTCATGGTTTTTCCACAATAAATTTCCATCCATAACACAGAATTTAGAAGCTTTCATTTTTAAGAACCTACATTTAGTTCTGGACAATCCTGGGGGAGCACACAGGTTTTGCAATACATAACATATATCAGAGTACCAAGGGGATTGTTCAAAGGCTACATTGATCTTTGGAGTCGCAAGCTCCGGTTCACTGTCCAGCTGGTTGATGTCTAAGGCTTGGAAATTTGCTTCTGTCATTAATTTGGCCAAGCCTTGCCCTTTTATTAGTTTTGTAGGTTTTATCTCAATATCAAATTCCAAGATGTTGGCAATCCACTTTCCTCTTCTGCCCTCTAAATTTTCTTGGGTGAGAATGTCTTTGACAATAGGACTTGGCACATATGCTATAACATGGGAATAAAGGATATAAATCCTAAAGTCTTTAATGGCTTTGACCAAAGCATAAGCTTGCTTTTCCATGATTTGATACTTTAAAGGTGCATCTCTAAGAGCTTTGCTAAAGAAAGCAATTGGCTTCTCATTTCCTTGGTCATCTTTTTGCAACAAAACAGCAGCAATAGTATGCTGGGAGGCAAAAGAGAAAATGATAAATTCTCTGTCAAATTGAGGATTGGTCAAGACTGGGGTTTGGGTAAGGGCCAGTTTTATACCTTCAAAGGCTTGATTGGCTTCAACAGTCCACTTGACTTTTGAATCTTTCTTTAGCATGTTATTTAATAATCTGATTAGTTCTGCTAAGTTTGGGATAAACCTTCTCAAGAAATTGATTTTTCCCAAGAATCCTTGCAGTTCTTTGACATTTCTTGGGTGGGGCATTTGCAGGATAGCTTGTATCCTGTCTGGGTCAATTCTAATGCCATCTTTAGAAATGATGTGGCCCAAGAGTTTACCTTCCTCTAAACCAAACAGGGATTTCTTGGGATTCAAGGAAATTCCATATTTCCTGCATGTTAAGAAAATCTGCCTTAAATGTTTTAAATGTTCTTGGTCAGATTTTGAGAAAGGTGTAAGATCATCTAAGTAAATGACTAAAAAGTCATGAATCTCCTTGGCAAAAGCAATATCCATTGCTCTTTGAAATGTTGCCCCTGCATTTTTCAATCCAAAAGGCATCTTTACATATTTGAAAGTTCCCCATGGGGTTGTGAATGCAGTTTTGTCTTGGTCATCAGGGTGCACCAGGATTTGATTGAAGCCTGAAAATCCATCCAGTAATGAGATCCTTGAGGCCCCTACCACTCTTTGGAGAATGTGATCCATCTTGGGTAAGGGATAGTTGTCTTTGAGGGATACTTGGTTCAGATTTCTTAAGTCCACACACAGCCTAATTTCACCAGTTTTCTTTCTTGTAGGGACTAAGTTGGAGATCCATTCAGAGAATCTGATTGGTGCTATGATGCCAGCCTTGAACATTTTCTGTACCTCTTGTTCCATTGCTGGGAGGAGCATTGGATTGATTCTCCTCAGTTTTTGTTTAAAGGGTTTTTGATCAGGCTTGAGAGGGATAGTGTGCTGGATTACAGAGGTGTCATAGGACTTTAGGTCCTCATAACTCCATGCAAAAACATCCTGGAACTCTTTAAAGAGGTCAATGTATTTAGGCTTTTGGTCAGGAGGTAAAGAAGCAGACAATTTAATTATTTTGGGTTTGTCAATTGTACCTATGTTGCATTCTTCAATGGCTGCATTTAAGGGCTGCATTTTTGGTTTTCTGGGGATATCATTTGAATCAAAGATGTCCTCTAGTGGAGTTAGGCCTGTTGGTAGAAAATTGTCTTTCAGCTCTATGATTTCAGTTTCAGCATTGGCCACTTCCTCACAATTGATTGATTGAATTTGCTGAATGTTTTCCTTGTTGAAAATAGTTGGATTTAGCATTTGTTTTGCTGTTCTAGGTGATATTGGGTGAGTAGTTTTTTGAAACTGTATTTGTGATGGACTTGCTCGTTCAAGTATTTGTGATTGACTTGTTGTATCAAGTATTTTTGATTGACTTGCTGTATCAAGTATTTGCGATTGAATTGTTGTATCAAGTATTTGTGATTGACTTGTTGTATCAGTGTCAATATTTAATCCTGCAAATTCTTGTTGCAGAGTTAAAAAATGGTTTATTTGCTTGTCATCCTCAAATACTTGCCAATCATTAACATTGTTTGGAATGGAGGGTCTGTGTTTTACCTCAGCTGTAAAACAATGATGGGGCCCAAAAGGCAGCTTGCAGGTACTTGCAAAGGTGGCTAAACTATGAGCATGCAGATTGTGGGTTCTAGGAATTTTAGTGATTTGGAATTCAGAGAAAAAGTTTAGTACCTCAGCAACAGCAGACCTATAAGTCCTTAGTCTTTTGTCATTGGTGACAAAGTTTCCCTTCACTTGTTGAATAACTAAATCTGAATCACCCATGATTGAAACCCTGGCAGCTTGTAAGAACTTTACTAACTTGAGGCCTAGTAAAAGAGCTTCATATTCTGCCATGTTATTAGTACATCTGAAGTTTAATCTATAGGCTCTGCCTTCTGCATGAGTATTTTCTTTATTGTATACCCAAACTCCAGCTCCTGCCCTAACTTGTTGACTGAGCCATCAAATTCAAGGAACCATAGAATATCCTGTTGGGAAGGAGATTTAATGATCTGTTCATGGGCTGGCAATGTGAGTAGAAGTTGTGGTTTTTCTTCTAGCTTGTCTTCTAGGACAGTTTCATCATTTGATTGGGTATGCTTGATATTTAGAACAGCAGCAGTATCTAGTGTTTGATTGATTTTTGTTTCATGGGTGGTAATTCTTTCATTTGAGTCTTCCTCCTGTATGAGTATCTTGGTTTCAACCTCACCTTTTGAGGGAGTTGTGCTGTCATTGAAGAGAATGTATGAGTCTATGTCTGAATGGACAGCATATATGGGAAAGTTTTGAGGCTTTTCTTCACTGTTGACCATGTATTTCATGAGTGTTTCTCTGTACAGTCTTTTTGGTCGCCCAAAAACAGAGATGGTGGCATATGACATGTCTAATTGTAGGGAACCTTGGAGTTTAGCTCCCATGATCTTGATAACAGCATCCCATACTTAGGTGGGAATATCAGCAACTACCACATCCATTAGGATTGTCTTGTTTGGGTATTGAACCAGAGACACACATAAATCTTTTATGAGACCCAGACACTTGACTTGGCTGGAGTCAAAGGAAAATAGGTCCTTGTATGGTCTTGTTATGTCTAGATTCAATCTCTCCATGACTGCTTTTGGCATGAGATTGTGAGAGGCACCTGAGTCAAACATTGCATTATGTAATATTTTATCATGAATATGTAAGCTGACATAGAAAGGTAACACCCCTGTGACTACCGTTTTTCCATCCACTTCTGGGCTGAACAGTAATTCTGGGGTGTCATCCAGCACATTGACATCATCTTTGTTGCTAGTGAGTTGAAGGGACTTCTTGATCTGTAGTTTATAGATGTCATGCTTGGCTAGTTCTGAGAGAGGGATTGCTATTTTTAGTTTGCCAATTTCAGTTTCTAGGTCAAAGGGTTTTTCAGATTGGGTCTTAGGGTTATGGATAACAGTCCTTTCCTTGTTCATTAAATCTTCTTCTTGATTTTTATCTTGACTTTGGGACTTATCCTTTTTACTCATCTCTTGAGGAGTAATATTTGAATTAGGGTGAGAGGATGAAGTAGCCATAGGCTGCTGTTTTAAGGACAGTGGTTCAGTGATCTCTTCAATAATCACTTCTTCTGCAGGTGAATTTGTTTTGTCATTAGGCTCTGTGACTATGACTCTTTCAGGCTGCTAATTATACTTTATCTTTTCAGGCTGGTTTACATTCACAGTTCTGCTCCTCAGCTTGTATTGTTTATGGACCTCATAAACAGCAGTGTCATAGCCTTGTTTAAAGTCAAAGGATTCACCTGATTTAGTTTGGAACAGTTTGATTTCATCATCCTCATGATCTTCTTGTGTTAAGAAAACTTGACTTTCACCATCTAGACCCATTAAATTAATCTCAGGATCTTCATTGGGCTCTGTTGATGTGGAAGTTTCTGCATAATTTTCTTGGAAAGGGGGTCTTATGTCTTGGTTAGCACTGGCCTTGCCAACATTTGGGTTTTGAGTTCTCCTAAAATTTGGATTCCTAGGAGGGTTGTTTTGTGGTGCTTCCCATTATGAATTTCTCTCAACCGATTGCACTCTGTCACCTAATCTCTTCATTCCAGTGAGTATTGCATCCAGCTTTTGATCAAAGGCAGAGGGTTCCTCTTTCAAAACAGTCCTCTTTTCCAACCTTGCTCTATTTCTTTTGGCAATTAGGTTAGCTTCCACTGTGACAGCAACCCTTTGAGCCTCTACAAGGGATTGAGGATCTCTTTCCTTCAACTGATAGGCCATGTCAGGGTCAAAACCATCAGGGAATTTGTACAAAGCTAAATCAGGAGGAGGTCTTAAATTTTGTGGGATCGCGTTATATACATTGTTAAATCTTGCACAATACTCCAAAACAGTTCTCTTGGGACCTCTTTTGATAGTGTCATATTCCCAAGTATGTGCAGAGGATCCTTCTTCTTCTCCCATCTGCTAGTAAAGGCTTGATAAAGCTCATCAGGAGTAGTGATGGAATTTGCATTCATGGACCTAAACCAAGTTCTTACATCCCCAGTTAGGCTTTGAACAAACATCCTCATTCTGACACTGTCATCATCTATTTCATAGGTCTCAAAATGGTCTTGCATCCTCTTAGCATGCTGGACAGCTGTCAGAGGGCCATTAGAGTCAAAATATGAGATTTTGGTTTGGTAATCTTGAGGTAGAGCTGCAGCATTAGCTGGTATCTGCAAGGGTGCATATCTGTTAGCCATATTTACAGGGTTTAGAGGATTAACAGGGGTAGCCGGGATAATAGGAACAGTGGGTACCACTGGGGTGATAAGTAAGGGTGAACCTAGAGTGTTGGTCAAGGGGATATGTGCAGTGGATGAAGATGTGAGAGGAGGACTTTGAGATGTGGATGGTGAACTAGGGGAACTAGGGGTAGACCGGAAAAGGACCTTGCATGGAGTAGAGATAAGGCTAGGATGATCTGAATCTGAGGTTAAATCAGCAGGCTGCTCCTGCCTTTGCTGCCTCCTGATGTTTCTAGGGATGGTATTTGGATTATCAACAATGATGGGTGGATTAGGGTCAGGATTTGCTCTAGTATGCCGTGGATTTTTCTTGGGAGCCAGCTTCTAACTGTTTTTTAGGATTTTATAGGAAGCTTTTATATTTGCAAGGACTGGATAAAGATTTTGGAATGGCTATATATATTCCAAAGCTGAGATGAAGACTTACTGAAAAAGCTCTTCCCTAAAGCTGTCCATGTGATACAGAAACAGTTTTGAAGGCCTCCTGACTGATTTCAGGCTTGATTTGCAACTTTGAGAGATGTATAGAAATCGGAAAATCCTAAGAAGTCCCCAGTGGAGTCGCCAATTATGTTAACACCCAGGTTGTTCCCTATGACTCCCAAAGGAATACGGCCGGGGTAACCACTAACCAATCTTTGGATCACAGTTCCTAGCCAAACTGTAATCAGAGAGGGCTCTCTCTTTATAATTTGTTCTCTGGTTTTGATGTTGTTTTAGGCTAGTTATTATGCTCAGGTGTTTATGGTTTATATTTTGGTTGAAGGATTCTTTCAGGGCTTAAGGTGTAGTGTTCAGAGAATAGTATATCATTGGGCAATGGAGTCTAGAGTTGTGAAATGCTTTGAAATGCAGGAGTGGTGATGTTCGGACGCAGGGCCTATTGTGTATCTTTAAACAAACAAATTTAAACTTAAGTGGTGAAGCATGGTCAGCCAACAAG